>OY728155.1:1155017920-1155617920 GCA_963277665.1 Viscum album | reverse complement strand
TCTCACATCGATGAGGTTTTCAGAGATTTGGTCGAGGTGGCATGTTATCTCTGAGGTTCATCGGACCCTTTCATGTCCTCATCAGAGTTGAAGAGGTAGCATGCTTCTTATCTCTTCCCCCTAAGTTGTACCGTCTACACGATGTTTTCCACGTATCCCAACTGAGGAGATATGTACATGATACCTCGCACATCATTGGCTGAGGTGAGATAGACATCGACAATGGGGTGATGTTTTCGGTGGTTCTAGAAGATATTGAGGATAAATAAGAGTGAGTCCTACATGGGTGATCAAAACATCTGGTGCGTGTACGTTGGCTGCACGGGAACCTCCCGGAGAGAACATGGGAGCAGAAGGCTTATATTCATGCTCATTACCCCCACTTGCTTTCCCAGTTTGTGTTGTGCCTTTCGAGGATGCAAAGCCCTGAGGTGGGGAGAATGTAGAGAACTATATTTTTTCAAATAAGTTTTTTATTATATGGAAAAATTAAGATTCTACAAAAATTGACGGCGCATGATTCCAAGGCCCGATGTGACTGGAATAAAATTCTGATTTTTTTTGGAGTACGTTCATTAAGCGCATGAGAGGCATTTTATAAATTTTGAAACGGTGCTGGAAATTGAAATCCAATGACACTGTTGAACTCACAATGCCGATATTCTCTTGAGAGAGTCTTCACCTCAAACACATTAGGTCAAGGGTCGAAGTATTATTTTTTGTTTTTCATGGGAGAGTTTAGAAAATATAATAAAATAAAAAAATGATTTTTTGTTTTATTTATTTGAAACCTCTCATTTGAATCTTGGTGGTGGGGACCACCCGACCTTGAACCCCCTTTTTAATATGATGTAACTCTTGGAACCTCCCCAATTAATTAGAAAATATTAATTGATCAAGTAATTAACTTGAACGTAATTAAGTTGGAACCTCACCACTTGTGGTTGGGATCGTTGGAAAAGGAGGGATTTGGGAGAACCCGTGGAGAATTATTGGTTTAAGATCCTTCTCCAACAAAGAACAAACCCCTAGATCAAGAACGAGGAACTGACATACGAGCCCGGATCGGAAGCGTGTTGCAGGAGCAACGAACACCGGCATCTCATCCAACAACTTCATCTTCTTCCTCATTCTATCCCCAACGATCAAACTAGATAAGGATTTTGTTCATTTTGTTATTCGTAATGAGTTATTGTCTACAATATATGAACCACCTACAATAAATCTAACACGGAGGGTGCGGAAAAAACAAACACAACCTATCCCTCCAATATTTCATTGTTGACGTGTTCATCACGGGCGGATCGACGGTTTGAGAGGAACCCAACCACGGAGCCAGTGACTGATGCGAGAAGGGTACATGCGGTAGCCGACACACCGACCTTCTGCGATGACAGCAGTGGCATGTCCGCGTCGCCGGTAGCGATGGAGTCTGTATCCCGTCGGCCATGACAGAGAAGGGGAGTGGTTTCCACGTCAGCCGGCCATGTGGTGGCAGGGCGTTATGTGTCCGTACTGCCGGTAATGGAGGAGGCCATGGATTTCGAGTCATGGTGGCGCACTAGGGTGGACAGCCACTAGCTTGTCGTGGGAGGATAGCGGCGCCGTCGCGCCGCTGGATGGGGAGCCGGCTAGATTTCCATCTAGCCATGTAATGCTAAGAAGGACCACTCCGGTGGATCCCGCGTGCTAGTAGTCGATGCCACATGGCACCTCTAGGTTAGACCAAGTTGAACGGTCCATTGAACAGCTTGGAATTCTAGGGGGGGCCTCCCCCCATGTAGCAGCAAGGGCGACCCCGCCATGTAAGACCACACACAGCTACGGGCTGAGCCCCATAGGTTGTGCCAAGCAGGCTGCACCGAGCAGGCCTTGCCCAGTGTAGTCCGAGCCGACCAAAACCCATCCCATTTGAGTCGACCAGAACCGGGTCTGGTCAGTCCTACCGGGTCGGATTGGACCCGGTCCCATCTGGACCAAGATACGCCTTTTGGCCATATCTTGAGAAGCGAGCATCTGTTTGATGAACTATCTGTAGAACTAGATTCTATGGAGCGATACGGTCCTTTTGGTATACTTCACTTGAGTTTTGGATAATGTTGGAGTACTGTAGGGTTAGATCGATCCCAAATCCAATCGGTCCCTCGAAATAGAAATGCTAATAACATATAGACCGGTCATCCAATTGACACACCCTCTATTGCATTGGGACCCTTGTGGTGTGGCGGTCGTTTGAGATACTTATTTGTGGGACTTCTTGTTAGTTTAAGTATCTACTGATTGATTGAGGAGCGGATCCTCCCGGAATCAAGCGTGACTATTGTGGGAACCCTGTGGCTGGATGTACTTGAAGAATCTACAGATCCTACGTTGATCATCTTCATGTCCTGGGTGGGTCAACTTTAGATCCTATGTGGGTCATCTATGGATCCTTTGTGGTTCAACATATTCATATCATATGTAGGTCATATTCATGTCATGTGTGGGTTGTCTACGATCCTGTGTGGGTCAACAAGAGAGACTCTCAACGAAGTAAGATGATCTAGCGATACAGCTAATCATCTATACTTCCATACTTAAGTAATACCTGGTGTGAGCTAAGTCATTAACCATTCGGTAAGCATCTGTGTGATGAGACCATCGTGGTATTCTTTTGTGTGGTGACGCCTTTGTGGTACTTACCTTCATGGTGTTATCTGTGTGGTACTTCTATCATTGTGGTGTTACCTATGTTGTACTTTTACCTTCGTGGTGTTACCTTTGTGGTATTCTTCCCTCATGTGTGAGATATGTATATATATTGATAACTTAGGTATATATATGGGCATATACCTAAGAAGTGTTGATGACTATTACTTCATTCTTTGATATTGAGGTCTTGCTTTGTGGTTTATCCATTTTGGATTCTAAGAGACCTTTGGGGGTCTCAGGGTCCATACTAAGTATTTTTATACTCACCTCTGCATGGGCTATGCCCACACCTTATTGTGTCTTGTGCATACGACATACAACATTGATCAAGGATGAGGGTGCTAGGACTGGAGGCTGCTCGGAGGTGGACCATTATACAAGACGTACCGTAGAGACAACTGTTCAAGAGCTGTACCTACCATTCAGGTGGTATTCTTGGCGGGTCTTCACAGGATCTGTTTTCAATTTTACTTGTAATTTCTAGTTGGGCTTGTAATCTGACCCCTTACTTACTGTACTCACCATTTCTACTCTATAGTTTACTTTGTGCTTGTATCTTGATGTGTGCTTGGATTGTGTGAGATTGCAGGATAGAAGGAAATGTATTCCCTGTTTTAAGGATATGCCTTTCCAGTGCTAGTCATCATCCCTTGGACTATGGAAGGCGGGATTGGGTTAGTTATGCCACGGACCCCGAGGGATGGGTCGTGACATATTCGGGATGTTTCCTGATAGATGTAGTGAGGATTTTAGGATTTCTATCAGTTGGGATGGGAAGTTGGTGGTGAGATTGTCTGATTCCTACCACACTATAACATGGATTATCTAGTTTTTCATATTTTATTCTTCCTTGGGGTTGTAATTTTACAAGGATATTTGTTCCACACTTGAGTTGTTTGGTTTCCTCTATTTTAGTTCAATTAAAGAATATATATATCTTTTTTTCTATCTGTAATGTATATATATATGAAATTTCATTGCTTTATTTAGGGATAAATAATTCCATCTCTTTTTTATTAATGCCCATGTCCTATTGGACATACCATGGGGATCGAGAACGCCCATCGGGTGTGTGGCAGGTCGGTTCAGGTACATGTTTGAGATGGTATTTGAGTCAGTCTGTTAAATTTATGGTTTCTTTTGTGATTGACAGTTTCTTTATAAACTTAGGATGGGTGGTTCTATTATAATCTGAGGATTAATGATTATATTATATCACTCTAATAAAAAGGTTAAATATGGATAACTCATGACTTAATTATATTATGTTTGAATCTGATTTCATGTTCATAATGTTATGTGAGGACCTAGTTTATTTTCCATAAGGTTATGCATGGACCTGTTGTCTATGAGGTTATGAGTGGATCTGATTTCAGGTGTATAAGGATATTATAAGACTTTATTTAATGTCTATATGGTTATGTGAGGACCTAGTTCCATGTCCATAAATTTATGCAAGGTCCATATCTCATGTTCATAACTTAATGTGTGAATCTATTTCAATTTACATATGTCCACAGTGTTATATGTTTATGATTTTTCCACATTCCTATTTCTATGGAATTCTCTCATGGATTATGTTCATTAATTTCATTTATGATTCATGTTTTTTGGATATCCATGATTTATAACATGACTCATATATAAAATATATTATATATAAGGTATGGTTTTCAAATTTTATTCCCATTTTCTCATTTTTTAGGTATATTATGTTAATATAAACATTGATATCTCTCTTGTTTACCCTTACCGAGAATCTAGTCTCACCCTTTCTTATGTTTCCTTTCCCCAGGTTATGAAGAAATTTATTTTGTATGGCATGTCAATAAGGGTGCTAGTAATGAAGAACATAGTGGTAGATGATGTAGTTTAGCTATGAAATAGTAGTTTATGTATCCATGTTTCCAAATACACCAGAATCGTAAGATTCTGGAGTGGATTGTTTTATTATGCAATAAATAGTAATCCATTAAGATGTAATATATATGAATGATATGATCAGTTCTTCACATGCAAAACTAGATTTAGGGTACCTTATGTTCTTGGTTTCCATGAAGGGAGATTGCTACAACATGATTGGGAATATTTCAGGAGAAGATAAGCTATGCAGATTGTGGGACTATTAGAGTTGTTTTTTGGGCATTTCCATCGTGTTGAGGCACACATTAAGTGGGTTAAATGATTAAATGGTGGAATGTGAGATTGTATGTAACCATGAAAGGAAATTTTTCCTTCTTATAAGAGAATGTATTATGGATTCATGACAGTGGGATAATGTCATCAAAGAAGAAAATAGACTTGGTATTTGTTTTTGAATGTGACTATTTTCTATGGATGATTGGATTATGAGTCTAGATGTATAAAAAAATTAATCTTGGATGGGATATTGAAAAATAAATTATATGTTAGGAGTGGGAAAAAATCGACAAGATTCCATATAGTTCACATATCAACCTTATAGGAAGTGTGACCTGGCCTAATGTGGACTCATCTTATGTGTTAATTATTTTTTTTTGTAACCCCTGATGTACCTACTAGTATTTATTATTATTATTAATATTATTATCATTATTATTTTTATTTTAAGTATTATTATTTTTTAAAATATAGGTAAGGTGTTTAAATTTAATTAAATTAAAATCCCAAAAAGGAATATTCAATAAATATTGGATAACAATAGTAACCCCAACATCAATTGATACATTGTGAATCTAGGGGGGGCATACAACTAAAGGTAAGTGAACAGTTCAGAATAAAGAAGGTTATATTGTAGAGGCCTATTTTTACTCCTACACCAATGATATTTCAATGTTTAGTTATGATTATATGTAAAAAAAGTGATATTTTGAGTGATATTATTATAGTTTGATTAGAAAATATATTTTTAATAATTAATGGAAAAAATGGAAGAGGCATGCATTTCTCCCCCATTTCCGCTATGTGGCCTATCACAATCCAATTCGAGTGTTCCCTAAAATGGGCACCGAAGATAGCCCATGACATGCTCGAGGTGTGCTCCTGATTTCTTTAGGCTAGTAACTAGTGTCAGGTTCTAATAGAATAATCCTTGGGAACAATTTCACCCTAAAAATTCATATAAAACACATGTATTTTTTTAAGAAATACAACAGGAACCATTCATAAGTTGGACACCCATTTCATCAAATAAATTATGAAATAAAAATAAAGACTCTTTATAGAGAACAAAACATAAAATGAATAACTAACTGAATACCGAACAATAATAGATATAACATTACATAAACAAACCAAACGAGATATGTTCCATCAAGGTCAATATATATAAATCCCCAATATAAAATCAAAAAAAATAGATGAACTTCCATCCATGTTACCCATGTCCATGTTTTATATCCCAAACTCAATATCACCCACAAAAAACATGACTGGAAGAGAACTAAAACTAAAACACCGAAAAAGAAACCATAATCTCTATATTCAATGAATTGTGAATGCATGTTTTGAGAAAAATCAAGCTCATTTGGATCCAACCAAGGATTATTTGTTATTCCTCTCACTTTATAATTTATCTATTCTAGTTTTAATTTAATTTAAAACATATAATTTATTTTCATATGTAAGTATGTATATATATATAAACAACATCACATTCACAATCATTATATAAATTTCAATTTTTCCCTTAAATAAAAACAATCACTTGATTGAATTTTACTCATCCTAAGACATAATTATTAAAACAATCATTTAAAACCCCTTCTAGGAATAATTATTTTGATGATTTTTTGAAACCATTTTATAAAACAGCTAAATGTAATAATTATGAAATAAAAAACTAAAATATCACATCCTTAACAAAAAATGTAAACAAACAAATATATGGTTCCAAAATGACTAATCATTCAAGGGAACACAAAAGTATGAAGTACCCAAAAGTATAATCTAGTAAAATGGGAAACACACTTGGTACTAAGTTAGTATTTGTCATAGACTTTTACAAATAAATGGGGCCAACATCTTTTGTATGTTACATCCAATCCCTCAAATACCACTTTGTTCCACTCACACCAGATTTCCCAAGGTTACACCCCTAGCTTGATCATCATCACACTAGTTGCCATTACTTAGGTTTTTGACTAACCTAGTGTACCATAGATCTATAACTCTCACTAAGTGCCTGGTAGTCCCATGAAAACAATAAGCAAGGAGTAATAAATAACGTATCAAAATATTAATATAAAATAATATTATAAATGATACCCCACCTTGAATGAATTAACAAGAAATATCCCTAATGATGTCATCCATCACAATAGTAAGTAATATCCCTTTTTGGGGATCAATAAATTTCTAATAAGGGACATACGACTATTGTAAAAATACAATGTTTATATAACATTTCAAAGTTCCAAACATGATTTCTTGGACAATAGATATGGGATACTGAATGCTTCCCATTTTTTGAAACATTATTTCATATATTTATTTTAGAAAACAATATAATGTCTGATCAATTACACATTATACTCTAACCCATTTTCTCGGAATATTTACAAGAAAACTAAAATCTTCCATTTTTTCAATTCATGGAACTAATAGGTTCAAATCAATTTTAAATATTAAATTCACATTAAACAAGTCATTGAAACATTTGTATAAACACACTACACATGAACACTTTTTTCAAAAAACAAATCCTTTTGACAATACCTTTTTTACAAGTGAGTAATCACTCCAAAAAATTTATAAATTATATTTATATATTATATATTGTTATTGTTTGATTGATTATATAATTTATAAATTTATATTACCAAATACTATGCTAAATAAATGAAGAATATGATAAATACATAACTCATTTGAATGGGAATCGATTCATATGTCTTTACCTATGATTGAAAATTTCATAATAAGAAATATGAGGCCTTTCAAAAGCCTTATACATCACCCCCACCCCCCACCAAATAAAAATCATACCTGACCATAAAATGAAGCTCCCAAATTTTTTAGGTTTCTGGGATGGGAGATATCAGATTGAAATGGCAGAGAGAGGAAAAAGTGCAAAATATCCAATGTGATGGAGGACTTTACCTAGAGAAATCACGTAGATCAGGAGGGGTTTAGAACCAAAATGAAGGGGGGGGGGAGGGGTATAACCTCTCTTTCATGTACTATGGATTGGTCAAATATTATGGGGGTAAATAATTCTAAATGGGATTAGGGGGAATTTTTTCCCCCACTAAAAAAAATAGTCATAAAGCTCCATGGTGTAGCAATTTTGGCCATTCCATGGCGCCCTCCTAGAAACCCCTTTTTGGTGTATCTCCAAGCCCACATTGTAAGTTTTCTCAAAAGGGTAGGGCCGAGGCTTTGAATCACCATCCAACATGTCCTCCACACTACGACGTTGAGTCCCCCTCTAGAAACACTCTACTACAAAGTATCCCTTATATGTAAAAGGAACCTCATGCATGTAGAACCTCAGACCTTGAGCACCCAGGATACTATGGTTTGGCCCTCCATTCTACAAAAAAGATACACTTTCCAACCTACCACCACAATATATCCCCCCCCAAGTTTTAGTTTGGATCCCTTAGTAGTGTAGTAGTAAAACATTGTACAACCTCTAGGGGTAGTCCCTGGAGCCGTAGTGTAGAGTTCACTCTTTCCCACCGTAAGGGTAAGGGTATTTATACCCATACACACAAACCTCCCTAGAAAATACCTTCTTTGTCATGCCATTTTTCATCCAAAACCATGTCCATAATGTTTTGATACTCCCTAGTATATTGTCTTCCCCAATAGAAATTATCTATAAATTTAGAAAAATTTACGGAAATTACAAAAAACTCAAAAAATTTAAAAAACAAATGAGTCTAAAAATAAAACAATTATAAAATAAGGGTTATTCAATTATCCCCTTATGTAACATATTGAAACCATACATTCCTTAGATCTATCAAAATTAATCACGAATAAAGCAACCATGAAACGTTATTAAAATATGTTGGAGGGAGGAAAATTCACTACAAAATTTTCTAAATAGGTAAGATACTCCACATAAACAGCCTATGTAAACTAATAAAAATTCCATATAAATCATCAAATGTCTGAGAGAAAACCAAGAATAATCAACTAAAACTATATTTGAATGATATGGATACTGATAAAATACCTCCCCAGGATTTATAATTAATATTAAATGTTTAAACAATTAATAGACACACTAGAAAACCAAAACATCAACCAAGAGATTGAATCACACATAAGTAACTAATAATCACCCAAGGTACCTGCTATAACATCCACATGAAAATACCAAAAAAAAAACATCAATAAAAAAATTCCACTGTGATAAAAAACACATCAAAATCACAAAACCCTTTAAAAGATTCTATAACTATACCTCAATGAGAGGAAAAATGAGTTATAGACTCTGCGTCATCATACTCATAAGGTTAAACTAGAGCCTTAAAATTGAAAACACCATCACATTGTGTACCTTCAAAATCCATAACTAGAACCATAATGTTCCAAAATACCAAAAGTAACATATTCCTTATATTCCATATCATTTAACCAAGTATGGTTATGCTTAACCTGCCATTAATTTACCTCAAAAATCAACATCACAAGAAAACACCTAAGATATCAAGAGCAAGAAACCCAAAACAACAAAGAACACATTGAAAAAAATACATCATTAATATGGATCAAAACCTTATTAATATCATGGATTTTAATTTTGTAGAAAATCATAGAATTATTTCGTTCATGAGTCTATAGATACATTAAGATAAACAGAGGAGTTGGTATACATACACATATATGCATTGGTGGATGATAGTAAAGTATTTTTTTAGATGATGGTATAGTATTTTCTAATGTTGTTCATAGAGGAGTCTTGGTTGGTAGTCACAAAGGAAGAGATGATGCATGATCATGTTGTCCATGTTGATGTTTTGGAAGGATGGTTGGTGGATGGTCAAAACTAGAATTTTTTTCGTGGGAGGTTTATGTTCATGTGTAAATTCATGATGGATTTCATTATGAGTTTCATAGAGTACCTTTAGCTATAAACCTTGGAGTTTCCACGATATCGAAGGATTGATGACACAATTTTGGTGGCTCATAATGAAATGGGATGTTGTGGAGTTTGTGGCTTGTTCTCTAGTTTTCTAGAAAGTATAATCCAAGCATCATGTTCTAGAAGGTTTATTTCATCCCTTGGATGTTTTCATGTGAAAATGGGATGAAATATCAATGGATTTCATCAAGGTTTTACCCAATCTCATTGATTTTATGATGTTATCTGAGTAATTTTGGATTTTATGATGATGTCGTATCACTTTGTAGAGATCCATGAGTCACAAAAAGTTGATGTTTTGGGAAAAAATTGATATTGTGGTGCGGATACATGGAGTCTCGTGGTCTATTCTATTGGACCAATAAAAATGTTTTACCTCGTGACAATGGATGTAATTTCATTATTATTTTGGGATTCAATAACACCACAAAACTATTTTACACCCTAGGAAGGACAAGAAGATCGAGTGGACTATACAAACATTGGAGAATATTTTTCCGGAATGCCACTTGTACTTCAACTAATCATGGTAATGAAACCTACCCTTGGTTGAGTTTTCTTATAAGGAAAATTATAACTCAACCATTTGAATTTCCCCATTTAAGACTTTGTGTGGGAGGATATTTCATTCTCCCTTTTACTGGAAAGGGGTTGTGGAGTCAATAGTTCTAGGACCCTATATGGTGCAGATCATTATAGAGAAGGTAACGTTGTTTCAAGAGAGGATGAAATCATCACAAGACCAGAAAAAGTGTTATGTCAATCAAAGGAGGAGGTACTTATAGTTTGAGGATAGGGATAACATGTTCGTAAATATTTCCCCATCAATGTAGGAAATAGAGATTTTTAAAAGAGATAATGATTACCCCTTATTTGTTTGGTCCCATCATGGTGTTGGTGGTGTTGGTGATGTAGATTACTAATTGACTCTTCCACCTCAACTGGATCACATCCACGACATCGTCCAAGTCTCTCACCTTCATCGAAATCATCACAATCACCCCCATGTAATTGAATATGGAGAGTTAGATATAGAGTATTATGTGACATTCCTAGAGAAACTAGTGGAGATCTAAAAGCATCGAGATATGGTGTTGTGAGGATGGTCTATTCCCAAAGTTCATGTGATATCGGGACATGGTGGTCTAAAGTAAATTACTTGGGAGCATGAGACGTAGTTGTGTGCCCAATACCTGGAGTTGATATGAGTTTTCCCTTACTCTATTTTTCTATGTGATGTTCTATTTGTATGTTGGTGTATTATTTGATATGTTTCCCCCCTTGGTATGATGTGTTATAAAGCTTCGACATGTGAAAAAGGAAATGCATAAAACCTAATCGAGACACATTATAACACAATGTGATTAAACCCATGCGGGAAAGTCAGTGTGGCCTAGATAGGATATTATCCTGACAAGGAGGATTGAATTCCCTGATTCCTATATTTAGAGTAGTATGATTTTCTTCTAGTAATTGGGGGAGATTGGGTTAGGTGGATTGATTGGAAGTGTTTTAGATGTATTGATATCCTTGATAGGTATCTTGAGTAATTTTTGTTCGGAACTTTTCTATCCTCTCTTCCATATTGGATTGGAATTCTCAAGGGTGAGAATAGTTTGAGAGGCATCTGATGTAATGTCCAAGAATATTTTACCACTTACATTTTTTGAAATCTAGTTGTTGAGATGTCTGACTAATGTCCAGAGGCATTGGGAGAAGGTAACAAGGAGTTTTGAGGTGTTTAGTGGAAAAAGGGAGTTGAAGGCTAAAGGAAAATTATGGTGGTATTTCATTCTAGTAATAATTCATTTCAAGAGTTAGGTCATTTATGGTGCCATATCATTCTGGTGGGATTTCATTCTCATGTTAGTTCATTATAGTAGTCAGTCATTTCTAATAGAGGGTCATTTCTTGAAGTAGGTCATTATGGAGGTAGGTCATTCTAGTGGTAAGTACTTCTAGTGGTAGTTCATGATGGCAGTAATTTATTTATGTAGGCAGATCAACTCTAGCAGAAGGTAATTCTTACAGTAGAACATTCTAGTAGTATATCATTTAAGGTGTCAGGTCATTCTTTAAGTAAGAAATTTTGGAATTAAGTCATTTTTTGAAGCGGTTCACTGTTTTTACATGTCATTTCTAGTGGTAGGTAATTTCTGGAGATTTATCATTCTAGCGGAAGGTCATTATGGCTGTAGGTCATTCTGATAGTAGGTCATTTCTAACGGCATGTCATTCTAGCGGTGGGACATTCTTATGGAAGGTCATTTCTAGCTATGGTTCATTTATATAAATAGGTCATTTATAGGGGTAGGTAATTCTGTTGATAGGTCATTTATGGTGGTGGGTCATTCTAGCTTTAGTTCATTTTGGGTGTATGTCATTTATTATGGTAGGTAATTAAATGGTGTTTCTAGTTTTTCAAATAATTACATATTTCCATTTTGACATATTTTATGATTAAAAGTGGTTTATGACTTAATTAATAGTTTCTAAAGATATTTAAAACGGGATTAACCATATTTTCAATTTCAAAAAATTATTGGGGCCTTTTAAATGTCTAAAAAATGTGGTTTCGATGTGATCTTCTTTTAATTTTCAATCTAAACCATATCTAATCCTACTGGTCACAGATCTAATCTTTCAAGAAAAGAAAACTAATATTTATTCTTTTGTTGTTTCATTCTATTCAGACAATTTTATTCAAATCCTTATTCACTTATATTTATGGAACCCTATCGCTATAGTTGGTTCAGGTTCCCCTTAGGAGGTTTCCTATTGTACGTTCACCCCTTGTTTTGTTGTATCAGGTTTGGGAAAAGATTCTTCTTTGAGGTATAAATTCCTTTGTTTCTGTTTTTGTGTGTCACGAGGGATGTAATTATTATTAATATCTATTTTCAAAATTATTTCATCTAGATTAATAAAGATAAATTAATGATTTTATATTAAATCTAAAAGTGTAGGGGATGGGATGTATGATCATACATCTTCATTGTTATAGATTTCATATCGTGAATTGTACGGGATTAATGACGGATGAAAATCATGGTCATTGGGGGTCTTTTATTGTGATGTAGTGATGTTGAATTTGAAATTCTTATTATGTGATTATTAACATCACTTAAAACTATAATTGTTAAATCATGTACAATCGAGTAACAAATTGGATACCCCAGGATATTATGGCTTGTGTGATAATAGCCATAAATAAATAAGTGGAATTAAATGAAATCCCCTATTAATAATTTTGGAAAATATTTTGGTATGTTTTGTGATATGTTTTTGGATATTTTTTTGTTTTTTTCTTGGTCTATGATGATTTGATTCATGAGTGGTGGCATTATTATGACGATTATGGGGGAAGTGGATGTGATATGCAATGGGTCGGTGATGGTGTTGGTGGTGTGGTTACGCAGTAGGGATGTAATGGTAATGGTAGTGCGGTTGTGCATCGAGACAATGATGGTGGTTGGTTATGAAAGTTTCCCAAGTAGTTATGGAATTATGTTCATGATAATGAAAATAAATGGGACGCTAACGAATGTTGAATGGATAAATTAATAGGTGTTATTAAAGAGTAATTTTTTTGTTAATTTGAAATCTTGATATTGAAAAAATGTGGATTTAAAAGTGAAATCTTATTTGTGGATTTTGTGTTTCATTTTGGGGTTTATACATTTATATTTGGTAGTATAAGTGAAGTATCCTATGATATTTTTTATTCCATAGTAGTGAAACCTTATTATGGGGAATGTGTGTTGTTTCTATATATGCATATAAGTTGAGTATTCTTGTCATTTCTATATGCACCCAAACCTCATCGAGCACTATGTGACAACACCCGCATTGTCACTCAAGGGGTATTTTTTATAATATCCTAGTGGGAGGATGGGTGGATGGATACCCCATCTTTTCCAATCTCTCTAACATGATATGGGAAGGACATTCACATGTTATGATGTCTAGAAGAAAGTAGTTGTCATGTTTTGATATGATGAGATGAAATGGACTAGGTGTGTTTGGGAAAGATGTGGTGAGTTGGCATACAGTGGGGTTATCTGAGGTAGGGGGAGGGAATGATGTATATTTCCTTAACATTCATGGTATCCTACTACCATGGTTATGAGATTTGATGTGATTTACTAGGTTTATGTGGGTTTGACTTGATTTAATGTGTTATGATGTTATTAGAAAGGGATGGGAGTGCTAGGATGTTTGAAATTGTGGTGTAAGATCCAAACATAAGTGGTAAAGTGGTGCAAGGTAACCTATAATCAATATGATTCATATTATATTATACTTGGGTGTGTTATTTTGTGATTGAACCACACTGAGGATGGGTTTGGTTACTAAACATATGTAGGTTCGGTTTGGTTCTATAATTTTCTCGTGGGAGAATTGATATGCTCTTTTTATACCATCAATGCATGCCACCAACCCGGGGCCTGATGGTGGAGGTATTTGGGGGTCATTATCTCTCTCCCTTCATTGTTACATATCATGAGGTGTGGCCTATGATAGGGTGGGCCTCCAGAATTATGAATCAGAATATGACAAGTTGGAAGTCTATGAATGAGGTTTCTATGAACATCTAATGAGAAGTGGGAAGAGTCTTGGACCATCATGAATGTTCATCCTTGAACGTTAAGAGTATAATTGTTAATCTGTGTAATAATATGGGCCTTATTTTAGGAAATTTCACACTCATAGAGAGATCATTATTTAGGTGATCCCTTTGAAGAATATTGGTGACTATCTTGGAAGGAAGTCTTCTCATATGACCCATCAGACATTGATTGATCTAGTTGATTGGACCCTTATTATTGGATAGGAATACAAGCATAAATATTTTGTTTAATCGGAATATGATGATAAATCCCTTCATATAGGCCATGAATATGAAATCATATTTTAGTAGTCGCTGAGTTATGTCTTCGATCCTTTTTAGTCTATATAGGATAAGGAATGTGGGACTAATTTTGATATTCTGTCAGGATAAATTGATAGACCTTCAAAATGATTGTGGGAATAACAATCCACTCATGTGTTCATGTCTACATGTACCAACCATATTTTTGAATAGGTGATAGAATATGGGCCCACTCCAATTCAACTCCTGTAATATATAAATGAGGTTCTATATTATTTATGAGTGGAAGAATATGGATCTCTTCAATGCTTGATAACTAAATATTCCCGTCACAACCTTTTTCAAATACTAGCATGATCATATAATAACTCAATATACCATGGATTAGAATATAGTAATGTTTATACATCTTCATCAAGATATATTGGTAGGATTATTAAATGAGAATTGGATTGCATGCATGCTCTTTTATAAAAGAAAAAATGTGCCCCTACCTCATAATCTATTTTCGATTAGAATATGCCAATGGGTTTCATGTATGGGGTAAGGAATTTTCAATATAAATGCATTTTATACCATAATATACTAGAAGAAGAGTTGTGTGTGAACATTTTATACAATACATTTCACTAGTCAATTTCATTGTATATTTGAGGGATTCTTCAGTTAGAATGTGAATGGGAGTCTGCTCCTTTTTGGGGGTGAGAATATGATACTACACCATTCCTCTATTTAACATAAGAATATTGATACGGTTTTTATGTTTGGGGGAAGTAATATTCTATATACCACTCTTTCTATAGAATATAATTGAAAACATTCCATTTGTGAATAAGGATATGAGCATACTCGCTAGTTGCTGATGTAGAATATTGTTTGGATTCATCAGTAAATGTTAAAATTTGAGCATGATCCCTATGTTTAGTATCTTTTAATACCTAGTGATCTCCCCAAGATGGCCATGTCTGACTAACTAGATCATATATATACTATATGTCACCCTCAATAGGAAGTTAAGGGTAGATAGTGTGACGACGATGACACTCAACAACTCTTTTAGGTTATCCTAGAAACAATTTGATGGCACAATTGATTTTTTGATCCAACTTCCTAAATAATGGTTATATTTTTTTATCATGTTCTCAAGATATTTTCTTGAATTGGTAAAAATTGTTATATTCATTTCATTCATTTGTTTCATTACTTGTCAAATGGCATGTGATTTCAAGATTTAGCACTTGGAGACCCTCACATGTAGTTTCCATGGTTTGGATGGTATTGTACTAATGTTAATATCATTGAATCACATTTTCTACATAACACTGATGGTTAAAAACATGTAAAATTTCCACATCTATAAATGTTGTTTTATTCTTATGACATCCAATGAACAAAAATACTTACTTGATGATTCCTTATATTTGGTTGAAGTGAGCTCTGAGAAGGATTCCTACAAATAAAAATAAAAAAATATTGATCAATGTATCATCATAATTATGTTCATTATCAATCAGTCAATGTATATTTATTTCGATTAATGAATACTTTAGGTTCACCGTTTTTATTTTTGTGATACATGGAAACAAAATAGCCCAACATTTTATGGTGAAAGACTATGAATGGTGGATGAAATCATATCAGGTTCCCCATTTTTGTTTCTACCTAAATGGCATATTAACATTAAAGGGATTAACTCTATGGTGGTTATTTTATTTTTACACTATCTATCTATAATATTATTCATTTCACATCTAGTTCACCATTTTTTTCACCCAAAATATTGTATTTGTGTTGAAGGGGTAAAGCCAATGATGGTGATGTTAGTTTTACACCGATCATATTTCTGAATATATATTTCATGACAGGTTCAACATTTTTGTTTTTATCTGAAGTTGTGTATGTTTAGAACATTATTGGTAAGGGAGTGACTAATGTTTTACAATCTTAATGTCGGGTCACTATTCCCATTTGGGGTAGTTTCCAATGGGGTCTATTTATGGAATTGAAAACACCCAAAATATCCCATATTTATCACATATGTGTCATTATGGTACTACTTTCTAGAGGCAGGTATTCACTGAGGTTTCTTATCAAGGATACTTAGAAACTCACATTGGTCTAGATGATGAGAGTACAGGCTCATCACACCTCATTGAGAGGAATTATTAAATACATTAGTATTCTATTATAGATTTAAAACATGTTCATGAACCCCTCTCAAAATACAATTATGGGATTAGTTTCCCTCCTATGTTAAGAGTCATTTATTAGTATATGATTAAGTGAAATACTATAAATATCATAATTCTTCAAAAAGAATTAAACTCTATATGTATTAGAGGTTTTTAATTGATGGAATCATATGCTTGTATCATGGGTTCTACATCTTTATTTTGTTACAACATAATTATGTTGTCTTGAAGTCATATAGGAAAGAATTATGGAGTTTTATCCTCCTAGGAGGTAGTTTTTGTTTAAAAACCGGGATCAGTCCCAAGATGGGGAATCCTATGTATCCTTGTTAAAGTAATTAGGATCTATATAGTTTTTTTTCCACTAAATGGTAAAAATAGTACCTTTTAAGGTTTTTTGATAATAACTAAACTATGAAAGTTAGAATTATGTGTTGATGATGCATAAGAAATAGATTATTGTTAATGGATTTTGTGGGACATATGTATGAGTGGCCCTTTCTTGTTAGCCTCAAAGGGAATACGGTCAAATTAGAATGGTTTGGATTCATAAATAAAATATCCTTGTGAGATATGGGGTTGGTTCTATATGAAGAAATAGAAACCACTAAGCATAAATATAAAATGTTTAGGGATATGTCCTAATAAAGGGGATATGATGACACTAGGATAGAATATGGACCACTATGAATGGGGAATTATCTTATCAGGGATATGACGCAATGAGAAAATATCTAATAAATATGGAACTGAAGGATGAAATACATTGGAACACCAAAATATATCCAGGATAGGAAAGGATTTAGATGATATCATGAGGACTATTTTGGAAATTAAGGATTTTGGGTTTGATCCCTAATGAAGGGTCCTATGTTTCCCATTTAGAAATGGATCAAAAATCGTGTAGTTTAATATTGAATGTTTAAGTCTGTGTGAAAGGATCAAATTTTTCATCATTCAGTAAGGATTTTTTCTTGTAGTTTAATGTCATAGGACTATAATTTTTATGATATAGTGTAACCTCCTACTACAACGATTTCTATGTCATGAGATGTTTAATAAGATATGATTGAGAGGGTCTTTCACATATGATGCTACCTTTGAAGATATATTGAGGCTTATATAACAGAGGAGGCCCTAACTTGAGACATGTTTATTGAATCAATTGCATGATCAACTTGAGTCAGTAATCCCATAAGATTCATGCCCAGTGTGACAAATAAGGTATCATACAGGTTCAGTCACATTGGGAAGGGGTGTATAATTTTACATGAATGGTAACGCATTAACGCTGACCTAGAGATGTCCCTATGTCATGATATCTACAAAAAAGGATAGATAATAGGTGTTTATGAATTAGTTATTCCCAAGAAGATATGTTAAGGAATACACATAGTAGGAATCCATGTATAACATAGGACAATATCATAGAATGATATTGATTAATTTACCTCGATAGTACCATAATTGGGGCATATAAATCAACTGTTTGAATAATAAATGGCATGCAAGCCACAACATTTAGATTACCTGGATGAATAAATTTTCCCTACATGGGCTAGGGGAACTCTCGCCACTACCCCTAAGGATGGTAAATGATCTTAAAATTCATTAACAAAGAGATGAAAGGCCGAAAAATCCCTGAGGATCTCAATGGTTAGGGAGGAAAAGTTGGAGAAAACTATTTTAAAGCTAAATAATGATAAAATATTGGAATATATTTTGCTGTGTAATATTATTCCATATATTAGATGTCTTTGGAAGAGGCTTTGATAATTATTTAAAAAAATGGTAAACATGGGTGAATGAATTATCCCACATTGAAGAATTAAAGAATATGACATATTTAATATAGAAAATATCTACCCAAGTGATACTAGGGGGGATTGTGAGGGCTTCTCCCATGTAATATTTGATAAAATTGAGAGTTTTTATCCAATATTATGTTTTAATAAAGTGATATGGATTCACCCATGTGAATATAGGGAGAAGTTAAAGGGATATCCCAAGTGAGGCTAGGGTGATGTGGGAGGGATTATCCAAATTGAATCTTTGGTGAAGTGAATGGAGTTTTTTCCGTGTGATTTTTGGGTAGAGTGAAACAAAATCACATAGATGAAACTAGGGATAATTTAAATAGTTTCAACTAGATGATACTAGGGTGTGGTCGTGGAATCTTTTCCCAAATAATAAAAGGTTAAATTGGAGTGGGTGAATCACCAGGATGATTGTAGGGATATGTGATAAGAGCATCACAGAGACGATACTAAGGAAAATTAAAGTGTCTTATCCTAATTTAATCTAGGGAGAAGTTACGTGGATTCACCCATGTGATTTCCAGAAAAATTGGTATTTTTTGTGATAGATATTGGGTGGGGATTCATCCTAATTATATACCATATCCAGATATTCATTTGGAAGAGTGGCATACAAGTATACAATTGGGTAAGGGTCCTTCTCCCTACCATTGTTGAACTAAGAAAAAGGTGATTCCTTGAAATGGTTTTGTGTGTTTTAGATCCTTTGGGAACTCAAATCACATTTCCAATGATTAATGCCCCATCTTTTCGAGCTTAAATAAGATATGTGAGAGGTTGGAAGACCTTAAAGTGAGGATAGGGTGACTAGTGCTTCTGGCCATCTCTTTTTCATACGAAGAGTGTAAATGTGGAACCTAATATTCATATTTATTGGAAAATCTGGGAACTTGGGTAAAGGTGGATTATCAAACTACTGAGTCACAAAATTGGGATTTTTTTGAGATTTATGGTCACTCTAGTGAGTCTCAATGGTGGGAATTTCATGAAATTCTTGGATTTTGAAAAATATTAATTTTTATTTCCCTAAAAATTCTCCTTCATGTTTCCGAGCTCTTACTCCTTCATGTCCTTTATATTTTTCCTGAATGGAGAACAAAAATAGTTATTTTTTGTATTATTTATGTTTAAACAATGATTAATTTAATTAAAATACATAATTCCTTAATTTTAAAAAATCCTCAATTACATTTAATCCCTTCTACCTCAAACAATATTTAAAAGTGTTCTAAAATTATTTTAGTAATATAAGGCCATATATGGATATTATTTTATTTTAATTTTTAGTGGGTAAATGGATATATTTTTTTATAACATAAGAGATGATTGGATTGATTTTCAATCAAAAAATATGTGATTAAATAAATTAAACCACTATGTAAATATTTGGGTTTTATAAATTTTTAAAAGAAATTATATTAAATTTAAAGTGTATAAAATGGGTTTTCAGTTTATATTTAATGAATTATGTGTGGTTTGGTTTAATGAAATTTATGGCTTAAACTTTTATACTCATGAAACTCAACCTTGATTTATTTTGATGAATTTAAATATTGTTTATAATTATTTGAGATATAAATTTGTTAAATTATTTTTTATTTGGTACTATTTAAATGGGAGAGAGTTTGAGTGATATCACATAAGTGTTTTTATATAAATAAATGTTTATTCTACTATTTAAAACATCATAGTTTAATTTCAGTACCAAAGTGGGAATTCATATGAAGATTGCAATAGCTTATGATGATTATATGACTGGATATGATCTCTTTAGTGAGGTTATCAATAGGGTAGGTTAGTGTATTTCAATACCATGTATCTATACACACATTCTAATCTATATATGTTCTCAACAAGCATGGTTGTTTTGAACTATATATCTTATTTTGTGTACGAATGTGCATTTCCCTATATATCGCACCAAATTGACCCATATGGTCCCTTAAGAAAGGTATACTATAATGAAAAAAAATTCATTTATTTTCTTCAATTTACTATTTATTGATTTTTTGTGCTATGGGAGAAAGGGCACCGCAGGGTTGAATTTGAGCTAAACTTGAACTTCAAGTAAAAAAATCCATGTCATAATGGATTGTATTTTGTAGTCATTTGTTCTCGGTCAAGTGATTTTTTTAACTGTTGATGCCGATTTTTAAGTGTTACAACTAGCCACTAAAACACAAAAATGTATCATGGTTCATCTAATTATTCTATTATATCATAATTTGGATGACAATTCAATGTGACCAAGGATTTTGGTGTTTCAATTGTTCATTGAGATAAAAATATTAGGATATATTTTTTCTCCATGATTTTCAAGGAATTTATGAATTTTCTCATAGTAATAATAAATATTTGATGGATAATTTTGAGCGTGTTCAAATTTAAAAGGGAGATAGATATTGGTTTTGGGAATGTGAGGAAAATTAAATCATGAATTTCTAATGATTGGGGTTTTTCATAGTACTGATGTTCATTATTCCATAATCATTTTGGATGTCATTAAAATTTAATGTTTGTTGGAAATGATAACAATAAATAGATAATAGATATTTTCACCATTATTTTACAATATTCAGATTATCTGTACACATTATTGTATAATGGGTATACTTAATTTTTTTAAAAAATATCATATGTCAATTTAAAATTTAGTTCTTTCATACCTTCCATTTTTTTCTTTTTATTTTGGATGGTTCTTAGTGATAGTAAGGGTCTTTTAAAAACTCTAAAGTTCTCTACAACTAATCATTGGGTTTTTTATTTTATGAGGTTGAGTTCACATAAATAGAGGTAATCTATAAATGTCTTATATCGATTATTAAAATGTGGATTTAATTGGTTATATATTTATGATAATTTCCTTGTATTGAAAATTTAATTTCATTTTTGAGTACCATATTTTGATAGAAAAAATACGTTGGGGATTCATACATTGATTTTCCTATGTTTTTAGTGAAATTTTATCACTCGGGTGATGTATTGATGGGTAATTTCTATGAATCACATGAAACTATATGCTATGTGATCTAAATCTATGTGATGTGTGTGTTTGAATTTGGTATTTAATTGATATTAAATAATAAACTAATTAAGAGATAGTAATTATTGGGATTGTAGTGGGAAGATTATACATGATTGATGAAGTAAATTTGGAATTGGAATAATGGATTGAAAATATATAAATTAATGATAAATAATTGATTTTTTATTTCTCTTGGGTGATGTTTTCTAAAATATGATTAAAATTATGATTAGATAATTTTCTAAAAATTCGAAATAATATTTTATATGTTGGAAAGTTGAGGTATGATGGATGTTATGTGGTTAAAAGGTATTGATACAATAGTTGGGGTATGAGGTTTAGTTGTGGATAACATAGGTGGTTATTAAATGGATATATGAATTTTTGAGATATTTTGATATGCATAAGTCAAGGTTAAAGAATGTTATTATTGTTATTGTGTAGAAATTATCACGGTGTTGTGATTTTTGTTATGTTGTAAACTAAACTTATCTATTATATTTTATATAAAAATTAAATAGGTTTTATTGTTTATAATATATTTTTTCTTACACAAAAAATATTCTAACAATGTTTAGTATGTTAATTAGGTGATTATTGGTCCAATATGGTATTCCAAAAAGTGAATGTGATGTGATGGATGTTGTATTCCCCAAGATATATGGTCAGTCTTGTTGTTGTCATTAAATCACTATTAAATTATTATTTTTGTGATTCTATGGTCCTTATTATAATTATAGGTAGTTATGGTAGTTGAAACTACTATCAATACATATTTGGAATGTGTTAGGTGGTGATGTTAGTGTTAGTTTTGTAATTATTATTGTAGTGATATATTTGAGGTGATGGATGTCATGTTTTAGAGGTCACTAGTGTGGTTATTTCCTTTTTTACTTTGCATAAATTATTAATCTCTATATATTCCATCCATTGACCCCTTTAAATTCATTTTCTCTTCAAATGAGAGTGTTTTGAGGAGTAACATACTAAGAATAACTATATACTAACAATATTATTCTCTATTGTTCACCATTGAAGTTATAGTACCAAATTGAACGTGGTGTTTGTAGATGTTAGTTCATGCATTAGATGATCTATCAAGGAGTATCATTATTAATATATTAGAACATTTATTTTATAGTTGGAAGACTATGTTTTTCATTTATGTTGAAAAACTATCGTATTTGTTTATTATTTTATATGGGATATGGTTTTCATAATTATATATATAGGGATGAGAATTGGTAACTAATAATCTAGAAATAAATTTGAAAAATTCAGGTTTGGGTACCATTGAAATGAGTTTCATAATGGGTTGGGTTTTAAATATAGTACCCAATTTATAATTAGGCAGGGTTTACATATTTATTGAACGGTATCTAAAACCTGAATAATTTTAGAATACTTTCTATTATCAAATTTTTATGAAAAAAATTAGGAAATATTATTTATAAAATTTATTTATTCTATAATTAAATAATAATAATATAAATTCAATTAGAAACTACAGTGGTGTGGTGTGAATATAAAGTAAAATAGTGGGAGGCTTTAGGTAATCAAAATACTAACACCCTCCTTGGTCTGATAATTTGATAACCCATTTTGAGAAAATAATAAGACTCTCTAAAAATATATGCGAAATAAATTAAAGTTATGAATTTTTATTATATATATATCATAATTTCTCATTATCATGAGCTATATATATTTCCACCTGAAAAAGTCAAAGAATATTAGTTCCCTCAAAACCGAAGAGCATGTTATTTTTCCCAACCTAATAAGTGTTTTTAAAAATGACTACCCAAAATTAGTAATTAATTGTTAAATTATAAGAAAAAATTAATTATTCAATTTTGATGAGAGGATCCAAAACAATAAGGGGATTCTCTTGAAAGAAATTTAAAAATTTAGTTTTTAAATGATGAAACAATATTTAAAATAAAAAAATAAATATGTAATAAACTGATTCACTTTTAAATTGGGTAAGAAACTTGTTACTCATATTTAGATATGGAAACAAAATTTATAATTAAATTGTTTCAGGTTCAGGTATATATATATATATATTTATTATATGGATTCATGTACATGTACCACTCTTTTCCTACATACCCATCCTGTCTTCATCCCTATATAGATTAATTTCTAATTTGGGTTATTGATTTATATTCAAAAAGCGCAATGCCCCCATAATCATTGTTTTATAACATTAGAGCCAGTTTCAACAATGTGGCATATTGGTGGAGGTATTTGAGGGACACTCTTTATCTCATCACTGGATTAGGATAATTATCATAAGGGTCAGTTTTTGACATAATGATATTAAATTGAGTGTTCTACAATAGATTTTTGGGGTAGGAATTGGTTCACATTTAATGGGTTGGAAAGGATAGCACACTACATGAACCTATAATTTGAAATATACTAGGTAAATATAATGGAGATATATAAGGGAAATATGATTCCAAGTATGAACAATGATTATCTAAAAATAATCACTAGAGAAATGATATTTTGTTAAATGGGAAGTACATAGATGGGGGCATATATATTATATTAAATCATGTCATAAAAATTATATTTTCTCTGTATTTAATGGTAGAATGTGATTGAACTTGAGTCAATATGATTATTAACATCCAAAATGTTCTTGTTTTGATATATTTTTTATCTTTTAGTTATTCCATATGTATGTCAATATCATGAGGTAGAGGAAGAGATGGTGAAAGGGGAACCTATGGTTGACTGAAAGATGGTGAACCAAGAAAAAATAGAGGTGTGGAGAGTTACTGTTTATGAATTCCAATGGAACTACATATACGATCATGAGGAATATATATTTAATTAAAAAATTTATCAGTGGATGGATGAGGTGGAGATTCAATATTATCACAATCTAGTGGATGAGGAGCATTGGATTTTTTTAGCAGTGAGTTCATTATATAGTGTTATGAGGTAGTGGTAGACCTCAAAAATGGGGGTAATAATATATCTTTGGTAAGGTGTGATGAATTCCCTGAAAATATCTAAGAAGCTTTTATAACTATTAATATTCAATCATAGTACTAGGGGAGTTTTTATATATCAATTAAGAGAGATATAGTGTTTGAAGATGAAGTACCCAAATGAATTGTTAAAGGCGTTTTATAGTTTTTATGGTTTTCAAACATGTTTTAGAATAATTTGTCTATGTTGATATGTTTTTGGGGTTGAATGGAATGTTTTTTCTATAATTTCAGATATTGTTGGTCAGGATCAATAGGTTCTATGGTTAATTGAAGAAATTTTTGAGAATGTGATTTTGGGTTGAAAACTTGGCAATGTCTGAGAATTTGAAAGGATGATGGAATGGAAGGATAACATCCATATTAATGGAATTATATATCATGATTATGAAAGGATAAAAATAATAAAAAGGATAAGTAAACTTGAAAATATAAGTGATACTGAAAGGATAAATGGCAAAACTCTAAATGATAACTCATGCACTGAAGGATCATTGTATTGAATGTTAACTCTTGTATTGAACACTATGGAAAAATTCACCTACTGCCACAAGTCATTTGGGACGGGCCATACGCCAATAAAAAATAGTCCATCTAGAAGAACTATCTGTGATACTATTCTAATCCCTTCGAAATACTATTAAATAAAAAAGTATTTGCGATGGGTAAACCATCTCATTACATTATTCATCATTACATCTTCCAAAAAAAATGGACGGAAAATGCCCAACGACTCTACATCCAATAAATTTTAATGTAATTTTCCATTTATAACTTCATATATATCTTTTTACATTTTTAAAAAACAAGGATAAAATATCATTAAGATTTTTACATACCTAATTTTTTCAATTTCAACCTCCAACTTCTTCTTTTTATCCAGGAATCTTCTTTTATTTCTTATCATCCTTGAAATACATTTATCTATTAACATTATTTTATCATTTTATATAAATTCTCCCTTATCATTTCTTATGTAATGAGTGTACTATGAAAAACATCTAGAGACAATATTTTCGGATCACTATTTTCCCATGATGAAGCCTTGGAATAAAACTTATTAGGAAGAATTCTCACGATATTTTTAGCAATAGTAGAATCTTCCAATTTTTCACCAAGGCATCTGATAGTGCTCACAATGTCATTTACCATGGTAATGAAGTCATCAATAGATTAATTCTCACCCATCTTGACATATTCATACTTTAATATCCATATTTTAAACTATGACTTCTTTACTTTTGTATTTCATTCATAAATGTTATTCACATTATCCTCGATTCCATTGTTATTGGAAACTCCATTTACACTCAGAAACTCACTTCTGTAATTTTCTGAGAGTAAATTATTCTTAGCTCATCCATCATTCACCAAATTTTCTTTATTAATATTCTATATTGGATAATTCCTAATTTGAGGAAGAAACCCTTATATAATAGATCTTGAGACAACATACCAATGATACATAAGATATGGAAGAATTATTCCTTTCTAGATATGAAAAATCATATCATTTAAGATTGGATTACCTTTATTGTTCACACAATTAAGACTCTCCATCATTTTTCCTTCAATCCTTCAGTAAAGAATAAGTGAAGGGTTCATTTGGATCTAATTCAACATGAATGTTCCCATTGATGATAATTGTTTAACTGATGGGGGGAGGGGTGAATCAGTGATACATTTTATTTTGAGATTATAGTCAGTTGAAACAAATTTTTCCTCTTGTTAAAGGTTAAATTTCCTACAAAAAACAATTCAAAAACACATCCACGAGAACATAAGTATTTACAAGGTTCATTATTCAATATGAATAACTGTGTAATTTATATTATTTAGATAAATTCCAATACCACACAATCCCCTAGAAGACAAATCCCTGGATTACAATAAGTAGGATTTACCCTTTCACTCATGTATAACATTCAAGACAATCCAATAGTATGTGTGCACCCTCTTAGCACAAATTGGGTTGTACAATGTTTGTGTAACAATGCATCTTACCAGCGCTTCTTTTCAATTTCACAAATGTATTCAATTGAAAACATGATTTCAATTTATTACCCACATGATAGTAATAACTTATTGTAATTTTTAATTGAAAACTCCATATTATTTTCCCTGTCCTTTTAACCCATTCTGATTCCTCTGAGTATGATTCTCCCAATATAACTCTTCTCAATACACTTCTATCAGACTCTTTCTTCCTGATACAATTATTCTGTGTATGATTATCTTATCTTGATTCTTATGAATCTTATTTTTACTGGTATGATTTCTCTATACAAAAAGATATAGAACTAACTAAATATGATTAAGGCCAATCCTAACTTATTCTTCCTCAGTCTAGAAATTTACCATAATGAAATACCGATCTGATTATTCAGCTTGATATGATAATCATCCGAATAATACTAACAAACTAAATATGGTAATAAACTGAATATGACGATCAATGAATATTATGATTAGTGAATAGGATGATTAGTTGAATACAATGATGCGATATCAAAACTTTTTCAACACAAGTGAATAAGGAACATTCTTATTCTCTTTAAAACTCAGACCTTCTCTCTATTCTACGATGAACATGTACATCTATCATAAAAAGTGAAAAGTACCCATCAGCTTTTATAGGTGACCCATGAGAGATTTGGTGGGAATACTGAAATTTTTCCCTCTCACTTAAATTCACCCTAATATAAATTTCAATTAAATATAGATTTCATTTTTGACTTGGTAAACTCTTATCAAATATTATATAGTATTATACATTCTTCATTTCTTCATCAGACATTCATTTTAATTTGTAATCTGATTTCAATTTCTGAGTCTGATTTTCTAATAACAATTTCATTACAACAATGCTTTTTTACCAATTGAATGTATGTGAATGATGAAATTAATTACACTATGATTACACTATGATTCTCTATATCAATTGAATATAATCATTCATTTTATTGTCAAACCCCCTTGAAAGCACATTCAACAAACTCCTTTATCTCATCTCTTTAGTAATTCACAAGATTCATTTGAAAAGAGAACTAAGTAATTCAACTCTTGACACAATTGATAAAGATATTTGAAAAAAATCATAGTTCATATATATCTTCCTCCACCAAATCATCCAACCATATTAAATGGTTGACTGCATTGTTGATTGGTATATGTCATTATGATTTTCATCAGCTTTAGCTGAAATGCTTTTCCATCCATATTTATTGAAAATAATTCATCATGATTATAATGAAATACTGAATGTAATGGACTTGTGTCAATAGAGACCATATGTTTCTCTAACTGAGCCATAGTAAGATCATTATGGGTATGATCTTTATATTCCATTTTCTTCTCTCCCTCTTGGATTCTTTAAATATGGGTTTGATTCCTTTTATATCTTCAACATTTCTTTGTTCTCTTCCACCTAGATATAGAAAATTTGGGTACGATTTGGAATAAAAAATTTCCATTTTTTTCATTAATCTAGCATCATAATATCTCCAATAAACTTACTTATGATTTATGATAATTAGAAATCAGGAAAGAATCCTTAAATTTAATTAATCATAGTGATGAAGACTCTAATTATTCATCAAAACCAACACTTTTGTCATATCGAATTCAGAGTTAATCTAATGTAAATTCAATTCCTACAAAGTTCATTCTTAATAAGACTAATCCTTTCATTATGAAATTAGTGTGAATCCAATTACAATATATTCCTCACTACAATACTCTCGCATTCCAAACCCATGGTGAGTTTGATTATTTGGAAAGTACAAGTCTAATTATTTTAAAAATAATGATCAATACTATTTCCATCCATCATCTCTCTCAAAAAACATTTTTTCTTCTATATATTGATCTACTGACAACAAATAAAACAAAAAAACTTATGACTCACATGTATGTTGATAAAGATCCAAGTCCAAGTAATTGATTCCCCAAAAGCGGTACATAAAATTGTGTAGACATGGATATGTAATATATTAGTGTTTTACATCTTTTTTTGGGGTCCAAAATTTGGAGGATAGACTAACATTGCAAAAAAATTGTATTCCCTTAAAGGCATTGCTATAACATGGAAAAGGCATGAGTTTAACTAATAATGGGTTTAAAAGATGTGGTTTTGAGAAGGTAGAAAGAAGCTGATGGGAAATCTCTGTGACTATATCAAGAATCACAAATGGGAAATTTTCATGGATCTTTATGAGACATGGAGGATCACCAAATAAATTAGAGAGCATCTCCAAATAGTGATGGCGTGGTTGGAAGATTTGGATATTAGAGGAAATGCCTATAAATAGGCCTCTACACCTCTAGAAAATCCACAAGACTTAACAAAGATATTATGGTTTTGGATTTGCAAAGGTGGGTCTTAAAGGAATTTCTTGGTAAAAAAGTTTGAATTGGAAGTGATTTATTAAAGTCTATAAATTCCAACCAAAATTTATGAGCATTGAAAAAGTAATGGAGTTCAAGAATTCTTTAAAATTATGACTGAAAGTATGTAACTTCTCAAAGGCTATTTGAGATTAGATGATGAATTGAGCTTTAGGAAAAGTGGTTGCTTCACGAAGTCTATTTGATCATCACAAAAGAGTTGACATTCATGAAGGAGGTGGGTATAAAAAATGTACTCATAAATATATTTCCTAGTAAATCTATGGTAAGGGGGTATTCATATATTGGATGAAAGTTGGACTTCAATAAGGTATCTTTATTCAACTAGGTTGGTATTCATTAGTAATAGAGAAGAGACCAACAAGTCTATAAACTATGGGCTAATACATTCAATGTGGAATGTGAAAAGGAAGTTGACTAAGGTGACTCTTTCCACAATCAATAAGCCAGAGAAAGCGACTCTAGGGGTGAACCATGGGAAAATAGTGAGACGAATCTAAACCTTGTAAAGGCAGTGAGTGTTGCTATATAATTGATCTAGCCCGAACATTGTAATTTGGCAGCAATCCTTTTTATATTTGGTACATTATCACATCGTCCTTGTATTCTCCATTGATGTATCCCAAGGAGGGTGAACCTGGTAAAATTATTGTTTCTCATGAATGATTTCATTTATTTTTATACATTTATATGGGATAAGGAGAGAAGAGTTTTTTTTATTAACGATGAAACCATATCCATTGGGGAATTGTTTTTATATTCCATACCTTGATTCACCCCCAACGGTATTTAACCTAGATGGGATAACAATTGGTATTAGATGGGAATTTTGAAAGTCAGTGTTTCTCTCTCAGTAAAATAAACTGAGGTTTTCAATAACAAAGGGATACCGATATTCGATGGAAAAAAATTCAATTATTTAATAATTAGTTGAAAAACTATTTTAGATCATTATGAATGGATTTCTTTACAACAACAATGCATGAAATATTTGACAATATCGACAGTGGTGTTTTATGAGAACCTGGACGAAGGGAATTTGATGATGATGCTTAAGGAATTAATTCTATAGGGGGTCCCTATAAAATTAAATATATATGAATGTGATGTTGTGTAAGTCACCGTTTTCAATGTGGAAAAATTTATAGAACAGTAATAAGGGTGACTCAAATGTCAAATAATCCAATATATAGGTTATATGGAACAAGTATGAGGACATGATAATGCACCGTAATTAGTCTATTGATGGATTCTTTGATCGGGTGAATATTATTGTGAAATTCATGTGTGGTCTCAGGGAAATTATTGAACATATAAATATTGTTAATCACATCTTGAGAAAACATACACATCAGTTTAATACAACGAATTATATTTTGGAATATAAATATCTAAAGTATCTCACATTTGATTTCTTGAACAATACACTTGTTTTATATGAGATAATAAATGATGATAATTATATTGTGGAAATGGGGAAATACAAATAAGTGGTATTCAGTGACATGAATAATATCACTATTGAATACGGGAAGTAAGAATAAGAGATAGATGAAGATATGTTATTCAATTCCTCAAGTCATTAAAGAGGAAAAGGAATGTTCGAAGAGAAACATTCACTAGGATGAAATCAATGTGGAATGGCTAAACATCATGCTATAAGGCACCCAAATATGTTTCATAACAATGTTGGGGATGAAGTTGAAATTCTTATGAAAAAATATCCAGCCTTTGTGAATGTCATGAAAAAATTTAAGAGAAACATTGTGAAAAAGAAGAATCCACATTCAAAAGAAGATGACAGTTCAGAAGAATCTGGGGCAGAAGAGTTGGAAGACTACAATGATCATGAAGAAGATTCAATGGTGGAATTTTTTAGAAATTCCAAAAAAAAAGTGAAGCGAGCGACAATGATGAAGAATAAGTTGATGGAAGAGTTAATATGGAGTTTGAATAAGAAGCTTCACTAGATGAAATTGATGTTTGGGGAGCCCAAACGAATAAATCCAATAATGTGGTTCAAGATTACCAACATTATATGAAGTATAAGGAAGAAGAGACTCATGATATGAATAATGAAATTGAAAAACTGAAATCTTCAATGATAGCAAACTCAAAAAAGATTGTTTAAAAAAAAATTACAAATAGAAAATAGATATTAATAGTTTAACTAATACTATAAATGATAAAATTAAATTTATCGAAGAGCATTAAGAGGAAGTTATTAGTATGATAATGAAAGTGAATGGTCAGGAGAAACTCTTGATATCAGAAAATATAGATACAATGGAAACTGAAAAATTAAAATAAGAATTTAGATATCCATTGAAATAGAAAAGGCAGTGCCAGGAAAAGAAAATGACTGATCCGAACGATACAGATGGTATAGGGGTTAATCAAAAACAAAAAGTAGTATTGGTTTAAATTATACCAAAAGCTCACACTCTGAGGTTGAAGATTGATTTGGGTATGAATCAGAACTAAAATATTCAAATAACCCAAGGGAGAATTAGTAGTGAAATATTTCCACATAGGAATGCATATCGCATGAGTTGTTATTGTTGTGTAAAGAGGAGACACTCAAAAACATTTACTGTAAAACTAGTAAGTATCGAAGGGAACAAGAAAAACAAAGAAATCCATATAAAAGTCAACATTAAAGAACATCATTTGATGGCCATTGTTATAGGTGTGGAGTGTTTGGGCACATAAAAAGAAAATGATCATAAAAAATGCAAGTAAATGTGTCGAAGATGAATGAATATGATGAAAATAATCAATTCATTGTTCCATCAAATCTTCTGAAAATGAAAAATTGGTTTCCAACATTGTAATATCATGCTACTCCATTATACTTTAATGAAGATCAATATCATCAACCCATACTAGGTATGAAGTCAAAAACTTAGTTAATAAAGAAGAGAGATAAACAGAAAGTGGTGGAAAATATTTCATTCAAAGCATTAGATCACACTAGAATATGGATCATTGATAATGGGTGAAATTCTCATATGATATAAAATAAGGATCTGGTGATTGAAAATAGGTATGATAAGGAAGTTATTGAAATATTTGGTAGTGATGAAGGCCTGGAGATTGTTGGATTGGAAAAAGACATGTTTTGGGGGAAGTGACATGATATGTGCTGATGTCTTAGTTTTTGAAGGTCTGAATCCCAACTTGTTATGTGTCATTCAAATATGAAACTCCGGACTTGCCAAAATATTTTTCAAGATATTATGTTTCATCAAATAAAAAGGTGGTGCAGTGGTTTTTTTTTGGGAAGGATAACGAAAGGGAATATCTTCCATGTAAGTGGACAAAAAGAAATTTTCTCTTTTCCAAAGAAGACAAAAAGAAGTTGTGTCATAAATTCATTGGTCATTTTTTCCATACAAAATAAGATTATCTAGTCAAATATTATGATACTTGAGACCTACCTAGATTATCACATGATCATACTCATACATTCAATGCATGAAAACAAGGAAAGACCATTCGAAAGACATTTAAGGGAAAAGTGAATGGGTTAAAAAAGATATTTAGTTGGTTCATATTGATGTGGGTAGAGCTTTTTCAAAAATATATATTTATCATAGGAGATGTTGAATTATCTTCATTGATTATTTTTGCATAATGTAATGGTTTTCATTCATCACTTATGAATCTGAGGTGTTCATTTTCATAAAAATTTATTGATGGGAAGTTGAGAATATGTTGTGTCAAACAATACAGAAGATCTGAACTTATAATGGAATAGAGTTTACCAATATGAAAGTGGAGTAATATCTCTAATAAAACGGTATAAAGAGCCATGATTGAGTAGTAATAAATCTGCCAAAAATGGATTCATTGAGAGAATAAATCAAATTATCTAAAACATGGATATAACAACACACATTGAGAAAGACCATTCAAAGTTGGTTTAGAAATAATAATTGATGACATCAATATACATATCAAATAGAGCATTAATTTTTTAAAAATTATAGAGGACTCCATATGAGATATAGTATGGAAATATTCCATTGTTGAAGTACATTTGAGTCTTTATAAGTAAGTTTTTCATTCTCAATAATGCGAAAAATAGGAATTTTGAATTTCATTGAGATGAATGGATATTTTGTGGATATTTAATGAAAATAAAATCATATAATTGATTCATTAAGAAGTTGGGAAAGGTTTTTGAAATAAATGATATAACTATAGTAGAGAATGAGTAGAATCTTACGAAAATAAATGATCAAACTTATAAGGATAATGATGAAGAGATAAGTAGGTCATATGCTATTCAAGTTCACGATATTGATTCAGAAGAAGAGTCGTATAATGAAAAGGATGAGCACAACTCATTATCTACACAACGATCGAAGATAAGAGACCAAATTTATAGAAATAATATAATTGGTGATAAAATATCACTAGTGTTGAAAAGGATGATGGAGAATCTACAAAAACCATTCTACTTATCATATGTAGAGACTACATGTTTTGATGAAGCAGTTAGAGATAATAATTTTTTTATGCTATGAATGGAGTTCTTGAACAAATTGTAATGAATCAGACATGTGTTATTATTTTTATTCCAATAGATATAAATTTCATAGATATTAATGGATCTTTCACAACAAGATGAATGATGATAGTGCACTGATTTTAAATAAATAACGATTAGTGTGCATAGGGTACTCTTAGATAGAGGGTATGGATGTTGATGAATCATTTTCACCTATTTTACGGATAAAAAAAACCAAATTATTCTTTCCCATAGTAGTGAAAATAAATTCAAATGTCTTATATATGGATGTTAAGTCATAATTTATGAATGGGGTTCTAGTAGGGGATGATTATATTGAGAATTCATTTTTTTCTCATCCATGAAGATGAGAAAAAAAAATTTAGTTTAGAAAGGCACTATATGGGTAGAAGAAAGAACCAATAACATGGTATTGAAGGCTAGATATGTTTTTGAAGAATCTTGGTTTTCATTGTGTTGGGGTTGATTATAATATCTTTTTTAACAATGATAATAATCAAAGGATGATGGTGCTGGTATGTCTCAATGAAAAAAATGTTTTTTAGATCAGATGAAGAACTGTGCATACAGTTTCCAAATTTAGGAAAAGTACATTCTAAATTCTAATGATATGTGAACTGACATTTTTTCTTGGATTACAGGTAACATAAGGAAAGAATAACATGATAATTTTTCAATATAATTTTTCCAACGAGGTTTTAAGAGTATTTTTAATGAATAAACCCAATGAGATGACAGATCCACTAGCTTCCAAGATGAAACTATAACAGGATGATGAAGGGAATGTCCTTAATGATACAAAACATTGGAAAATCATTGGTAGTATACTGTACTTAGTATTGAATAAACCTGATATTGTTTTCCCACATGCTACGAAGCATGATATAAAAGAAATGACAAGGAAATCCACTTTATTTTAGTGAAAAGAATACTTTAGTATATCAACGACACAATGCATTTTTGGTTTTCTGTTAGTGATAAATATCACCAAGATTTATTGGGCTATATAGATGATGATTGGTATGGTTCAGTATATGATAGAAAATCAATGTCAGGTGGATCATTTTAACGTGGGAGATTGGGTATTTTTTGGTTAAGAAATAAACAAGATTTTATTTTATTGGTCACCATAGAAGTTGAATATATAGCGGTTATAGCATGCACATAGTTATTTTGGATTAAACAATAGCTTGATGATGTGGAAGTTGAAGTGAAGTCACTAATAATAATCCATTGTGATAATTGATGTGTTATAAATATTAGTAGAAATATATTCCATCACTCAAGGAAAAATCACATTGAAATAAAGTTTCATTTTATCATGGAGAATGTGGAGTAAGGGCATGTGGAGTTTGAGCATGTTTATATAGAACTAAAAGTTTCATAAATTCATTCAAAGGCCTTACCCAATGAGGGATTTTAATGGAACTGACTGGATCTAGCAATTTATTTGAATCCCTGCATGTGAAAAGGTATAGATGTGGGACCACCTCTCCCAAAGGTATAGTGTGTTTTCCATAATATGAGGATATGTTTTCTTTACCCTATTGCATAACACAATGAAGTGACCTTTGGGTTCATTGAAAAAGGGGGATAAATTGAGGGTTTAAAGGGTCGAAAATGTCCAACTCAATATAAGGTATAACCCGATAGGGGGAGATATTATGTGGTAGAGAGAGATGTGATGTAGGGGAGCAATCATAGAAGATCTTGGACATAATTAATTATTCCAAAGCATGGCTATCAGAGGATATATTGGACATCATTAATCATTCCAAATCATGAGAACCCAAGAAGTTAAGTAGGGGGTTTTAAATATGATGATGCTAAAGGTGGTCGATCAAAGGAATTATGTCACAATTGATAGAGTTTATGGTAAATGTAGTCGAGTGGTTTTGGAAAGAAGTGATTCACTGATACACTTTGCATGCTACTCTTATTTCTGAACCAGAGTATGGATCATGTGGGATTAGAGTATGTGTTGAGTAAATATTTTATCACCATCTGAATCATTTTTTTATGCTTTCATCGGGGTGCATGCATCCGTCTGGTTCTGGGACGAGGGGCGCGGTTTTTGTTACCCCGTATTCTCGCTTTCCATAGGTGGGTGGTGTCCACTCCTTATGCAGTGACATATTCTCCTTAATATAAACTAGATGATGGGATGTCGGTACTTCCTTCCATGGATTCCTCCTTGGAGATAATCACGTAGTCCAGTTCCCCCTCATAGACATAAGACGTTGTTCGTGAAACTCTTCCTGGCACCATAACTTCATGGACACCAGTTAATTACGCTACTTCTTTCAGGACATTCCAAGGGGTCTGGTCAGGGAAGCAACCATCAGTTAGGGGAGTATCCACGTGGGGGCATTACTGGCATGTCTGGATGCTGGGGGATTGGCATTTCTGTCTTTTGTCCCTTATTATAGGCCTTCTCGAGGGCACGAAAACCTGAGGCATCCCACATCGAACGTAGGGAATCATATTCCATGGGCATTTATTTGAGGTTTTCCTCAGCTTCCCATGTTTAACATAGGGTATTCCACAAGTTTAACATCCAGCGGAGATGGATCAGGATGATCATACCACTGACTAGAGTGGATCAAATGGAGGAACCCCCTGGAGGGAACGTCGATATTGGGTCCAACACGTGGGTGGCTTCCCAAGTACTATCAAATGGAATGGGGAATGGGGTGGAATGATTACACCAGGATGAGGCAGAATGGGTAAGAATCAAGATAGATGATGGAGAGTTGAATGGAGTGGAGGGGGGATGAGATGGGACTGTCGTGAAGATGATGGTAGTGTTGGTCTTGAGCCTCTAAGAGACTTCCTACGTATCCCCGTGGCAGGGAATCAAAGTCCACGTAGTTCATATGATGACGACTTACCAACTATTGGGGTTTTCAATGGATTACCGCCGGTTGATGTCACAAATTCTTACCACTGGATGGAGATTCAATGGCTTACCACTGATTGAGGTGACAATGGCTTACCACTGGATGGGGCTGTTAGCAACTTACCACTGATGAGGTATCAATGGCTTACTGCTAGATGAGGTTGCAACAGCTTACCACTGGATGGAGTTTCAATGGCTTACCACTGAATGAGGTCACAACGGCTTACCGCTGGATGGAGCTATGTGCGGCTTACCACTTAATTGAGGCTTACAATGGATTACCGCTGAAAGAGGTCTGTAGTTAAACATCGTGTGGGAAGGGGGTGAACTAAAGTGAAGGGGGTTAGAATAGCTAGGTGTTTTTGGGATTGAGCCTCATGGATTCTTCCTATGTAACCTTCCTAGGAAAGTATCAAAGAGCACATAGTTCAGGATGGCGAATACAGTTTAACATCATGCAGGATGGGGGCAAACTGACGTAAAGGTGGTCAGAATGACCGGGTGGTGGGATTGAACCTCTTGGAGGCTTCCTACGTACCCTGCCTTGGCAAGGATCAAAGAACTCATAGTTATAGATGGTTAAGGGGGTTACTGGACTGATGAAAAGGGATGTTTGAACAACTGGAAGTTGGGATTAAACCGCAGGAAGGCTTCTGATGTACCTTTCCTTGACAAGGATCAATGTCCTCGTAGTTCCGATGGTGGAATTTGGGGATTACGCTCTGAGGTGGCCCAGGGTGAGGTAGGAGTAGGTAGGAAGGAGTCGGTGAACCGACGTGAATAAGTACATGGGGTCCAGGTGGATGGTGGGCCTGAACCTCGTGGAGGCTTCCTATGTACCCCACCTTGGAAAAGATCAAAGACCACATAGTTCAGATATAGGGGCTTGGTGCACGAATGTGAAGATGGTCGGGACCAATGGGTGTTGGGATTAAACCTTAGGGAGGCTTCCTACATACGATGCCTTGACATGGATCAAAGTCCTTGTAGTTTGGGAGGCGTTATTTGGGGTTTATGCTCTAAGGCGGCCGAAGGTGTTGGTGAACCAACGTGAAGATTGTATGAACAACCTGGTGGTGGGATTGAACCTCATGGAGGCTTCCTATGTACAATTCCTTGACATGGATCAAAGTCCCTATAGTTCAAAAATGTGATGGGACTTACACTTTGAGGTGGCCCAAGTGGTGTTTTTCCTGTTTGGTTCTTTCTCTAAGCTCACGTGATTCATGCTTGGTGTGAGAAACAAGAGGCATCATGGACCTGACGATCACATCGCAAAAGGTGTGTCCGTGGGAAATGGGGTGGGGCTTATGCACGGAGTGGCCAAAGGAGAGAAATATTGGGACTTACTCCAGGATGGAGGCCCGATGGAGACAAAGCGCAGCGGGAGAGGGACTTGGGACCGAAGAAAGGAGAAGCATCATTCCCTAATACACCCTTCGTAGGCCATGGCGACCGAAGATGAAAGGAGGATCAAGGATGCTGCCTCCTACAAGAAAGATCGAGGCTTACACCGATATGGTTGCCCTTTCCCCAGGGACAATCGCCACTTTTAGAAGGGGCATATCATCTTTTGTGGAGACCAGGGGGCGTGGAGAATGTCCAAGGTGGGGGAACCCCATGTGCGAGGCACGGGTCGAGGTCATAGTTTAACGTCATGTGTTGAGGAAAATGGTTCTTGGTAGTTTAACATCATGCATCTCAGATGAGGTGGGTTTTCTCCACACCCCTAGGACTTACATAACCGGTACCCTCTGCTCCTTTTGAAAGGGAAGGCATCGGTAACGCTGTGTCAAGGGGGTGGCATGGAGAAAACCAACAAGGGGCCCATGTTAGCATGACTATGCGAAGAATCAATATCCATTAGCATCCCTATATAAAGAAGCATGAGGCAAAGCAACGCAACAGGTGATATCATCCAGGGCACTTTGAAGTCACATCGTGCAAACCTAGGGGGTCGCATGGGAAAAGGATTTTCCAAGCAGAGGGGTTGATAGGCAAGGGCCTTGTGAAGCTCTGTTGCTCTACATGGAAAAGAACACTTGTTAAGGGGTGTGCTTCACGTAGTGGGGTACCTTAGCCTAAGCATGGGGTAGAGGTGAATATGGTAGGTGCTTTGCGAATTGGACAGGCATTCACTGAGCATTGCCTCGTGGAGACAAGGTGCCTCACAAAGCAAAGTGTCATCAAGAAATATTCTTCGCGAAGTACAGTGACCCAACCTTATCATGGGGATCATGTGTACAGGAAGGGTATTTCACGAAGCATAAATGCTCCGCGATGACCTGAGTCCCCTTGGGTATCCCCTTCCTTCACGAAGGCCCTTAAGATTCGCGAAAGGCTTCCCTCTCAGAAGAGGGGATCCAAATGAGACAAAGTGGAGATAGTTCACGGAGCAGAAGTACCTCGCACAGCTCGTGGTTCACATAGCAGAAGGATGCTTCGCGATTCGAGAGCTGGGGAGTCAAAAGGTCGGATTGTCCGTCCTAGGGCTCAGGGGGAGCCCGATATTTATAGGCAAGAGGTGGCGCGAAGCAGATATTACACAGCATGAAGAGGGACTTGGTTGCTTTGCAGAGGGACTGTGAACATCAAATGCGTTTTCAGAGCATCCCACCTCCTTGCTTCATGGTAGTCTCGTGAAAATCACAGGCGTTCGTGGTGCGTCCTGCATTCTTGCTTCGCGGCGAGCTCGAGAACGTCAAATGTGATCGCGGAGCATCCTTCCTCCTTGATTTTCCGTGGCCTCACGAACAACAAATGTCTTCGCAGAGCATCCAGACTCCTTGATTGGAAGTGGCTGCGGTGCTGGGGTGACTCCACAGAATAGCTTTGTGAGGTAGTCACTGATGCCTCCTTTTTGTCTTCTTCTCTGTCTCGAATTTTGGCACCAACAAATTCCCCCCTCTGACTTGGAGCCGCTGAGAGATCAAGGGTTGAAGTCTGAGAGAAATCACCCAAATCCTCAGTCGTTCGTGATGTTGGCTCGTGAAGAGGGTTCGCGAGGCGGATAGGAATGCACGGGCCGAGTGCGCCGCAAATCTCGATTAGAACTGGACACGCCTCGATGCTCTAAAGGTCGTCACCTATAAATAGGGGGCATTCCATCTCTTTTTTCATTTCCCTTCTCTTCAAATTTTTCCTTTTGCGCTCTCAATTAGTGAAGCTCTATGTACTACACTTGTGGTCTCTGAGAATCGAGTCATCATGGCGCACAACGATTCCTCAACTCCGCGTTTGTGCTCCATGATCCGGCACTTGAACGCCTTGGTGACGCTCTGCGAACAGTCATCGCAAAGAGTCTTCGTGAATGCGCTCTGTGAATGAGTTTTGTGAACCAACCTGAAAATAATCCAAGTTCCAAAACTGAATGTCCCACCAAAGAGATACCCAGGGGGTCCTTGCGGATGCCGCCCGGAGGGATGAGATGGAGAATAGTCTGGGTCTAGGAGAGTTAGTCCGTAGCCACTTGGACCATAGTTCATTGGTCGAGCTGCTATCAGAGAGCCAGAATAACTACCCGTTGTGTAAGAGTTTTCCCTTATATGGCTTCAGGATGAGGGATGATGTCTTCATCCCTGAAGAAAGTAGGGATGAGATAGCTTACTGATTTAGGAGCATGTCGTGCCAGCGTTGATGGTTCAGAGCACCCGATGATCATTCTTGAGAGGACTTCATGACCTTCATTGTCGACTACTTATACAATCATCTAAACAATGTCAACGGGAAGACATTGCAGCTGGAGATGTCGCCTCCTCTATACTGAACTATCCTCAAGTAGGCTCTGGGGAACCCAAAGAAGGGGCGGTCTAAGGAATGGGACCTGCACCTGGATGGCAACATCACGGATGATTGGGCATGGGCCTACTAGGTAGACGCCTTATGCTATGAGTTCGGAGCGGATCTGAAAAGAGTGGTCATGTATGAGGCACCTTGGGCTTCCCAGTTTAATATCTACCATCCGAAGCAGCTAATGCCATAGCTCTTGAGCCAATGGTCATCGGGGACCAATACCTTCCATATGCATTATGGGGAGGTTGGCATCAACTTATTGGATGTGCAACAGATCTCAGGGGCCCCGATATTGGGGGCGATGTGAGACGAATTCCTCCCGGCTAGGGGTGTGTGGGAGGATCCGGAGCAGATGCTGCGTTTGGTGATGACATTGATGGAGCTCATGCCCGGGGAGGACAAAGAGGCAGCGAGGGATGTCCACTTCATGCGGTGGTTCATGAAATTCCTAAATTTTTCGGAAAATAGGCTGTTCCCAGCGAGGCCTCAAACTTTTCCAAAAGGGTCCTGGAGTAAGGAACACTCATACTGGTAGCTGTTGGAGGATATCCAATGGAAAACCTAGGGGTTCAGTGTCAGCACTGAAGAACAGCCAATAGTTAGGCTGGCGGCATTCATCACAGCTCTCATCTGTGGTTGGATCCTGCCGGTGAGGGATACCAACATGGGAGTGCGACCAAGAACTTTCATCATGGTGTCCACATTGGCGATATGGGGGGCGGTTCAACCTAGGGATCCTGATGATCTCCAAGTAGTATAAGATGTTGTGGCATATCAGCAAGGGGAAGAGGCCATAGAGGGTATGCGGGATATTCCACCTCCTATATGGGTGGATAGCGGCGCACATCAGGGAGATCTATGAGTATCTGAAACCCATATCTCCTCTAGGGTCAACCTTCCGCCCATCAATCAAAAATTCTGTGGTGGGATTTCCAACCAAGATGACCACACCATTGATTCTGAACCAGGTGTGTAGGGTGGAGTAATTCAATTTCTACCTGTTATCGTTGCCGATGGGGGTATTTATAGATGATGTCCTGGGGACGGAAGATAATCGGGCCTACCTCTTGGGATTTCAAGGTGGATTCTTGGTGGACAGGGTGGACCGGAGCATCTTTGCAAGCCATACACCCCACACCAGTTTTCATGGAAATTCTGGTGCATGCAATGACTAACCCCGTAGGTCTACTTGGAGGTGCGTCACGAGAAATACCCGTGTGTGATGAGGCAGATGTGGCTCACGTTCACACGGGAAGACGAGAATATGCAGAATGAACTGCCTACACCGATCGCTGTCCTTGGGATGATAAAAGCATATGCCCAGAGCTGGGAGGCCGCCTACCCAGGGGGGACGCTAGAGTGGCCAACCACTCTAATCAGTGATAGTGAGCCTCCCCGACCTTGGGGCCAAAGACAAAATACAGAAAGGTAATCCCATAGTGGTGGGGCTACTGTAGCGGCGACGCCCACCCCAGTTGAGGGGGAAGTAGTGGTAGCAGATCTGGCAGCGGCACCGGACCCGGTGGTCCCAGGAGAACATAGTCATCTAGAGGGGAAACCACCGAGGGGATTCCGCAGGATTTATACTCGGGCCCTGGGGAAACAGCTGTGCCATATTGACATGCCGGATAATGCTATCCTCCCAGAGGTCTGGGACACTTGGGAAGTCAACCAGCAATTCCTCATCCCATCTGAGTTATGGCAGCACCTTAACCGCCTCGAGATGGACTTGTCAGGGATTGGGCCTATTAGAGCCAGTTTTGTAGTATCCCAGGAAGAGGTGGAGAAATACATGGTCGAACTGGAAGAATTTATCCACTCCCAAGGTGCTCCGCTCTCGATGATAGACTGGGTCAGGGTACTGTTGGATTGCACGGTCTCTCCACAACTGTTAGCCGCTGACCTGAGGGAGCACATCCCTCTGTCAGAAGAATCGGACGAGTCCTCCTAGGGAGACGAGGCCGGTAGAGGGAGTCCATTGGAGGAAGGTGAAGTCGGCGATTAGTCCTCGGATCTCAATGATTTTGTGGAGGCCATCAAGGTAAAATGCCAAGTTCCTTCCATAGGGTCTACACTTAGGTTACTGTGGATTCCTTATCTACATTTGTACTATGCAAGACGACCTTGTTCACAGACCTCTTTATCACCCCTTAGTGGGTGCCGACGCAGGACCTTCAGGATCCAAACCTATGGATGCATCAACTACCATGAGTGGCGGGACTAGGACACTTGAGTCGGCTTCCACGGAGTCTCCTGACCTGCCAACCATATACGGGGGGCCATGTCTTAGGGTCCCAATGACATTATACCAAGAGTGATACCAGGGATTTGATCTCTATATGTCTCCTCTGCCGAATTTACGATCGTCATCCCCTGACCACATTAACTTACATTCACTTCCCCATTTTTGCGTGTACATTCCTTCAATTGGCCTAGGTCACTGCAGAAAAGTTGGTCTAGTCTTCTGGTAGTGCCCTTCCTAGAGGCATGCCATTGGTCATGGCAGTGGACATCCAACCTGACCAAACTGTAGTTCTCCCAATCACTAGTGGGGGTGCCAGTGGGACTGATCCCGAGGTTATTAAGGTGGGATATGATTATGAGGATCAACCAGACAGTTCAGGCCCCACCATGCCTAATCCAATGCCAGATGTGGACTTGGCTGAGGAGTTCCTGGGGGCATTCCCTACGTACGAGCCTGCCAACCACGACGACAAGGACGAGACAACCTCTGATGAGGAGGAAATAAAAATAGTCTTTCGACAATCGTGGAAGCTGGTCACACGCTTCATCAATCACACCCCTAAGCACTATGGCTGGATGAGATGGATAAACTCTTCTCGCAGCTGTGTGAACTGTGTTCTGGGAGGAGTGGATTCCTAGCATCCTCAAATGCTCATCCGAGATCTTATGGAAGAAAAGATTTGGGAGTATGATAGTGGCCTCAATGTGGGCTGGTAGCGCAGGAAGGAGGTAAACATCAAGAGGCTCCAGAAGGCTGAATACGAGGTCCATCAGCTACAGAATTGGTCAGATGAGCATTCGACCTCCGTCAACACGCAATCTGAGCTAATATTGCGATTGAAGGCCCAGCGAGCAGAAGCCGAAGAGGGCCTTAAGTGGGCCTTTGAGAAGATGACCGCCATCCAGGCCAACACGGAGCGGGCCCAGATTACGGCCAACGAATTGCGCCCTCTCGCTGCCTAAGAATAGTGGGAGATAAACAGGCAGCAGAAACTCTTAGACACCACCAGCCGGAGGGTGGAAGAGCTTCTACGCTCTTTTGACGAGGTCAACCCTCCATGGGGGGAGTCAACCCCCGGATACTGTAATGATTACAAAACCTCAAATGTACTTTCATGATTTAATTTTTTGGTGACATAACATGCATGAGATCCATTGTTTACATTGGTTTATTGTATCCTCGGGATGCTCGTGGAGCATCCATCGATTATTCCCTAAGCTCACGTGGGTCGGGCATGATGTGAGAAACAAAGGATGAACACCTTGTCACCCCATCCAAACATGTAAGTGCAAACCATGCTTTGCGCATCTGGGTTTTGAACAACCGGTTCAGATTTTTGGGAGGAAATGGGATGGACCTGACTAGATAATGAAGCTCTCAGAACATCCGAATTACAATTTTCCCAGTGTTTTTTTGTGCACGAACGGGGTAATTCCAGGGGCACTAAAATCAATACAAATACATGGGAATGGGAGGTGTGAATCATGATACCTAGGATTCAGAACATTACGGGAGTGGTGTGAAAATAAAGAATAACTATTGACCACATTCGAAACACAGTATCCTTATTGTATTATCCTGGAGTGGGGATATAAAATGAGGGCCGACCGCTGACCATGTTCGAAACATAGGGCCTGACTCAAAATGTTATCTATTGGTCTTTCAGAACATTGGCCCAAGAAAATAGGCAGGCCATAGACCGAGCATCCATACTGTTATAGGGTTCCTCTAGACGTGAAAGAGCATGAGGGTCCGAATAAGGGGCAGGCTAAGCGTGGAATGTGGAGTGATGGTTTGTTTGAACAGAATCCAACACTCTTGAAATTACGCCACCATGGTGGAAGAACATTAGATGGATGCATCAGTATAACAAGGATCATTCTTTCTTTTAGGCAGGACCTATCTGGAGAGGGAGTCGTTGCTTCCCAATGTCATCTTGGGGCATCCTGAACTTTTTCAGTGCTAAATTGCAGTTACATGGTTCCTCACAATGGGTCAGGCTCGGTGCCAGAAATTCGGAGGAACAAGATTTATGATTCCTAGGGCTGGACCCGAGGTGAAATTACTTGGTGTCCCTATGTATCCCATGAGGATGGGAATCAATCCATTTTTAGTTCCGGAATCACATTTTAACATCATGCGGGATGATGAAAATCCTGGCAGCGCCAGTGCACATCCTACCAAAACTACTAACCCCACGTGAGTCATGCTCAATGTTGGAAACAAGAAGTAGCGGTGGGACTTTCCTGACACAAGAAGAAATATGATAGCGTGAAGGTACACTAAGTGAGTTTCTTCCCAATAATGCTAATCCATCCATGTAGCGCACCTATATGCACGAAGAAGTAATGTTGACTATGTTGGAATTCCACTTGAACATGATGAAATGGAAATATTTGAATCATGATGCTCGAAATATAGATCAAAATGGTGGTGGAATGACGATGAGGGATAACTGTTGATTGTGTTCGAAACACATAATCCATATCATGTTAGCCTAGAATGGGGACAGACAAGTGATGCTCGACTGTTGACCGTGTTCGAAACACAGGTCCTGTCGCAAATGTCATCCGAGATCTTCTGTGACCTTCGCCTGAAATAGTAGACATGCCCTTAGGCCTAGAATCCATGCCATCTAGGGTTCCTTTTGGATGTGGAAGAGGATGAGGATCTCAATGGAGAGCTCACGAAGCATGGACATATAACGAGGGGAATGACCCCATGAAAATTCCATGCTTCGGGCTCTTTGTCAAGATGAATCTGAATACAAAAATGAGATGTATTAGATAAAGGGAGTCGGGTCCCTTCCCAAAGGGAGATCATAGTTTAGGATCATAGAATTTGGACCATGGATGGTAGGAAATGTAGGAGACACGTGGTGAGTTAATTATAAAACCCGAAATGGATGGGAACCTGGGGTTCCGACCACCACCTGTTCCCTGGGAAGGTTCTAGGTCATGGGACCGGAAATGAAAATTAAGATGGGCCTAAAGCAAGATGAACATAAGTTTCTACATACCCCCTGAGGATGGGGATCAAGATGCACGCAGTTCTATAGGTGGCACAGTATGGTACCAGTGCCAGGGATAAAAGGGGTGTGCGGGTGTGGCCCCTGCACCAAAAGAAGTGGTATTTGATGTATCTTGTTTGTCCTTTAAGGTGAATGGTTTTTTTGTGAAGCGGTAGGACCATGATAGAAAGTCCAGGTATCATCACAAGAATCAAGATGTATGAAGGCGTTGACAAATGGTTTGGAAAGTGACTGATACTAAACATGGTATCCCCTTGAGTAAGGACATCACGATGCAGTGCGGTTTTTCATCATGTATCCAGGACGATAATGTCATAGTTTAGGGTCATGTGATGGGGCCAGGTGTGCATTTTAATGTCATAAAGAACATACATAGTAGAGACGATGCTAAGTGGGTAATGTGTATGGTGCAATAAAACATACCTGATGTGAGTGAGGACATAATCCCATACCACACCATACGCAATTCCGAGAAAGGAACCTCGCGACAAGGTGCCTGAATTGGGGTAAGAGGGTAAGGGGTAGGAGAAACTAGCTCCCGGTTAAGCTGGAACCGAAAATGAGATGTTCGGGTGATCCTACATATCCCAGAAGGCTGGGAATCAAGATATACATAGTTCTACAAAGGGTCAATATGGAAAGATCTTAGTTTAGGGTATTAGAACTCAGACCATATAAAAGTAGCACTATCCCAGGTAAAGGCGGACTGTAACCCAATCCCAAAGCCAATAAGAGTTGAACTCGGTGTAGGAAACAAGGGCGGATAAGGTATTTTCAATACGTGAGATGCAAGCAAAGGGGAACCGGTGAATCCTCGAGATATTTTCTTATCGCATATTTTTCCTTCCTAACGTGCGCATGCGCACTGATGAATAATACCAAGAGTTTCGAAGTTCTACTTGGACGTGGTGATGTGGAGAAGGATGAGAATCATTTAACTGAAATTTTGGGATTAAAGGGGTTGGTGTGCCGATGGAGGATTACTATTGACCGTGTTAAAAACATAGCTTACCTATCACATTATCCTGGAATGAGAACAACAAATGATCATCGACTGCTGACCATATTCGCAACACAGTATTTGTATTGGCTTATTGCTCAACATCCTCGACGGTGTTAGCCCAATGTGGAAGGAGATACCTTATGCCTAGAATCCATGTCGTTCGGGGGCCCTTATATATGGGAAATTTGATGGAATCCCTAATGAAGGGGAACATGAAGCCTGAGAAACAAATGCAAGAACGTCCAAGTAGAGTCCGACATTCCAGGAATTAAACCAGAGTACCCTTAGGCACATTGGTGAATCACCGAATAGGATCGGGGGGCTCATCTTGAGAGTGTTAGATTTGAATAGACAATGATGCCACCAGGGGATGCAAAATTCTTAGAAGAAATAGGTTTGTGGTGGGGTTGTTACAAACCCGACGTGAATGAGGACATATCCCCGCACCACACCATATATCCCTTTCATGGAAGAATGCAGGCCGAGGGGCCAAGATGGGGCTGGACCCAAAGACGAGATGTTCGGGTGGTCCTACATATCCCATGAGGATGTGAATCAGTCCATACATAGTTATATAACCACACATAGGGGTAGGAAACCCAAATGAGGGGGATTGTATGGCGTGGAGAGTAACCCGATGTGAATGAGGACGTAATCCCATAACACTCTGTACAACCCAGGTAAGAACTTGGGTCGGGGCAAGAGAAGGCCAGGGGACCTGAGGATGATCCACAGTTAGAAAGACCCAACCAGTTTTCAGTTTAACATCTTGCAGCAAGGATGAAAGGTACCTCATCCGGCGATGTGTACGATAAGGCGAGTAACCCAACGTGAATGGGGAAAAAATCCCATACCACACCGTACAATCCTATAAGAGAGAACCTAGGTCAGGGGACCAAAAAGGCGAAGGGGCCTGAGGTTGGGCCTCAGATGGGGTGGCCATACGCCCCCTTCTACGTTTACTGCCTCATCACAGCTCCTGTGCCCATGTGAGTAGTGCTCGGTGTGGGAAACAAGGACCCGGTCTCGGCTCTCCCTGTCATACAGGGCCTAATAGCTGGTATTACCCGAAGGGAGTTCATCTCTTGGAGATACAACGAGGAAGAATGAACCACTACACTTGATGTTTAGGACATCTTGGGGTGGTCCTAACGATCCAGGACAGCTGTTGACCATATTCAAAACACAAAGTCCCTATAGTGACCTGAAATGGGAACAACAAATGAGCATCGACCGCTGGCCATATTCAAAATGTAGGACTTGTATCGACTTTTTTCTCAACATCCTTGAGGGCATTGGCCAGAAGTGTTAGGAGAGCCCTTTGACCAAGAATCCATGCTGTTCGGGGGCCCTTCTGGATGGGGAAGATGATGGAGTCTCAATCAAAAGAGAGTGTGAAGAATAGTTGTGCCCATCTCTGAATGAGGCGAACGTCTCTAAGGAGTGGGACATATGCCCAGATCGAGGTTAGCTCGACGGGAATTGGGGAAAAATTCTGCTCCCCACCATATTTCTTGACTTGAGGGGAAGATTCTGGCATTTGGGATAGGCCAACAGACGAAATTTCTGGGTGTTCCTGTGTATCCCGTAAGGGGAATCAAGCCATATGAAGTTCTTGAAGGCCATGCAGTTTAACTTCGTGCGGTGAGGACGTGGGATAATAGAAGAACGAGGGAGAACATGGTGCAATCATCACAAATCCTACATGAACGAGGCCAAGACAGCCTGCACTACATGACATGAGGACCCTCCAAGAGGACTATACCGAAGGGGGATAATTGAAAAGGAGAGTTTTGGGCCTGGTCTCAAGACGAGGCGTCTGAGCATTCTTACATATCCCATAAGGATGGTAATCAAGCCATACGTAGTTCTCAAAATGTAGTTTAACATCATGTAAGACGATGCAAAGTTTCAAGTCGTAAAAAACTGGATAGTTTAAGGTCATGTGGGACCATCGTCCAGTTTAGGGTCATGCGGGACCATCCGGTTTAAGGTCATGTAGGACCATTAGGCTCAGGCAATGTATTTCTTGAGGAACTTTGCAATGGTGGGAGGATTTATACACTCACCATCCATGGCCACCAGAGAGTATTCTCCATTGGGGTAGTCCTTTTGGACTATGTAAGGTCATTCCCATTTGGGCTCCAACTTGGGTGGTTCCCAGCTGGGGATCATTGGTGCCTTGAGGGCCAATACCAGGTCTCCTTGCAGGAAAGAGTGGAGGAGAACCTTCTTGTTGTAGAATCTAGTTAACTTATTCTGATGCCTTTCCATATTTTACAGGGCACAGAGTCTATTCTCCTAAAGTGCTTCCAATTTAGCCAGACGAATTTCGGCCACCTTATCTAGCACCTGCTGGTCATAGACCATGGTGCGTAACAAAGGCATCTGGATCTCGATGGGCAGGAATACCTCAGCTCCGTACACTAGAGATTATGGGGTCACCTGGGTGGAATTACTAGTCATCACCTGATAGGCCCAGAGGGCGTTGGGGAGATTGTTCGGACAACTCTTCTTGTTCTGGCCAACTATCTTCTGCAAAATGTTAGAGAGGGTTTTGTTGAATGCCTCGATCTGCCCATTTTCCTGCGCATGATAGCAGGAGGTATGGTTCAAACGAATGTTTTACTTGGTGTAAAATTTATTCATCTCGGCTGCTCGGAAGTTGGTGCCATTATCGGTGAGGATGGCGTGAGAGACTCCAAAACAGTGGATGATGTTGGTGCTCAAAAAGTCAACGATAGAACGGGCCTTGACCTCCTTGAGCGGAACTGCCTCTTCACACTTAGAAAAGAAATTTGGGGCGGTCACGATGAACCTGCATTGGCGAGCTGTCACCGGTGGATATGGTTCCACGAAATTGAGCCCCCACACCACATACAACCAATAGTACTTGGTGTAATGGAGAGGTTCTAGCGGCTGATGCATGAAGTTATCATGGATTTGGCACGCGCGACACCTCTTGGAAAACTCGATACAATCATGGATCATGGGGGGCCATAAGTACACCAATCTATGGATCTGATGGGACAGCTTTGGCCCAGCCTGGTAAGCCCCACAGGAATCATAATGAACCTCCCGCATGACCTGAGAAACCTCGAATCCTTGGATGCAACGAAGCAGAATGCCACTGAACTCACTCTTGTAGAGGATCTTCTTAAGACTGGGACCACTCTAAAGGGTAAACTACAGTGCGCGGTGTCGGATTCGATCATGCTCGACCCGATCAGATAGGAGGCAGCCATTTTGGAGATACTCGACAAAAGGCGATCTCCGGTCGGGAGTCGCTTCAACCACTACATCTGAAGAACCTAGGGGTCCTGACGTGGAGGATCTAGCAGTAATATGGCTTACTCACATGCCATATTCATCCTCTTGGGTGATGGGGGCAATGAATCTCTGGTGTGCCACTTGTATAATCATATCATCTTACTCAAGATCTTCATGTGATGCTGCCAGGATGGCCCGGGCATCGGCTCGACCGTTCTAAGATCGAGGGACATTGGTAACTTCTGGTCGAGATGGAAACTGGGCCATTAGCTGGAGGGTGTTCTCTAGCAATGGTACAAGCTCTGGATTTATGATGACATATCCACCATTGGCTTGCTTGATGACTAGTTAGAAATCCCCTTTCACATGAAAATTGGGTACAACGATCTCGAATGAATGCTCGAGGCTAGTGATAAGAGCCTGATACTCTGCCTTGTTGTTGGTGCAGCCTTCTGACAATAAGAATGAGTACAATATAATGGATTTCTCCAGGGTAATAAAGACAATACTGAGGCCAACTCTTTTGAGTCAAGAATCATTGAGTCTCCTGCCAGGGAGGATCCAGGTGGCACTGTCGAAGTGCATCTTCCAACATAAGATGCCATGATCTACTGAGAGGATTGCCTCATTGGGAAAATCCATGTTCAGGGACTGGTCCTTGGAGGTTAAATGGGAAACTAGATATTCTTCCAATGCCTCTCCCTTGATAGCCTTCTGGGGGACAAACCTGATATGGAATAGCTGGAGGACTGCTGACCACGGTGCTAGACTGCCGGTCAACATGGGGCAGTTCAGAATGCACTTCATCATGTCTACCTAAGAAACCAACTATACCTCATGGTGTTGCAGGTAGTGTCGTAATTTCTATACTGTGAATACCAGCGCGATGAATCTTTTATCGATGGGGGAGTACCTGGTCTCTGTATCGAGGAGCATGTGGATGAGGTAGTGATAATGTTTTCCATCCCCTCGTTGTTATTCTGGGTGAGAAGGGCACCGAGAGATCGTTCCAGGGCAGTCATGTACATGATTAGTGGCTTTCCATGGATGGGTGGCATCAATATCAGAGGCTCGAGCAGATACTGCTTAATTTCCTCGAATGCAGTCTGGCACTCTTTGTCTCACTCATAGGCAAAGCCTTTCTTCATGAACCGGGAAAAGGACTTACACTTGTCGGCCAGATTCACAATGAATCATCGTATATAGGATAAGTGGCCTTGGAAATCTCGAATCATCTGAATATTTCTCGATGGATGCATCTGAATGATGGCCTTGATCTTCTCTAGTTCGATCTCGATGCCTCGGTACCTGACAATAAAGTCAAGAAACATCTCAGAGGTGACCCTGAAGGCACATTTCAGAGAGTTCATCTTCAGGTGGCGGGAACGGAGGAAGATGAACACATTCTCATGTTCCTTAAGATGGTCCAAGAAATGGCAAGATTTTACCACCAGATTTTCCACATAGAATTCAACCAATGTCCCGATGATTGGATTGAATATTCGGTGCATGGCCTGCTGATAGTTAGCACTTGAATTCTTCAAGATGAAGGGAATACCCTGATAATTGAAATTACCTTGGATAACCCTAAAATATGTGGACTCTTCATCCTCATGGGCCATATGGATCTGATTATATTCATATTTACCATCCCTGAAGGAGAGATATTGGATCCCGGTCATAGTTTCGATCAAAAATTATGTCACTAGAAGGGGAAAATCATCCTTCGGATAGTGACGTTTGAGATCCCGAAAATCGATGCATATTTTGATCTGTTTGTTCTTCTTCGTAACTAGAACAATGTTGGCTAGCCACTTGGGTAACTGGATATCCTTGACGAAGTTGTCTCTAATGAGATTGTCAGCTTCAGCCTTGACCATGGCACTGTGAGAAGGGTGCATCTTCTTGGGAGGCTGCTTGAACCCATGATGATTTATCAGGAGACCGAGGCGGTGGATGGCTACCTAAGGATCTTGTCTTGGAACCTCGTCATAGCTTTAGGCGAATACATCATGGTGTTGTTTCAAGAAATCTACGTACGCTGTTGCTCCTTGAGGGACATGGTGACACTGATCTATGTGGGTCTCGGGTCTGCCTCACTACCAACGTTCACCTGTACCAGTTCATCAACCGTGGAGGAAACGCCTTCTTCAAAGGTGGGGGGAGCATCCTCCAAATACTCTTCCTTGATTGAGGAGGAGGGATTCTCAGTGGAAGAAGCTTCCTCGGGGTCGGAAGATCCTGACAGGAGGCTAGTACCAGCCTGGAGAACAGTAGACAACATATCAGAAGATTCACCAACCGCTGAGACCATATCGATGAAGGGACCATATCAATGAAGGACGTCAATCCAATATCATCTGTTCTTTGAACTAAGGGGCCACACATGATGATATCAAAGCAATAGTGGCGCGTCGGCTTGAGCCAGTTAATTCTGGCCCAACAGAATAGACACGTATGACGTACTGTTGTTTCCATGGGGTAGACATCCCGATACCGTATGGGGGTAGGAGGCTCCAGGATCACCTGAACCTAGTTTGCGTAAGAGTACGAGGTGATTTTCTGCCATCTCTTGGACCAGAGAATATTCCTTCCTCTTGTACCAGAGACAACAAATAATTTCCCCATGTCAGGGGTCATGGAATCCAATCGATGGATCGGGAAGACGTAGGTGTTATCCAGACCTGCCCATGGGTCATTTGTGACGGTGGTGGGCTCAAAATCACTTTCCAAATTCTACTTATCCTTGATCTTGTAATAGTCAGAGTCTAGATAATGGGCTTAACAAGAGGATAAAGAAGATGCATCACCGTGGAGTACACCTACTCAACTATTTAGGGAGTACTTGAGGCACTCGTGATATGATGAGGGGACCGCCACGTGCAGGTGGATCCATGGTCAACCCATCAATGCATTGTACACAGTGTCCTGGGAGACAGCCATAAAATCGGTACTAAAAACTAGTCCAGAGAACTAGGTCTTCAAAAGTATCTTGCCGACCGTGGTCTGATTTTTCTTATCATATCCCTAGATCCTTAAATCAGAGAGAGTTAGGTCATCTTCGGATAACCCCATCTTCCGCAGTGTCCACATCAGGATAAGTTTGATCTCAGATCTGGTGTCAACGAGACAGTGGAAAACCTCCACACTGTTAAATTGGCTGGTGATGTACAACGGGTGAACGTGCCCCTATATGGGAGAGCCTTCATCTTCTGCTGAGAATGAAATGATGGCCTGACATTCGTCAATATCAATTGCTTCAGCATGAAAGGCTTCTAAAGATGCTACCTCCGTCTCTAACTAGAGTGGCCTTATTAAAGCCTCAACGAGGGCCTCGCACATATCTGATGACTGGAGGAGGTCTTCAAGGATGGAAAGCCTCACTGGGATGCTGACGAGGTACTTGAGGACACCTTAATTTTTCTCCAGGCATGAAATTCTGCTTACAGGAGGCCGCTCTACGATTGCAGGCATGGTGGGCCCTGCCAGCTGGACCTGTGACTGGATTATGCTTGGCACATCCCTCTGCCCACTAGTCGAAGCCTGAAGAGTACCTACTGGATGAGGAAACGATGACTGAGATCGTCCTGTAGTTGAGCGAGGATGGCCATAGTCTGGATGAGGTAGCTCTTCCTGATCCAGTAGCTCAAACGGTGGTGGAGGCGGTCCTGACGACACCAGATGAAGAGGATGCGAGTGCTGAGCTCTGCGCTAGGGCTACTGTCTGGTCTCAATGGCATGCATAGCCTGGCTGGAGGTTCCAAATGATGCACCTTGACAACCCCTATGGTCGTGGCTCCGCTGAAATTTGCGTCATCTGGGGACGTTGGTTAGGTTCACTTGGCACTCCCCCTAATCGGGAGTCATATAGGGGTTTACCAATTCCACAGTGTTAACCGAAGAGTACCCTAGACTTCCACATGAAGATTCATCTACCACTAGATGGATTTTGGGAGGGATCTCTATCCTAGGGGGCATGAATTCACCAAGAGTGCGGGACGATGATGGCATTGGAGGGGCATGTTGCTTCTTCTTGCAACGCTGATTCTTTCTCTTCAGGGAAGAGGTCAGCTGAGATGACGATGCAGAAGTGGTGGCCTCATCTTCTGATGGCTCCAGCAGATTCATTCTTTCCCGGATGATACCATGGGTGTGAGAAACCATCTTATGAGCCATCCAGTCTTCGTATTTCTAGAAAATGTGGTTAGAAACCTGTTACCACTCATCTTCGTTGTCGCTACTGTTGTCTGACCTTACAAAGACACCTGCCCCTTGTGCTGGGGCCGATACCAACCTAAATATGTTGTTATCGACTTGGTCTTGGAGCCAGTCTTTGAACACATAGCACTACTTGAGGTTTTGCCCCATAATCCAATGACAGGGGCATTAGTTGGGGCAATCAGTGATATTTTCCTCTTTTGGCCTTATGCACTCAGGAAAGCACACAATCCCCTGCTCTAGGGTGCTACAGAAGTAACCGGGGACTAGAATCTCACTGAACGAGAAAGTGTGGTGTCTTTTTTCTGGAAAGGGGCCCCTTAGAGCCTGGTCCTGATGAGGTGTCAGAGGGGCCTGTCAAGGAGGTGGATCCTGATAGTCCCGTCTGGGTGGTGGTGGCGTATTACGTAGAGGTGCTTGATAATTATGAGGACACTGCTGAGCAGGAGGCTATTCCTGAGGAGGAGGGCCTCTGCGAGGTTGTAGGTCCGCTGCTACTAGTAGAAACTCTAGCTTCCTGTGGTATTCTATATGGGCCACCACGGCAGGCTTGGCTCTGGAAGCTCTCCTTACTGGGATTACAGGGGGCAACGGGCATGCCTAGCTGGCATGTTGCAGGGCTACCTCAAGGTGCTGGGCCATGTCAAAGAAGTCTCAGAATCCTCCAAGATAGTTCTGGTTGATCAGTGAGGGAACCAGCTCTGTCTTGACATTCCCTACGCACATCATCAGTAATTGTTCCTAAGTCAGCAACATGTCAATGGAGTATGTGAGCCCCTACCACCAGGCGATAAAGTCTGTGACTCACTCGTCAGGCCTTTGTTTGCACTTGAAGAGGTCTGTGATGCTTGTTTTCCTGGTGGTAGAGATGAAATGGTTGAGTAATTTCCTGTGAAGGTCCTCCCAGCTGGTCACAGATCCAACAGGGAGCTGGCTGTACGAGACAAATGTCGGCCCCTCCAATATCTGAACAAAACAGCGGATCTTGGAAGCCTCTTGCTGTGCTGGATTCCCCAACATGGGCCCACACCTTGAGTTGAAGTGGGCCAGGTGCTGCGGTGGGTCCCCCATACTATTAAAGGGGGAGAAGGTGGGATTCCTGAATCCCAGAGGTGCTGATATGTCATCCACCAATGCGGGGTATGGCTTACCGTCAGGTGATATTTCCACCTGTCATGTTTCCAACACCTTAAGGCAGGCTATGAGCGCCGCCATAGGATCATCTGGGTGGGGGTCCCTATCTTGATGGGGATCTCTAACCATGAGCGCATTTCCAGGTTCATCAATGCGGTATACAGGCTCAACAGCTTGTGGAACAGTTGGTGGAGTAACTTGCGGGGCAGCTGGGGGAACCATAGCCAGATTCCTTGAATTTCCACGCCGTTCAGGAGGTTTTGGAGAGACATACTGAACCCTATTTCTATGAACTCCGGCTTCAACCCTATCTGTATGAGCATTATGATCAGGGTTTCTTGGGGGCATCTCTCCGAGGGGTAGTTGTTCCTGCCACTGCTGCTCCATCCAAGGATCACCATATTCGGGTCGTTTCTCTACAGCGCGTTCAGAAAGGATTTTGTCGATCAACCTCTTTTTCTCCACAAGTTTCAGGCATAGTGTGGTCTTCTCGGGGTCCTCCTCCGTCTTCTGTACTAAGGCGGACATTTCGGAGTGCTTGAAAGCTTCGACGTGCTCTTTGTCCTTAACGAAAGTTTTGTAGAGTATGAACTCCTCGGAGGGCATAGGGAGACCTAGGAGGTTCCTATGGTGATGATTAATCCTCTCTGATGGGTCCAATAGTGTTGGCACACCCTCAGAAGGTAAGTCTCCATCGAGAAGCTCTAGTTTTCCCCCCTCGTCCACTATGTCTTCCATGTTGACTGTGACCCTTCCTGGGGGCATGTCCTCACAGTCGCATAACGATTCGGGCTATAGTCGGATATGACGGAAGAGGAGAGAAGCATACTGCCCCCAGCCACAGATTTTCACGTGGGGGGTAGCCTCCTTGATAATTTTTTGGAGTACCTTGATACTCTAAATGCATTGCTGATGGAGAGTCTCACGACGATATGGTGACTCGAGGCGCTGGGCCACAGGGAGTGTGACCAGATCGACTAGGTGGCACTGCTAACTGATGTATTCAATTTTTTTTTGGATCCTTGGATAAACCACGTGCTGAAGAAGGAAAATGAAATGTGTCACCTAGAGGGTGTAGCAGAAACACTCAACTTCTTCTTGGGTGAGGGACCTGGGTATGCATAGATTTTGCGCTGCCATGGGCCATAACTTCTTGGGGAAGTGGTCTGTTGCAAGGATGCTCCAGAATCCACATGGCTCAAATTTAGGGTCTGGCCCATGATTTCTCCACTCGGCAACTGGGGGTGGTTGAGGAACTAGTAGCGGTACTAAGGCAGACCGCTGGGACAGCAGGCTAGCCAGGGGAGAGTAAGGCGAACGGGCTGACTGGCTGCAGATTATCGGGCTCACCTCCGAAGAGTGCAGCGACCTAGCCAGTACATCACGATAGTATGGGATGATGTCCACCATTCCTAGCTTAGGGGACAAGGCTACTAGTGATAGGCCTCAATGCTTCTCTCTTGCCATCGGTCCCCAGAATATCTTTCTGTGATCTCTTGTGGAGGTAGAAAGCACTTTCGGTGACGATGGTGGTGATTGCATGACTGTAACCTGTGGGGTCACCAGATTTTCATCCTCCTAGATAAACCTGCGGAGGGAGGCAGTAATCCTATGGACCTCTCATTTTGGGGGCACCTGGCTAATGCACTTCATTCCTACCCCGACCCTTGACTCGGATGAGAAAGGGGAGGGTTCCCGAGTTGAGTCGTACTATGCTTCAGAGTCTGAGAAGCGGAGCAGTTTGATCTCTATTCAGGTCATCCCATGATTCTTCTTGTGGTGGTGATGACCCACATTCCTGCCCCTGGGTGGCTTCTCGGGATAGGGATAATTTCTGACATGGGGTCCATCAGCTGCACTGGTGCTGGGGCAGAGACGGTTTCCACCCAAGAAGACCGGGGTGCGAGGATCACCGGGAAAAATGTCAAAGGGGACATGGGGAAGACCAATATGAATAGTGATAGAGTGGAAAAAACCTCATCTGGGACCAGAAGGAGCATGGGGAGGACCTCCATGCTTGGTGCAGGTGGAGCGAGGCTGGCCTTCACCCCTCTGGTTGTCGGGGTGAGGAGGACCTTCACCAACTGTGGAGAGGATGTAGGGAGGGTCCCCACGTTGTAGGGAGACTAGATGGGAAATTTCCCTACATCGGCGGTTAGGGGCAGGAGGAATGACCCCATACCCAGTGTAATGGGATGGGAGAGGCTTCCGTACTCAGTATCACTGTCGTGGGTTAGACCTTCATTCGGGTCGGGGGTAGCATGGGGTGGACCTCCATGCCGAGCTTCGAAGCGGGGAAGACCCATGCTCTCTTTTGTAGTGGTACAAGGAGGACCTCCGTACAGGGTGGAATCACTGTTGGTTGGTTCGCGGAAACCACTACTCATGTCTGTGACCAAGGGAGTCGACCCGGCCTGCCTCTGGGGCGGTTGGGGCCTTGATCCCGATTGGGAGTATAAGCACCCCTACTCAGTGTGTGCAGGTACCCGATGATATGCATCGGTGGTGGCTCGGGCCACAATAGCCGTCGACATTGATTCCCCTTAGCAGGCATCCTCTTCATCTAATTCCTGACGCTGGCATCGGGTCGGACGATCCGGGGCTGGTGGTGCAGGTGCATAGCTTACCTGCTCCTCCTCCGGTAAGACCGGGCGATGGAGATAACGCGGCCAGGTGGGAGCCATTACTGGGATCCCCTAGATTGGGACTCTGATCGAGAAAGGCCAAACATCTCCCACCTCATTAGTGTAAGGAATGGAGTCGTCAAGGAGCTCCAGGGACAGGCTCCCAAAGCGGTTGTATATTGGGGTGGGGAGCAATGGCTCCCTGTGCGGCCCTCGGGGGTGGTGTTGATGGTGGGGCCTGGATGCATCCAGTTCTAGGTGAACCATATCCCGGGTAAGTATTATGCCCTCATCCTCGTAACGACATACGAGGTCATTAATGACCCTTAGTTGGATAACTTCCGATGGAGGGAAGGGGCATGGACACCCCACAGTTATGCACAGAGATGTCGTCACAGAAGCAGTGAGGCCATGCAGAGCATCTGTGCTGGTGCTTCCCCTACCCCTGCGTAGACGGGTGGCCAGTGATCGCCATCCTACAATAGCAACCTGATTCCTGAGAAGCAGAGAGATAAACTCCTCATTTCTGAAAGAAAAATTAATTGACGAACAATGCCCCAATTACATCCCATCTCCCATGATCGATAAGAGGTATCCATGTTGACAACGTCACAGAATGGGATGTCCAACATTTTACTACCCCAACTTCTGGTGAGTTTCACGCTAGGCCCGCTATTTTTATGGCAGTACCCAACACCGGGTGTCTGGATCCAGTGACATGTAAATCTATTAATGCCCCTAGTGCTACTAGTCTCCATATTGAGGATAAGTCCTTCACGTCAGGTTCACCATTTCTGTTTCTGACGCTTTCGTCAGCGCGCGCACGTGCGTCTCGTTCAGGGATGACGAGCGTGGATTTTGTTACCCCACATTCCTGCTTTCCAAAGGAGGGTGGAATCCGCTCCTTATGCAGGGACGTATAATACTTGATCAAAATGGGATGATGGGATGTCAGTTCTTCCTTTTGTGGATTCCTCCTCAGAGCTCATCACCTAGTCTAGGTCTCCCTCATAGACTTAAGAAATTGTTCGTGAAACTCTTCCTGGAACCATATCTTCATGGACACTAGTTAATTATGCTTCTTCTATCAGGAAATTTCAAGGGGTTTGGTCAGGGAAGCAACCTTCGGTTAGGGTAGTAGTTATGTGGGGCATCACCGGCGTGTCTGGACGCTAGGGGTTGGCTTGTCTGTCTTCTGTCCCATATTATAGGGCTTCTCGAGGGCGCATAATCCCAAGGAATCCCACATCAAACGTGGGGAATCATGTTCCATGGGAATGTATCTGAGGTTTTCTTCAGCATCCCTTGTTTAACACAGGGTATTCCGCAAGTTTAACATCCAGAAGAGATTAATTAGCTTGATCAAAACACTAACTTGAGTGGATCAGATGGAGTAACCACCTTGAGGGAACGCCGATATTGGGTCCAACACGTGGGTGGATTCCCAAATACTGTCAAACGGAATGGGGAATGGGGTGGCATGATGATTATCCAATAAAAACATATATTTTAATTACATTTTAATGGTATTAAATGTTCATTTTTGATCTTATGGGCCTGAGTTAGTGTATTTTCATTATGAACATCCATTCTCATCATTTGTGCACTTCATGCCTAATATACACCAATTTAGGCCCAATGAGTCATCTGATTTTAAGGAATGTAATTATAAATTTTTTAATTTTATATTTTGGGAACTTTATCTAAACTTAAATTTGAACATTTTTTATTCAGGGATCAATGGAGAATTCATGGAAGAAGATGAAGATATTTTGTGATGAAAGGAAGCAATTCTAGAGAAGGCAGATTGGAAACCAGCCCACTGATGAGACTTTGGGGCCCCACATACAGGCCCAATTAATCCCAAATTTCGTGGGATGATAGCAGACGTGTATAGGAACAAATCACTTATCAGGAGATAATGCTAATTCTGCCTCTATGGTGGTCATTAAGGCGGCCCAAGTTAGAGATACAATTCTGGGCCAGATTCTACGGCCCAGACAAACAGCACACTAATTTGATCATATCTCGGAATCCACAACTCCAAATGGGACCAAATTTTACAGGAGGTTAGAAGACATCCAGAGATCCATTTTCATATTCTATGTATCACTCTGATTCGTCCATCGAGAAGGTCTTCCAAACATGTTTGTTCGGTGAAGGAAAGCCGGCTGCCACCTCGGGTCAAGGGTGGAAAAATCAACTCTCCCTTACTTTCCACCCACCTATGGCCTACCAAAATTAATTGAGGAGACTTGTACTATTTGAGGCTCGACCCAAGGGCTCAAAAAATTCTATTTAAGTCAGTGGTGTTGAAGTATTGATGAATCTTTGAGCTTCCTTTCATTGTAATGTTATGTTGCGGTTTTGTTGTCTCAAATTTATCTTCCATGTGTAAGTTGTCTTAAATCATCCTTATTTCTTAATAAAAGTTCTTCTTCTCTTATTATTCTATTCTTATACTTATCACTTTGATACCTTTGGTTCAAGATGTGAACTTGTTCATACCAAACCTTGTGATATTATCACGCAACGGTGGAGTGATTGTTATTTTATTGCGTTTTTTTTACTTTTCCATTTCCTCCCTTATGAGTCTACTTTCCGCTTCCATTGAAACCATGGGATCAATGGAGGGCTAACCCACTTATGGGTTGATCCAATGGAGTATCAAGGGTCTTTATTGGATGTTATTTATCACCTCATTAATGTATAATCACTTCTTTAATTGAGATTTTTATTTGATGGTTTTTAAACTCCATTGTCCTTGTTGAATTTAAGGCCACACACTTCAAGTGCTAATATGAACCTTTACCTTGAAGTGCTCAAAACATTGATCCTTCAAGTGTATAGGTGATTAGTATTAAAGGTTTTAGGCATTAAACCAATAAGTGATGATGTTGTTTTATCTCCTTAAATGAACCCATCTCAAATTTAAGAAATTGAAATCATTAAAAAGAAAATACGTCCAATCCAGCCCGAGCGATAACCTAGGATCAACTCATTCTTTTAATTTGAATTAACTTAAGTCTCTTATAGTTCACTTAAACCCATCTAAAATCAACCCAAAGTTGGAAAATTCATAGCCAAAAACAATCCTTAGAATGTGCGTGTCTATAGGTTACTTCTTAGGTCTCTGTGGATTAGATAACCCAAGCTAGACTACAAGGACCGTTCTACCTTCATCTCTTGGGTAAATTTGAGAGAGAATAAAATTTTGGCGCCGTTGTCGGGGACCCAAGTAAGTCATCTAAACACCCATTCTATTCTCCCCCATTTCTTATTTTCTCATCCAAATTCTCTTATCTTGTCCCTTTCTCGTTTTTTCTTCTTTTGGCGCATGTCCGCCTACACCCGCGATCAATCAAACCGTCTTGTTAGGGTGGATAGTCCTGGGGTTGGGGAGTAAAGTACACCAAGGGAACTCATTCCATTAGATCATAATCTTCCTAATACTCTAGAGTCCAAAATTGAGCCAATTTCAATGGAAGGTCTTCAAGGAAACCAACTCATAAACCCGGGTGGAAACCAAAATGGAAACCCAAATGAGGCAGCCCCAAACTTGGGGAATGTGATGGATCAAAACATGAATGACTACCTCACACATTCCTGGACCAATGCCCCATCATTCATTAGACACAATTCCCTAGGAGATTCCAACTATATCTTTAAACCCCATGTCCTAAACCACCTTCCCACATTCCATGGAATGGAGTCCGAGATTCCATACCTGCACATTAAGGAGTTTAATGACATTGTAGAAACCATGTGTCCCCCACATCAACTAGAATCAGCTAAGATGAGGCTATTTCATTTTTATTTAAAGGATCGAGCTAAAAATTGGCTAAAAATTTTGAGACCATCTTCCATAAACTCTTGGGACCAACTACAAAGAGAATTCTACAAAAAATACTTTCCCCACAAAAAAACAATTGCACTTAAAAAGAGTATCCAAAACTTTTTTGAAAAAGAGGGAGAGTCATTCTATGAAACATGGGAGAGGTTCAAAGACACTCTAAACATGGTTCCACACCATGGTTTTTCTATTCCTGAACAAGTGATAATTTTCTATGAAGGGTTGGGTCCAGGGAACAAACAATTCAATGACATGATGTGTAATGGAACATTTAAAAACAAAGCCCCAGATGATGCTTACGAGTATCTAGAAAGCCTTTCTGAACAAAAACAAACATGGGGAACTTCACCTTATTCTGAAAAGCCACAAAGAACTACTAGAATTCATACACTTAGAGAAGAGGAAAGCCTTAGGGCTAAACTCACAACACTCTCTAGGATGGTTGAAGAGATATACCTTAGGAAAGTCCATGAAATCCAAACTGTTGACCCTGTTTGCACAATTTGTGACAAACATGACCATAAGACAGACAACTGCCCAACCATTCCATCCATCAAGGATGTTCTCTTAGGAGGACCCCTGGCGGAAGTAAATGCTTTGAACTTTCAAAATCTTCAATACCAAAACACCTTCAACCCAAGGTATAACGACCACCCATGCTTCTACTGGAAAGATAACCAACAACCTAGCCAACCACAGGGACAAAATCCTTACCCCCATCAGAACTACCAAACCCATAACCAGTTCCAAACCCAACCTATCCAATACCAACAGCCACCAATCCATTTTCAACAAACCATCCCACCTCCAAAATATCCCCTTGGGATAAACCAACCTACTCAAGCACCCACCCAAACTATTCCACAAAGCCTACTAGAACAACTGTGCAAACAAATGTAGAGGATGAACTCGGAGGTATCTTCCCTAAAATAAGAACTTCAAACCATAAAAACTGGAAAGGCACCCATGCCTACTCAGGCGGTGCCATCCTCAACTTCAAGGGGAGAGTCAAGCTGTGCTCAAACAACTCATGTACAACTAAAGGATGTGACAGTTTTAAGAAGTGGGAAATCAATTGAGAAACCTGAACAACTAATTCAGAACCCACCCGAAGATTCAAACTTGGATGAAAATTAAAATGAACCACAAGATCAAACTGAGGAAACTGATAACATTGTCAAGGAAACAACTCTTTAACAAACAACCCCACAACCTGCACCATTTTGTCAACACATGAGGGGGAAAACCAAGCCTGAACTGAGTGAAACATTAAGGGAAATCTTTTCACAAGTCAAGTTGAACATAACCCTTCTCGATGCAATCCAAACAATACCTGCCTACTCAAAGTACCTTAAGGACTTGTGCACTTTTAAAATAAAATTTTCACATAAAAACCAAGTCCTTTTGGCTTCTAATATGAGTACCACCATTCAAGGGACTATTACTCCAAAGTTGAAAGACCCAGGTTGCCCTTACATCAATGTTGAACTAGGAGAAAGTAAAGTTGTCAAGGCCTTGTGTGACCTAGGTGCTAGTGTCAATCTCATCCCATATGCTGTGTACTGCCAGTTAGGCCTAGAAGAACTCCAACCCACATCTGTCACACTTCAGCTTGCTGATCATAGCATTAGGGTTCCAAAGGGGATTTTAAAGGACGTTCTGGTAAAGGTTGAAAACTTCATCTACCCTGCTGATTTCGTTGTCCTTGACAACCATCCAAACTTAGGAAATAAGGAACAAGCCCCAATCATCCTTGGTCATCCTTTTCTTGTAACAATCAACTCTGTTATCCGAGTCTGAAATGGGAACATGACCATCACCTTTGGAAACATGAGTCTAGACTTGAACATCTATAATGAAATCTCACAAATAGGGGATGATGAGGACATTCATGAAGTAAAAATGATAGGAAGCATTGATAATGAATCCATGGAACAACAAGGAATATTTTATGAATGTTTAAGTCAGGATGAGATTGATTTCCCTTTTTCATTTGAAGGAAGTTTATCTCCTTGCCTTTAATCATTTTCAAATTGCTCTTATGATGAAGTATTAGGTCAAAAAATCAGGGAAACCTTTCAAGAAACCACTTTCATGGAGACCACTCCAATTTCCTTCCCTAAATCTGATCAATCCAATCTAGTAGCTGAAACTTCAACATGTGGGGAATCGATCCTATCTGAAACTCTAAAAAAAGAAATTGATCTTGATCCAATCTCCCAATCTTCTGCTGAAATTCTGAACCAACCTGATCTTGAATTGAAGGAACTTCCTGCTGCACTAAAGTATTCCTTCCTAGGGGAAAATAAAACACATCCTATTGTCATTTCTTCTTCTCTTGAATCCAATCATGAGAGGATGCTTCTAGATGTCCTTAGCAAGCATAAAAAATCCATTGGTTGGACCCTTTCTAATATTCTTGGGATTAGCCCACTTATCGGGACTTATAGGATTGTTCTAGAATCTGATTCAAAGCCATGTCGTCAACCTCAACAGTGACTCAATCCTAATATCATGGAGGTAGTAAGGAAAGAACTTCTGAAATTGTTGATAGTTGGTATCATATATCCCGTAGCTGAGAGTGAATGGGTGAGCCCAATCCAAGTGTTTCCAAAAAAGGCTGGAATCACAGTGATTACCAATGAGGATGGAGAGATTCTTCCAATAAGGGTGAGTAGTGGATGGAGGGTCTGCATTGACTATAGGAAACTAAACTCATTCACCAAGAAGGACCATTTCTTCTTACTATTCATTGACCAAGTCCTTGGGAGAGTGGCAGGTCATGCCTTCTACTGTTTCTTAGATGGGTACTCAGGGTACAATCAAACTGAGGTCTCCCTAGAGGATCAAGGGAAGACTACATTCACATGTCCTTTCGGTACCTTTGCCTTCAAACACATTCCCTTTGGGTTATGCAATGCCCCTGGAACCTTACAGCGGTGCATGATGGGAATCTTCTCAGACATGGTAGGGGATTTTCTAGAGGTCTTCATGGATGACTTCTCTGTGTTTGGGGATAATTTTGAGGGATGTCTTCAGAATGTGGAGAGATTCTTGTCAAGATGTGAAGAAAAGAATCTGGTCCTAAACTGGGAAAAATTCCATTTCATGGTTAAAGAGGGAATTGTTCTAGGCTATCTGGTCTCGAGTAGGGGGATTGAAGTTTATAAAGCAAAGGTTGACATCATTCGTCACCTTCCATCACCAAAAACTGTCAAGGAAGTGAGGTATTTCTTAGGATATGCTGGTTTCTATAAGAAGATTCATCAAGGACTTTAGTTCAATATCCCGTCCCCTTTGTGCTCTCTTAGTAAAGGATGCTCCATTTGTTTGGACAGAAAGCTGTGAGGGTTCATTCTCAACCCTCAAATACTCTCTCACCTCTCCTCCCATTATGAAATCTCCAAATTGGAACCTTCCTTTTGAACTTATGTGTGATGCCAGTGACTTTGCTGTTGGAGATGTGTTAGGACAACGTTGTGATAAAACTTCTTATGTCATTGCTTATGCAAGAAAATCCTTAAATGATGCCAAAATCAATTACACCACCACTGAAAAGGAGTTACTTTCTATTGTGTTTTCCTTAGAGAAGTTTAGGTCCTACCTCTTAGGATCACCCATCACTGTGTTCACTAACCATTCTGCACTAAAATACCTCTTCCAAAAACAAGATGCTAAGGCTAGATTGATTAGCTGGGTCCTTCTCTTACAAGAATTTGACCTCACAATCAAGGATAAAAAGGGAGTTGAAAATGTTGTAGTTGATCACCTCTCTAGGATGGAATTCAAAGACAACTCAAATCACCTTTCTGTGTCTGATTCGTTTCCTGATGAACACCTATACTCTATGAGCGACTGCCCTTGGTATGCTGACATAGCAAATTTCTTAGTGACTGGAGTCATTCCAAAATTCTTAGGGACTCAAGCTCGAAGGAAATTCCTTTCTGATTTTAGACACTATGTGTTTGATGATCCGTACCTCTATAAGTTCTGCCCTGACCAAGTCATTAGGAGGTGTGTTCCAGAATCTGAACAAGAGTCCATCCTTAAATTCTGTCATAGTGAGGCATGTGGAGGTCACTTTTACTCTAAGAAAACAATTGCTAAGATTCTTCAATGTGGTCTCTTCTGGACCACCCTCTCAAGGGACTCCTACACATTTTGTCAAAGCTGTCCTAGGTGTCAACAAGTAGGGTCCATCACAAAAAGTAATCAAATGCCACTCACTCCCATCTTAGTGGTTGAAATCTTTGACTGTTGGGGAATTGATTTCATGGGTCCCTTCCCAAACTCTCGGGGATACCTCTACATAATCTTAGCTATTTATTATGTCTCAAAATGGGTTGAGGCCATTCCCACTAAGTCTAATGATCATCAAGTTGTGATTCGATTTCTGAAAGAGAACATATTTTCAAGATTTGGAATTCCTAGGGCTATCATAAGTGACCGTGGAACTCATTTTTTCAATTGTCCATTCTCATCACTCATGAAAAAATATGGAATTTCTCACAAAGTGTCCACTTCTTACCACCCTCAAACCAATGGTCAAGATGAGTTAGCGAATAGGGAGATTAAGAAAATTCTTGAAAAAACTGTCAACCCCTCTAGGAAAGATTGGTCTGAGAAACTCTTAGATGCTCTTTGGGCCTATAGAACCGCATATAAAACCATTTTAGGAATGTCACCATATAGGTTGGTTTATGGAAAAGCATGCCATTTGCCTATTGAAATTGAGCATAAGGCCTTTTGGGAAATTAAGAAAATGGATTATGACCTCTCATTGGCCGGAACAAAAAGGAAATTAGATCTCAATGAACTGGAGGAATTAAGGATGGAGGCTTATGAAAATTCAAGGATCAATAAAGCTAGAGTTCAAGCCTACCAATCTAGGAATATCAAGGTAAAACATTTTCAACCGGGAAAACTTGTGCTCTTGTATAGTTCAAAACTTCATTTACACCCGGGAAAGTTAAGGTCTAGAGGGTCAGGTCCTTTCATAGTGCATCATGTATACCCCCATGGGGCAGTAGAGATTCAAGATCCCACAAGTGGTCACATTTTCAAGGTCAATGGTAAAAGGTTAAAAACATTCATTGAATCATTCAATAAACAGGCAATAGATGTTGAGTTAATTGATCCAATCTATGAACCAGGAAAAAATTGATAAATATGGGATCTATGTCGGGCTAACGACGTTAAACAAAGCGCTGCACGGGAGGCAACCCGTGGTTTTTATGTTTCTAATCTTTCTGAATAATCTTTATTTTTCAAATAAGATTACTTAATCATTTTTATATTTAAAAATAAAAAATAGACTTTTGACCTGTTCTTCTATTATGAGTATGGATGGGTACGAAAGAGGAGCACCATATTCATCCGTGTCACGTGGTGTGATCCTTGAGTAATACCTTACCCAGAAATTTAAAAAGAAGACAATATGTCATCAATTTATTTTGTTTTATTTTTATTATTTTATAGGTTAAGATAAAAAAAGTCCACTCTATAGGCCATGGGGAAAACCCCCGTCAGAACCGGCGAAGCCGCGGGGACTCGAACCCGGGACCGAAGGGAGATAGGGGCGCACGCTTACCACTGACCTGCGGCTTCTTGTGCTTCCTTATTCTATAATTTTTATATATATTCTTATATTTTACTTCCTTTATTATATAAATATATATATATATATTGTTTGTTTTTGTTTGTTTTGTTTGTTTTGTTTTTCCTTTTTCCACTAGGGAACTTTGCAAGCGACATGGATATCAAAGGAATAAATTCGAGTGTCAAGAACTTCAAACTTCAACCACCAGGTGACTTTATTCCATGATCCTCATATTTCAATTTCCTTATTGAACTCCCCTTTTTATTCCTCTACCCCATTCTAAATTTTGTTTTTACGAAACTAGGGACAGTTTCATTCTAAGTTGGGGGGTGTGGAAACTAAATGTTTGTTTAAAAAAAACAATGATAACAAAAAGAAGTAAAATTCCTTTATCATTCATATAATAACATATTTGCTCACATAAAAACTACATATCAAATAATTATTATTTCCTTGACTCTTAATTTAATTCATGATTAAGTTTAAAAGCATTGATTTTGGAAGTTTGGTTGTCCAATGAAAATTTTCATCATTTTTATTTTCATCCATTAAATCAAAATGCCACAATGCACGTCCTTTAGACCATGGGGTAATAATTTGAATTTTTGGGGTCCCATAATAAATAGAATAGGCTGGTTGATTTTTATGAATAATATGAGTATTCAAAAAAAAAATTTAACAAAAACAACAACAAAAAAATTTGCGTGTAGAGCAATGGATTGATAAAATGCGAGGCTTTCAGCACTTGTGGATCATGACTCCAGAGTTGTCTAGGCCTGAGTTTTTCAATATATCTCTATTTATGGTAATATGACTTTGTTTTTGATTAAGTTAACTCGAGATGATGCCCGAGTATGTGGGCTTCACTTGGTTCCCTAAGGACTTTGAGTTTGGGAGTCATCGGCAAAGTCTTGCTACATGAGTTATTTTGATTAACTGCAATCTCAATTACTATGGAAATATTGCAAAAAAAAAATCAAAAAAAAAAAGAATGAAGAATACTCATATTAGGATTAAATGTGATTCCACCTAGCACTTCCATGATTTCCCCCTTGAATGAAAATGAACCCCCATATCTATTGTGATACACAACACATCATTACACCTAATTGAGTTGGATGAAGTATGATGATGGATTTTATCAAAGGAATGGGCTTGGGATTGGGATCTTCTTTTAAATTCATCTTGTTTTAAATTATCTTGATAGGTTATAAAAATATATTTTTGTGCAGTTTACATTGTGAGCACTGTTTGTTATAATGTGTTTGAAGAAAGGAATTCAAATAAAATCATTGAATTATTTGCTCGGGACTAGCAAATCTCAAGTTGGGGGGTGTGATTATCCAATAAAAACACATATTTTAATTACATTTTAATGGTATTAAATGTTCATTTTTGATCTTATGGGCCTGAGTTAGTGCATTTTCATTATGAACATCCATTCTCATCATTTGTGCACTTCATGCCTAATATACACCAATTTAGGCCCAATGAGTCATCTGATTTTAAGGAATGTAATTATCAATTTTTTAATTTGATATTTTGGGAACTTTATATACACTTAAATGTGAACATTTTTCATTCAGGGATCAATGGATAATTCATGGAAGAATATGGAGATATTTTGTGATGAAAGGAAGCAATTCTAGAGAAGGTGGATTGGAAACCATCCCACTTATGAGACTGTGAGGCCCAACATACAGGCCCAATTAATCCCAAATTTCGTGTGATTCTAGAAGACATGTATAGGAACAAATAAATCTTCATGAGATAATGCTAATTCGTCCTCTATGGTGGTCATTAAGGCGTCCCAAGTAAGCAATACAATTATGGGCCAGATTCTGCGGCCCAGAAAAACAGCCCACTAATTGGATCATATCTCGGAATCCACAACTCCAAATGGGCCAAACCTTTACAGGAGGTTAAAAGACATCCGGATCTCCATTTTCTTCTTCTATGGCCCACTCTTATTCGGCAATCTAGAAGGTCTTCCAGACGCGTGTGTTCTGTGAAGGAAAGCTGGCTTCCACCTCGGGTCAAGGGTGGAAAAATCAACTCTCCCTTACTTTCCACCCACCTATGGCCTACCAAAATTAATTGAGGAGACTTGGACTGTTGGAGGCTCGACCCAAGGGCTTAAAAATGCCTATTTAAGGTAGTGGTGTTGAAGGATTGAAGAATCTTTGAGCTTCCTTTCATTATAATGTTATGCTGCGGTTTTGTTGTCTCAAATTTATCTTCCACGTGGAAGTTGTTTTAAATGATCCTTGTTTCTTAATAAAAGTTCTTATTCTATTATTATTCTGTTCTTCTCCTTATCACTTTGATACCGTTGGTTCAAGGTGTGAAATTTTTCATACCAAACCTTGTGAGATTATCATGCAACGGTGGAGTGATTGTTATTTTATTGCATTTTTTTACTTTTCCATTTCCTCCCTTATGAGTCTACTTTCCGCTTCCATTGAAACCATGGGATCAATGGAGGGCTAACCCACTTATGGGTTGATCCAAGGGAGTAGAAAGGGGCTGGATTGGATGTTATTTATCACCTCATTAATGTATAATCACTTCTTTAATTGAGATTTTTATTTGATGGTTTTTAAACTCCATCGTCCTTGTTGAATTTAAGGCCACACACTTCAAGTGCTAATACGAACCTTTACCTTGAAGTGCTCAAAACCATGATCCTTAAAGTGTATAGGTGATTAGTATTAAAGGGTTTAGACATTAAAACAGTAAGTGGTGATGTTGTTTTATCTCCTTAAATGAACCCATCTCAAATTTAAGAAATAGAAATCATTAAAAAGAAAATACGTCCAATCCACCCCGAGCGATAACCTAGGATCAACTCATTCTTTTAATTCGAATTCACTTAAGTCTCTTAGATTTCACTTAAACCCATCTAAAATCAACCCAAAGTTGGCCACTTCATAGCCAAAAACAATCCTTAGAATGTGCGTGTCTATAAGTTACTTCTTAGGTCTCTGTGGATTCGATAACCCAAGCTAGACTACAAGGACCGTTCTACCTTCATCTCTTGGGTAAATTTGAGTGAGAATCACATGATTCAACCGTGATGTGGAGGCCTGGGTAAGAATCAGGATGGATGATTGAGAGTTGATTAGAGTGGAGGGGGGATGAGATGGGACCGTCGTGAAGATGACAGTAGTATTGGTATTGAGCCTCGAAGAAACTTCCTACGCATTCTCATGGTAGTGAATCAAAGTCCATGTAGTTCATATGATGACGGAATACCAACGATTGGGGTTTTCAATAGCTTACCACTGGTTGATGTCGCAACAGCTTAATACTGGATGGAGATTCAATGGCTTACCGCTGATTGAGGTCACAACGGCTTACCATTGGACGGGGCTATCAGTGGCTTACCACTGATGAGGCCGCAACAGCTTACTGCTAGATGAGGTTGCAGCGGCTTACCGCTGGATGGAGTTTCAATGGCTTACTACTGATTGAGGTCACAATAATCAGCGGCATACCACTGAATGAAGGCTAACAATGGCTTACCGCTGAAGGAGGTCCCCAGTACAACATCACGTGGAATGGGGGTGAACCGATATGAAGGGGGTTGGAACTGCTAGGTGTTATTGAGCTTAAGCCTCATGGAGGGTTCCTACATACCCTTCCTTGGAAAGGATCAAAGAACACGTAGTTCAAGATGGCGAATATAGTTTAACGTCATGTGGGATGGGGTCGAACCAACGTGAAGGAGGTCGGAACTACCGGGTGGTGGGCTTGAACCTCGTGGAGGCTTTTTACGTACCCTTACTTGGAAAGGATCAAAGACCTCGTAGTTCCGGATGGTAAATGGGGGCTTTCGGACCAACACGAAGGGATGTAAAAATAACTGGATGTTGGGCTTGAACCTCAGAGAGTATTCCTACATACCATGCCTTGACACGGATCAAAGTCCTTGTAGTTCAGATGGTGGCATGTGGGGATTACGCTCTGAGGTGGCCCAGGTTGAGGCAGAAGATAGTGAACTGATGTTAATAAAGACCTGGGGTCCAGGTGGATGGTGGACTTGAACCTCGTGGAGGCTTCCTACATACCTCGCATTGGAAAGGATTAAAGAACACATAGTTCAGGTATGGGGGCTTGGTGCACCGACGTGAAGATGGTTGGGACCAATGGGTGATGGGCTTGAACCTCAGGGAGGCTTCCTATGTAGCATGCCTTGACATGGATCAAAGTCCTCGTAGTTTGAGAGGTGGAATTTGTGGCTTATGCTCTGAGGCAGCCCAAGGTGTTGGTGAACCGACCTGAAGATGGTCGGAATGACTAGGTGGTGGGCTTGAACCACATGGAGGCTTCCTACGCACCATGCCATGAAATGGATCAAAGTCCCCGTAGTTTGGGAATGGGTTGGGGCTTACACTCTGAGGAGGAGCAAGTGGTGTTTTTCATGGTCAGTGCTTGCTGTAAGCTCACATGAGTCATGATCGGTGTGAGAAACAAGAGGCAGCAAGGGCCTGATGATCACATCACAAAAGGTGCGTTCGTGGGAAATGGGTTTTGGCTTACGCGCGTAGCAGACCAAGGAGCGAAAGATTGGGACTTACTCCAGGATGGAGGCCCGATGGACACAAAGCGCATTGGGAGAGGGACTTGGGACTGAATAAAGGAGAAGCAATGTTCCCTACCATGCCCTTCTCTGGCCCTGGGGACCAAACGTGAAATGAGGAGCATGGATGCTGCCTCATACAAGAAAGCTAGGGGCTTACACCGAGATGGTTTCCCTCTCCCCATGGACAAACACCACCCCCAAAAGGAGGATATCATCCCCTGTGGAGGCCAGGGGGCGTAGAGAATGTCCAAGGTTGGGGAAACCTGCATGCGAAGCATGGGGCGAGGTCACAGTTTAACGTCATGTGCTGAGGACTATGTTGCTTAGAATTTTAAAGTCATGCATCTCGGATGAGGTGGGTTCGCTCCGCACCCCTAGGACTTACATAACTGGTACCCTATACTCCTTGTGAAACGGAAAGCATTGGTAATGTCGTGGCGAGGGGGTGGCATGGAGCGAACCATCGAGGGGACCATGTTAGCATGGCTATGCGAAGAAGAAGAATCCAGTAGAGTTCCTATGGGAAGAAGCATGACGTGAAGCAATGAAATGGGTGATATTGTCCAGGGGACTTTAAAGTCAAATCATGAAAACCTGGGGGGTCGCACGAGAAATGGAATTTCCAAGCAGAGGGGTCCATCGGCTAGGGCCTTGTGAATCTCTGCTGCTCCGCATGGCGGAGGACCCTTGGGAAGGGGTGGACTTCACGAAGTGGGGTACCATAGCCTAAGCATGGGTTAGAGGTGAATATGGGAGGTGCTTCGCGAAGTTTACATGAATTCTCGGAGCATTTCCTCATGGAGCAGTGGTGCATTGCGAAGAAAAGTGTTGTAATGCAATCTGCTTCACGAAGTACAGTGACCCTGCCTTAGCATGAGGATCATGTGTACATGAAGGGTGTTTCATGAAGCATAAATGATCCACGATGACCCAGGTCCCCTTGGGGATCTCTTTCCTTCCTAAAGTCCCTTAGGCTTCGTTAAAGGCATCCCTCTTGGAAGAGGGGATCAAAACGAGACAAAGGGGAGACACTTCACGGAGGAGAAGTACTTCGAAAAGCTCATGGTTCATAGAGCAGAAGGATGATTCACAATTTGAGAGCTGGGGAGTCAAAAGGTCAGATTGTTCATCCTTGGGGATCAGGGGGATCCTAGTATTTATAGGCAAGAGGCGCCACAAAGAGGAGCCTACGTGACGTGAAGAGGGACTTGTTTTCTTTGCGGTGGGCCTACGAACGTCAGATGTGTTCGCGAAGCGTCCCTCCTCCTTACTTCACGGCGGGCTCACGAACATCAAATGAATTCATAGAGCGTCCCGCCTCCTTGATTCGTGACAGGCTCTCGAACATCAGATGCATTCATGGAGCGGTCTTCCTCCATGATTCATGGTGGCCTCGTGAATGTCAAATTCATTCACGGAGCATCCCGTCTCCTTGCTTCGCAGTGGCCGTAGTGCTGGGGGGACTCTGCGGGATTGCTTCATGAGGCAGTCACCATTGCCTCCTTTTTGGCTTCTTCTCTTTCACAAATTTTGGCACCAACTATCATAAGATGTAAATTTTGGTAGAAGATGGAAAAATCTTCCACAAGGCATCAAAATGTCAAGAGTTATCAGCAAACCTATAGGGGATATTATTGATTTGAAATCCCTCACAGTTAAATTAAATGATTTTTGGTTGATTGTGTTTGTTTAAAAAGTTGGTTTATAAGGTATTTTTAGGAAGTCTAGATATATTTTTGATATGGTATTTCAAAAAAGATAGACTAAGCATGAATGGATTCCCATGAAGTGGTACAAAATATTTTTTACACAAGGTAAAGTACTTTTCAAATGTTTTTCAAAATTTTTGGGATAACAAGTTTGGAGGATGGGATTGCATTGGAAAAATTGGATTTCATTGAAGGAATTATAAAAATATGGAAAAGGAATTAGTTATGGGAAGAATGGGTTTTGCAAAGGTGGTTTCATGAAGGCACAGAGAAGGAGACGATAGTCTCTGCAACTATTTAATGTGTCACATACATGAAATTTTCATGGAGCTTCCTAAGAAAGGGAGCATCACGAATGAATTAGGGTGAATCATAAAATGGTGATGACAATGATGAAAGCTTCTAGACTTATTGGAAACACCTATAAATACGACTCTAACCCCTTCCAAAAATCAATGAGACTTAATGAAGATCATAAGGATCTTGATTCACGTAGGTGGGTCGTGAAGGTATTTATTTCATAAACGTTTTTAGAGGAATGGATTTTGTGAAAAATATAAATTAAAAATATAAATTACAGGAATTGTGAAAGTATTGGAGTTCATGAAGGCTGTAAAAATCCAACCAAAAGTTGGGATCTTTATGTAGGCTAGTTGAGTTTAGCGAAATAAGTGAGCTTCATGAAATGTGGTTGATTTGTGAAGGCTCTTTGAGATTCTAAAAAGAGGTGAGATTCATGAAGGTTTTTAGATTCATGAATGTGTTCAAAAATATATTTACCAATAAATATATGGTAATTTGGTATTCAGCTATAGGATGAAAGTGGTATTTCAATAGAAAATCTATCTACAACTGAGGATGTATTAATTAGTGACAATGAAGAGACCTACAAGTCCATAAAATGTGGGTTAATACCTTCTTAGAGTAGTGAGAAAAAGAAGAGGAATATGGTTACCCATTCCACTAGTAGGGATCTATATAAATATAATCATGTAGTAACCCTTGGGAAAGTATTGATCTATCCATAAACCTTGTAAATGCACTAATCCTTGGCATAAAAGTGATCTACCCTGAAGCTTGTAATTTCAGAGTGAGCCTTAGTGGATTTATTACTTCAACACATAATTATTTTATTTCCTTTGGATGCATCTCAATGAGGGTGAACCAAGTAAAATTATTTTTTCTTGGGCATGATTTCATTTAGGTTAAGATATTGATACCAAAGAAGGGGGGAAGAGCATTTTTTAATGATGAAACAAGATCTGAATGGAGTGTTGTTTTAATTTACCGTACCCGAATTCACCACCCTCTCTTATACAAGATTTAACCTAGTTGCTCTAATAGACAACTTCATAAAATGTTATCCTCGACATTGATTGGTTACATTACATACATGATGTTATCAACTACTTCTGAAGGATATTGATGTTTTTAGTTGTGGATGGAAAATGTGTGGTTTGCATTGGCAAGTAGGGTTTTCAAGTTGTTAGTCGGTGTGTGGAACCCCTTTCTTCATTGGAGGATTATTTTTATGTTGAATCAGTGGATTCTAGTATGGTAGAGGTTACTAGGGTCATTGAGAAGTTCCTGGATGTTTTTTCCACCGAGGTAGTGATATTACCCCCTCAATGTGATATTGATTTTAAGATAGTGTTGCATTGTAGTACTTATATTAATTAGATGGATCCTTATCATATGGAGACTAATGAGTGGAAGGAGTTAGGGATTCATATAGATGATTTGATACATCAAGGTTTTATTTGGCCCAGTGTGTCGATGAGGGGTGATACAACGTCGTTATTAAAGAAAACAGATTATAGTCTGAGGCTATACATATACTACTAGAGTATGAATCAGGTGATAGTAAAAACAATTACCCTTTTTAGAGGATACATGTTTTTCAATCAGTTGAGAGGGGTGATATTTTTTCAATTATCGATATGTGGTCTCAATATCATGAATTGATGGATTCTTGGAGGGAAATGGAGAAGTTGGAAGTGTTGCAGTAGATGCAAGGGTAGATGGTGGTAGATGATATTTGTTTTAGATGAATGTGTTGTCCTCTATGATGCATCAGGTTGAGGAATCCCAGTGGGGAGTCTCAGAGGAAGAGGTGATACATGATTTTTTTGGCCATGATGGTACTATAGAGGGATGTTCAGAGGATGGTTAGAACATGGAGTTGATCCGTGGGAGGTTGTTTATTCTTGTAGCAATGAATGTGAAATTCCTTCATGAGTTTCATATCTCACCAGTTTTGGTATAACTAGGAGTTTCAAAAATGTACCATGTCTTAAGGACTCAGTTTTTATGTCCCATGATTAAACAAACAGGGGATATTTTTTTGGATTGGTGTTTGGTTTTCCAATAGGTAATGGATGACAATCATGTTCTGAGAGGTTTGTTTAAACCCTTTGATGTTATCGAGTAGAAATGGGATGAAAAATAAATGGATTTCATCATATGGTTCCCTAGATCTCACGGAGGTTTTAATGATCTCTGGGTGATTGTGGATGAGTTTATGAAATTAGACCACTCATTAGTGATCAAGGAGTCAGGTCTAGTTGATTCTTTGGTTAAGAGGTGTGTGGATGAGGTGGTTAGGTTTTGTGGAGTATCAAGGTCAATTATCTTGGATCGGGATGTACATTTTACCTAATGATCCTAGTGGGTATTGCAATATTCTTTTCAAACACTATTACACATTAGAACTACTTTTCACCCCTAGATAGATGGGAAGATTGAAGAAATTATCCAATTGTTGGAGGATATGTTGCAGGCATGCATCCTAGACTTCGGTGGATGTTGGTTATGATACATACCTTTAGTAGATTTGTAATATAAAAATATTTATCACTCTTACAATAGAATGTCCATATTTTTTTCTTTGTATAAGACACTTTTCATTCACCATTGTGCGTGAAGGAGGATGGGGAGATAGTTGTTCACGGTCCTGATATGATGTAGATAATGATAGAGAAAATTCATCTTGTTCATGAGAGGATGAAAGCAGTGCAGGACCGACATAAATCTTATGTCAATTGAAGGAGGATGACCAAGACATTTGAGGTTGTTGACCATGTGTTCTTGAATGTTTACCCTCCACATGAGTAGTGGAGGTTTGGTAGAGGGAGTAAGCTTTCTCCACGGTTTGCTGGGCCCTTTGAGTTATTGGGGTGAGTTGGTGAGGTATCATATTAGTTAAAATTTCCACCATGGTTAAAAATAATTTTTGATGTCTTCCACATATCATATCTTTGTTGATATCTTCTTTAATTACTACCATGTCATTGATTGGGGAGAGTTGGATATCAAAGGTGATGTTATGTTAGTGGAATGACCCGTAGAGACCCATGATCACCAATAGAAGGTGCTGGTAGAGGGAACATTTCTTTGGCTTGTGTGTTATGGAGGTATGGTGTCTTAAAAGAGAGTGATTGGGAGTGAGATATGCTGATTATTTCCCTATACCCAGAGTTTTTTTGATATTTTCCTTTCTATATTTTTCTTTGTGATGTTTGGGTCCCTTTTTTTATTAGAAAATCTACTTTTTTTTCATTTATGACATGTGTGGTGTGATGTGTGACATTTTCTTGACATATGAAAATGGGATGACCTGATTCCTAATCAAGGTACATTAATTGTGTGGTGATTATTACTTTGTTTAAGAGTCTTTGTTGCCCAAAACAGATTGTTTCTTGGTAAGGAAAAATTGAATTCCCTTATTCACGTGTTCTTGATGGTGCTGTTTTTTGGTGGCAGTAGTGGTTGGTTTGGGTTTCAAAGAGGATGCGAAGGTTGATCAGTGGTTGTGTGGTAGTGTGGATGTGTTAGAGGATATGGTTTTCAGTTTTGGTTGTGGTGATGTGGTTGTTCAGTGAGATTTAGAGTCATTTGGGTTTCTGTGTTTCGATGATTGTAGTGTTTTATGTATAATAAAATCCTTATTAGGTATCTTGTAGTGTGGTTGTACGTATCCATTTTCTTATGAGCTTGGTTTTGGAATCTAGAGGGTGAGAATTATTTGGTAGGTATTTGTTGTAACATTCCATTCCATACTAGTCTATTACTTTTCTAGTTTTGGTGGTTGGAGGTTTCGGGGGAGGTTCTGGGAGTTTTTGGTGGAAGTTAGAGGTGTAGTAGAACTGCTACAAGAAATACACACAATGTAAATGCATTACATGATGTGAAATATAGTTTCACATATTTTTCTATTCTGGTTCAGGATATTCATATTTTTCATGGTTAAATAATGAAAATGTGACTTGTTTTTCTGAAAAACTGAACCCCAAGGATTACACGATGTGAAATGAGATTACATGTTGTGTAAATCCTTGATGCAATGTGGTTTTAAAAGTTCATTTCCAGTAAAATATTCATTTATTCAGCCATTAACTCTTCTTCCACTTGTTTTGGGAGAACCCTAGGCATGTCGATGATTTCTTCAATCCTTATTCCTCTCAAATTGATACGTTGGTCTCTATGGTTATTTTTTGGAAATATGTGGTAAGCCCTTCCTTCTTCTTGTCTAGTTTTCTTCCATTCATCTCTTTAGGATTCACTATAGTGATGTTTTTATTGGTTGGGTTGTGTTTTGGGTTACATTTTTAAGGTATTTGGTTGTGGTGTAGGTTGATCATTTTTTTTTCACTTTGTGAAGTTGGTGTTTGTTGGAATTCTTCGTCACCCTACTATGCACAAAAAGATTAACATCTTCATTGAGGTAGAGAATCCCTAATTTCTCTTTATTTTTTATCATGCATGCGAGTTTAAATTTTGGTTATCTATAGATTAGGGTTGTTCTGTTTTAATAAAAGATGAAAATTTTGTTAAATTGAATTTAAAGTGGTAAATGGGTTTTTATTTTCTTGCTTTTACATCTTTGACGTTGTTCTTGATATTGTGGATTATATGGTCTTGATGCCCTGCTAAAAATTTTAGCCATTGGTGGATTTTTTTGCACAAGATATAGGTGTTGAAATTCCTTATTTGGTTTCAATTATTGTGATATCATCTTAAAATGGAAATTGATTAACAACTTATATTCGGCTAATGAAATGGTTTCCCAATGATTATTTCTTCTATGAAAATGATTCTAAAATAAAATGAAATGTGAAAAAATCCACTTGTAAATATGTGAAATGATCTTGTTGTGATGTTATGTGTGGTTGTTCTTGTGGGAAGCTGATGTGTGGTTAGGGAATGTATGGAATATGGTTTGTTGGCCATGTTTTGAGGCGGTGAGGTGGTTTTTTCCATGATTTTGGGGTTGTGAGGTGGTTTGTCTGGCCATGATTTTGTGGTGGTGAGGTGGTTTTTTTATGTGATTTTTGGGTGGTGATGTGGTTTATTGGTCGTGTTTTTGGGGTGATGAGGTGATGATTTATTTTTTCTAGATTCTCGAGTACGGATAGAAGAAATAAATAATTGTTTAAAATTTTTGGAATGTTTTGGGTTGATTTGGTTGATGGAATTGTAATAGTTAATATATAACGAAATAATTATTTTTGGGTAAATGTGGTTTATGCTAAATAATAAAATGAATGGGGTGATTAAATGAAATTTGTTGGAAATGAGAAAGGGGTTTGGTGGATTAATGTGTTGTGTCATGCATTTAGAGGTAGTAGTAAAAGTAATGGGGTTGTGAGATGGTTGGTTTCCATAGGATTATATTGAGTGTTTGATATTATATATATATATATATATACATATATATTCTTTTATATTCTTGTTAATTCTTTATACACCCAAACCACATTGATCACAATATTTCGACACCCACATAGTCACACGAGGGGTGTTTTTATAAACATTTGATGAGGAGTATAAATGGATGGGTAGCCACTCCTTCATGATCTCCCTTACACGAATGGTTGATATAGCATAGGTTGTGTTGGAAAGAGGTTTTTTATTTCATTAGATTGTGGTTTTGATATCCATGCTATTTGTGCCGATATTTGGTGGCTGAGTTTTTTTGGGTGAATTTTGAATGTTCTTGTGGGGTGGTATCCTAGGTGTCTTCGTGTGAGATGTGTTATGGTCATTCTTGTGGAGCGGAGAGTTGAGGTTTTTTTGGGAAAGGTGTGTTATGACAGTTCTTCTAGGGTGGTGTGGAATATGGAGGAGATGGGAGTGCCAGCGCATACAACATTGGGGTGTGAGTGTGTATTACTAGTCAAAAAGTGGTGTGTGGTAGCCTTATTTATGTGATCATTTTATATTATATTACATGACATTTATTATTTAGTGAGAATTCCTTGGTGAGGTTGGTTTTGGTTAATATACCTGTATAGGTTCTGTTTTGTTCTGTTGTTTTCTCATGGGTGCATTAGTATGCTTCTTTCACATGTGCATCAGAGAATTTGGTTTTCCAACTTAGTATACTTGTATGATCACCCTGCATATATAAAACCATTTTAAGGTTTTTTGGAAGATTATGTGGACCATTCTGGAGACATCTAGTTTGGATCATTTATATAAATCGTGTCGATGCTTTATCTTCACTTTTGGGTACATAGTTTTCATATTTTTATTTGTATAAGTTTTATTTACACACGAATTATGGTATAGATATCATTTATATAACTATTTTTCAAGGCTTTGACTGTGGTTGATTCATATTCTCTCTTTATATTGTTTTCATATATAGGGAAATGCATCCCACATTGTGTGATTTTCATTCCATTGATGCTAGTCACCAATCTGTGGCCTACAAGAGGTGGGACTCAGGGGGTCATTTTCTCTCTTCCTTAATTGTGGTATCTTTGGTGGGAGGGGTCATTATAAGAAAGTATATCAATAAATTACTTCTATATTTAAAAATTAACCAAAACCAAACAAGGATATAAAAATACAAATTTTAAAATGAATATGACATTATACACTAACTCCTTTTCAACTACCCTATACTGTTTTGTTTTACATTTTATGATATGACTATATATTTATATATATTTCATTAAATTTTATTATCCCTATATTTTTATATTTTCATATATATATATATATATTGTTATATATATATAAGTACATATTTATTTATTTATATTTTTTAAAATAGATATTAACCATAATAACCCTTATAACACATAAAATGTTATGAAACTCTGAAAACCCTAAAACCCCTAAAAGCACTAAAACAATCATAAATTTGGATATATGGTTTTGTTTCAGCTCCACAACCAATAAAATAAATGATCATGAAAATTACATCGAAATGATATGTGTTGAAGTCAAAACAGACACCAAGATTAGATGTTATAGCAATTTAAATTTTAAGAAACTTAGGTCGGCAACAAAAAACTCAGTTTTGGAGGCCTTATGGGTCTTTTGGGGAGTTTCAAACCCATAAATATCTATTTGGAATCAATCTAAGAAATGTTTTGGCACAAATCGCATCATGGGCTTCATCTTGATATGTGGTAGATCCCAAACAGACACTCAGATCAAATGTTAGGGTTATTTGGAATTCAAGTTCAATTTTAGATGTTTTTGAAACTATAATATATTTAATTACATTGATTGTCACACAATTTAAATATCAATTGTTTTTATCTCATTTCATAGGATTTTGTTTGACTACTTGTGGATTAGAAAGGACCCCTGAATCAAAATTTATGATTTTTCAGGGTTTTAGGGTTTTTAGGGTTTTTAGGGGTTTTAAGTGGTTTTTCACATTCAATGGCCTTTCAAATGGCCATAAAATTTGACTAGGGGGAATGTTTTTCCTCTACCACATATTAAATCTAATATTGAGACCATTAATATGTTTAGGTGACCAAAAAGAACCCTACAACACCTCTATTGAGGCGAAAAATTCCCACAAGGACACCAAATGTCCATAACTTTTGCTATGGGAGTCCAATAATGAAGTATTTTTTATGAAATATACCCTTTATTAGTGATAATAAAAAATAACTAATAATGGAGAGGGTCATTATCAACACTCCTAAAAAAGAACGGATAAAGACCACCAATTTTTCAGCACTTTTATAAAAGCTCTAATAATGAGCCACCATTATCACCATGTTTTTAGAGTTGTTGAAAAATGCCTATTCTATCAAATTTTTTTTACTAGTGTTAATAAAAGGAGGGCCTTTATTATTTTTTTTACAAGCACTGATAATGTTCCACCTTTAATAGTTCTACCCCTTGTTGAAAACCCCCTTTAATAGAGTTTTTTAGTGCTTAGGAAGGCTGTTTTTAATAGCACTTTTAGCGAGTGCTGTTAAAACCCTAGATTTTGATAAAACTAGTTTTATTATAGTGCCAAAAACAATATTAAAGAATTTTTTACTCTCAAAGGAAACAACTTTTATCTTACATCTTTAAAATTTTAACTTCATTATTCCCAAATTATATTTTTTGTTTAATCAAATATTAAAACTTATGGTTATTTTTACCTCAACCCAATGGAAAAACTCCCTAATATAATTAATTACAATTATAAATCACTATATAATCATGTATTGTAATAAAATTCAACAAAATAAAATGAATCAAATTTATATACTAACCTGAATGGTGATCCTTATCTAGACCATAAATATCTCAAAAAATTACACCTAGTTAGTGAATCACTTTTAATCCATCAAGATAATATATATCACACTATCAAGTATCCCATTATTAACTTATCATCAAATCATATATCAACCACAAAGCATATTTAGGCCTCAATATAATATCGTAATCCCATTATATTAAACGTTAAATGTGGGGTGTTGATTCATTGGAACCTTCGATCTACCATACACTTATATGCACATGATGGTATCCATAACATTTATTTTAACCTCACATTAAAAAAATTATGCTTCCAAAATTAACACAATCCATATTTCGTAAATAAGTTCACAATTAGTGAATATTTTCAATAAATACAAAAGTTCAATAATCTTCATCCAAGATAAAGTAAAAGACATGTTATCAAATCACAACCCAATTTAAAGGGTACCAATATTATCAATTTCAATCATCTCTATAGTTAGAACAAAAATTATTTACTCAACAACAGATGAATAGTATGATTTATCTTTTAACATAATCAAATGTTCTAAAAAAATAACAACTTTCCAAAAAAATAAATTATCATAGTTACTAGTACCGTTAAAAATAAGCTTCCAATTCCTTGAATAATGACTAATTTGGAATGATTATTATATGTTTCATGATTCTCATAATGAGAATATCATTAGTTAAAAACATATAGATCATAAATTTTGAATCCAATTACATAAAAACATAAATCATTAAAATTAATTCTTAAAACATTAACCATAATTCATAATGTTATTCCCCAAAATATTATTCATACAATATAATATATGAATCATGTCTAAAGATTCATAATCTTTTATTTAATCATGATTCTAAATTTTATCATAAGAAATACTGTTAAAACATCCCATGCCTTCTATATGTCATTCATAATCCCTTCATCATCATTAATAAAACCCTTACAGTACAATATCACATATTTCCTTCTTGATCTCCCTCTTTAGTGCTTCAATTTTCCTAATTCCCAAAATTTTTACATTTATAACATGTCACGACCTGACCAAATATGGGGATTGAGTAGAAACTTCCTCAAGCATGCCTCCATAGGTTAGTGGTGGCGACAAGTGTTGAAAAAATAACCAACTTAGGGAGGCCATTTCCTAAAAACATGTACACATGTACATAGAAAAATCAATGAAAACATGCACATGGAATGAAAAGAAAGATGTAAAACATCTACAAATATAACAAATATGCATGGACCACTAAATAGAATGACGTATGGTAGTGTATACTAAAAATTTAAAATAGAAAATATACACACCCACAACAAAAATATGTCCCAAAATGACAAAACTATAAATGAGTAAACAGTTGTGAGATACCAGCTCTAGTATCCCAAACTACAGCCATTGTATGCGGTCTAAGAACCTTGTATCCCCATGCTCCGCTAAAGTCTTGATTGACCTGTCCGCCGTCTTCACAAGACACAACATGTGTTCAGAAAATCACATGAAGGGTGACTATATAGATTTCCTGTAGAACACCCCGAAAAGGTGAAGGTGGAGAAGTAACAGATAAAACCGAAGAGGGAAGTAGTAGATAGACCAAGGTATAGTAATAGAGTACACCTCAACCCAACAAGAGAGTTAAAGTGAACTCATCCAAAAATAAGGAGATCAACAGGGTGATAAGATAAACGTCTTGTTGAGTCTCATGTATCATTAGCAAGATAGTAGACTTGTCTGACCACGAGAAGCTAACATGCCTGAATGGTTTTAGGTCACATCACAGGGATGCAGTGTGAGGCCGAGGGATGTTGATGGATACTCTTAGGTGGAAATAACTCACCTGTATGGTTTTAGGTTGTGTCAGAAGGATGTGTCCTATTAGGGAAAGTGTCTCTCTCCCTTGTGAGACCAAACTATGTAAAACCATGAATATTCACTCTGCCACATAGTCAAGGGGTATGAAAATCTATGTAATGATCTCACAACCTGGAATTTCAGGAGGGTCCTACGTTGATAGTCACTGGAGAACTCCACTACCAAGTCCTATTTTAGAGTTATGCTCAGGAAAGTCATTGGGGAACACCAATTCCCAATCCTACTTCTGTGTAATCCTAATGAGTTATCAGGTAACTCTACTGCCTAGGCCTTCTGGATTATTACACCTATAATATTTCATCGAGGAACATCAATTCGCGGCACAACTGGAGGGTAATCCCAGAACATAGAGGATCACCAAAAACCAGTCCTACAGGTGGGTAACACAAAAATATCATTGGGAAACTCTATTACGCAGTCCATATGGTCAGTAATCACAGTACAATCTTTGGGGAATTCCACTGCATAGCCTAGATGGAGTGTAAGCCCAATACTGTATTTGGGGTGACTCCACTTCACAGTCTAGCTAGAGGGTATGCCCGATACTATCTTCGGCGAACTCCACTGCCTAGCCCAGCTGGAGGGTAATACCGAAACTATCTTCGGGGAACGTCATTGCTCAACCAGCTAGAGGGATATGACTGGGATTCTCTAGTCATTCTATATGATTGTTGCTATCATAAGGCATCTCCCGAGTGTGTTATAATCCAGAAAAATTTCAAATCATATCTCTAAAGTCTCTTCCAATAGAACCATAATGTTCTAGAAAAAAACACATGATAGGCTATTTTTGGGCCAAAATCCAAGTTTTAACGAAGGAGATACGTACATATAAGGTTTGTTCAGAAGCGATCATGGGGAACAATGCTTGTGTGGGGAACCAGAAGGCATTTGGCCCCACTCCATAGCATGACCATGTTCTTGGATGACACATGGATCTGTACCATGTAGTAAAAAATAATATGTAGGTGGACTACACACCCAGTCTTGACTAACCGTGAGTGGGTCTATGTACTTTGGCCATGTTTGTGTACATTAAAACATGGTGTGTAGATTAACATGGGATGCTTCCTTTGTGGCCACGACATATATATGTAATTGTCACATTGCTTATGGATAGCAATGTGATATGTTGCATGGATTCCCCTCACAGATAGTCAGTACACAACATGTTGAGGGGAGTACATGTCGTTACATCCTCATGGGTTTCCAAAACCCTTGCACTACTATTAGAAAAGGGATACACTCTATCTCTTCATCATACTAACCAGCGTGTAGTCGTGATTTTTTAAAAATCACTGGATTCTCCCCAATATTCATTAGCTCTCCAAATCACCCTCAACCTCTTATAATTCCACCTCAGTTGTTGAAGAAAATTTCATATTTTTCTATAAATCTTTTTTTTGAACAACCATTCACTAGATATTGATTTCTAAAAGTCACAGAGGTTTCATTCTTCATCCTTTATGCATCCCTTTGTTTAACACTCGGTAATATATCCCCAAATTTCCATATTTAGCATCCCTTAATAACCAAAATTCCAGATATATTATCCACTCATGGTATCATTATTTTTTTGTCAATTTTCCACAATTCTGGGAACCTGATTGAGCTCGGGTCCCCGAAAACCTATCGAACTGGTATCCACATGCTTCAGTCTGTGAAGCATGTGAAGAAAGAGAGAGAAAAGTCACAAGAACAATGGTTTTATGATTGTGGGACAAGGGTAATTGGAAAATTGTTCAAGAATGAGAAATTTTTATTACAAAACAAATGGAAAAGATGTTTCAATACTCAGGATCAGGAAAAGGTTCACAAAAATTGGCGAAGATTGAAGAATATAGTTTGATTTCCTAAAACATTTAATCAATTGGTATAAACACCAATTGAAGATCCCTACCGCTTGTATGGATTGATCAGGGGTGAAGAACATGTTTTTAAATGAGATATGAGGACTTGTTTCATTTGTTGTGTCTTGATATGATCGAATCTGGCATTTATTCATTCATCAAAGAGGTTCACAAATGAAGGATGGTGTGAGAAATTTCAAAAAATTACCCAGATGATGAGACTAAAACTAGAGAATTATATATAAAAATACATTTATAATGTATCATTTAGGTTTAATGTAAAATAATTAATTAATTAATTCACTTAAACATACCTGCGATGAGCGAGGGGACTGAATGTCTCTGATGATTAATTTTATGTCATGTCTAGGCTAAAGACCGCATTTTAGAGCCAACTGTGGTCTCATATTTCAGATACAATCACCCAATTAATATTTATCCCATTTTCTTTAGTTAACTACATGCACAAAATATAAAATATATAATATATTTTAATAAAATTAATTCTTGGCACACGGGGCCTCAAAATTGAATTTTGTCTCACTGCATATCTCTAAAAATATACTTATTAATATATCAAATAATTACAAGGAAAAAACCAAGTCTCATAATAATTAAATCCATCAATTTATTCAAACCTAAAATGAAGAACTAGGAAAAAAACTGAGATACTGAGCCCACATCTGGATCTCCCTCTCCAATGAACATTCTTTTACAATTATGTGATGCCATAACATGTGAACCAAAGGTATGTTATGTCCTTGAAACGTTCACTCCATTCGTTCCTTGATCACCATAGAGTGCTAAAAAAGGTGGCTCCATCCTTGATGTCCAACTTTCCCCAGTAAATGACTTGTGTTGGTTCTTTCATGTATTTCTTCATTCTTGACACATGGAATATGTCATGCACCTTACCTAGATTTGGGGGTAGGGAGAGGCGGTAGAAAACATCACCATCCCTATATATGATATCGAAAAGCCCAAAAATCCTCTGGGATAGCATTCATACCCAACCTATCCTACTCATTACACATCTTGGGGAGACTCTTAGTAAAATATGTTCTCCATGCTTGAAATCCAAAGTCCTAAAATGGTGATCGGTAGTGGATTTTTTCCTGCTCTAGGATGTCTTCATCTATTCATGGTTGGCCTACACATTCTATGTTCTCACATGTACCAACTATAGGATCACAAGAGATGATTCCCCAACCTCTATCTAGTATAAGGGTGACCTAAAGGTTCTCCCATATAGGTTCGTAGAAGGTTCCATGCCGATCGTAGAGTGGTAGTTATTGTTGTACACACACTCTACCATGAGAAGGTGATTGTACCACCTCCAGTAGAAGTCCAACACAAAATCCCTCCACATATCGTTTATCACCTATATAGTGTGCTTGGTCTTCTCATCAGTATATGGGTGAATGGTTTTAATCATCCACATCTAGGCCCTGAATTTTTCCTGCATACCTCTCTCCAATAATGATACGAACCACGTGTCATGATTGGATACAATCATTAATTGTTCCCCATGAAGGGGGATGATCTCCCAGTTGTACAACTTCCCCAAAATATCCCATAAACTCGGTTCCCTGGAGGAACGGAAGTTAAATAACTTCATGAGTCAGTCAACTATCTCCCAGATGGTGCCATGGCCCTTAACCATGCATGGAATCCCTATGATGAAATCCATGTATATGTCATCCCATTTACACTCTGAGATCTTGAGAGGCTGTAACAAACCCACCTAAACGTGGTTCTCATCATTCACTTATTAACAAGTGAGGCACCGTGACACAAAATCATCTACACATCATCTCATTCTGAACCACCCATACACTTTTTTAAGGTATCTATACATCTTCCATAACCAATATTTACATATAAGGGAGAATTGTGGATCTCCCATATCACTTCCTCCTGCATCATGACTAGAACCAATGTTCTCACCTAGAATATGATGTCTTGAATCTCTCCTTATAAATATTCATATGGTTCATCTCCCATGGATATATGATCATTCAAGACCTCATAGTATATTTCCCCTTGATGAGACTCTCTAACATGCTTGAGAAGTGAAGAATTCACATAATCAACTATAGAAAAGTTGTACCCTCCTATTCCACCAGGTTCATATACATGGGATCTAACTGCTCTGAATGTTTCCAAACTAAGTGAGTCTGGGACATCCAACTAAGGGAATGATCCAAAATGTTTTCCTTTCCTAACTTATAGACTATCTCGAAGTCATAGTACTATAGTAACTTCATCTAGCTTAGTTTCCTCAGGTTCATGTGTGTCTGAGTGAAGTGTTCCTGATACTCTAGTGGTCTGAGTAAACTACAAAGCACTCTCCTAGGAGGTTGGGCCTTCACATACTCAAGAAAAAGACTACTGATTCTAGCTCAAGTTCATGAGTCAAATATTTCTTGTCATTGAGTCCTAACTGCCTCGACCCATATGCGATGACTATCTATCATTGCATCAACATGAAACCAAGACACGATCCCAATGAATAAAAATACACTATGAAATCAACACATACCACTAGAATTATTAACACTACATCACTCATCATAATCTGGATAAACTCTACAAAGTCCCTTTTTAACTACTTATATAAGGTATATATTGGTTTCATCCACATCATCAGGGTCAAAGAGGCTGCAATTCTAAAAAAGTCTACCAAAAACCTCTTGTATAACCCAGGTAAACCATAAAAACAATGCACCTCTAACACATTCATGGGTGGATCCCAAGGAAAAACTAGATAAATCATTACTATATTTAAGGATAAAACATGTTAAGAAATTATATTCCCCAAAAATTAAACTACATTTATCCAGAACTAGAACGTAGAGAGCTTTCCATAAAGCTGGTGTTCTTGAAGTAAATCAAGCACCATCCTCAAATGATCTGCATGCTCCCCCTCTACTGAAAAATATAATAGTATTTTGTCGATGAAGAAAACAAAAAACTTGTCCATGTTCTACTTGAAAACATAGTTCATTAAATCCATAAAGATAGAAGGGGATTTTTTCACACCAAACAGAATCACTAAGAACGAATAGTGTGCATAGAAACATCAAATTGAAAAATTTGGAATATCAGCCTCAAAAAACTTTGACTGATGGTATTTGGACTTGAGATCAATATGTCAGAACCATATCACACCGTAAAATTAATAAAAGAGGTCATTAATCCTAGTAAAGGGGTATTTTTTCATTATCATGGTCTGGTTCAGGAGATTATAATCTATAAAAAAGGTATTCTCATGTCTTCCCTTTTCATTAACAGAAATGGATCTTCTAGGGGGACACACTGGCTATGATGAAACCATTCTCAAAAAGGTCCTCCAACTAAAAATATAGCTCCATGATCTCAATAGGTTCCATGTGATATGCCTCAAAAGATATCAGAGAAGTCCCATGATTCAAGTCTATGAAAAACTCCATCTCCCACCTCAAAGGTAGTCCTAGAAGATATTCCGGGTAGATGTCCATATAGTGATCCACAACTGAAAGAACCTATATTCTTGAAGACTATTCTGATCCAAGGGTTACACTAACTAACTAATGGGTGATTGGATATAACCTCTTGATCATAGCATATGTTGGTCCTGCTACAAGGTCTCTCTCACCAGAAAAAGAGAACCTCCTTCCATCCGCATGTAGGCATTTGAATCGTCTATGGTGACAATCAATCTCAACTCAAACCATGGAAATCTAATCCATTCCCATGATGAATTTATATATTTTCATCATGATGACCAAAAGGTCCCGTGTGAACATCTCTCCTCCAAGAGATACCATACTCTTCTAATAGACGAAAGATAAAGAAGAAGCATTCCCTATAGTAACCTCAAGAAAAATATATTCTGCTAGATCCACCAAAGGGAGATCTAACTATTGTACTAAGAGTACTATGAAAAAAATAATGGATGGAATATATTTATACTAATGACGAGGGAAGATTAGTGTAATGCCAAATTGTACCTCGAATCATCTCAGGCATTATAGTATCATAGACATCCATAGGTTTCAGTTATCTGTAGTCCTAACCGCCATCTCCTTGATCATGATATAGGCCACCCAGTGGTGGTGGAGGAAGGATCTCATACCACATTCTTCCACCTGTAGCACCACAATCTCCACCTCCCTGGGACCACCCTATCCACACCTTGTAGATCCATGATCATGGCGATGTCTCTTCCATGAAGTTCCATTACCAATCTTCCTGGGCTACTCAGTATGTCTATTTAGGTAGTCTTGTTCCATGTGACCTCACCAATCACAAGTAAGGAAGTACCCATCACTGGGATACTCAAGTTCCCTGTGCTATCTTGACCCTATATGACCATGTTCCTAAGATTGCTGGTAAAAGGGTCTCATGTTCCGATATCTATGGTGATTTTCTTACTGATTTAGACGACTCAACTCTGTTGGAACCACTACCATATAAAGCTACCTGATGTCCCTATGAATGAATTTTTTTGTCACTAGTGAACTCTCTATCACCGCAGCTTAGGTGGAGATTCATAATTGAACTAAACTTCTTGTAACTCTTTGTGGAGTCCCTACTTAAACATATGTTCTCCAATGTAGGCATCATTGATCATTTAAATATATTATACTGTAAGTTATGCAAACATAGTTTCATAATTTTCCACTATCATCCCTCCCACTTAATGATCCACAAGCACCTAGATCCAAATTATATTCCAGAAAGAGGGGTACTACTCCTAATTGAATAGCTGCTGGAAGACATCCCATGAGGTTGTCGACTCATCATGCATCTGTACAACCAGGCTCTGCAAAAAAACCATCCAATATGTGAAAAAGGTTATATTCCAAATTCACCATTTTATCCTTTAGTTATTTGACATGTCTGATGATAGGAACCACTAACTCTATCAAATCCTCTGCTACATTAGGATTTGACTCTCCATGGAGCTTCACGGGTCTCTGATGTTGGAACTCGCAAAGTGAACATAGCATGTGCATGCCCTCATCATGCTCTGCAAGGATTATATTCTAAATGATAGGCATAGGATCTTCTTTCTACCCACCAGGAGGAAGGGGATCAAATGATTTCCCCTAATATGAGGCCTCATTTCCCATGGGGTCATCATCACGAACCAGAGCTAGTATCCTCACTGGCTGTCATCACTGATTCATCATGGTTGTTATCAAGGATTACCATTGTCAAATAAGAGTATACATAGATATCCATAGAAATGGTGATTTGAATCAACAAGGGTATTCAAATAATCAATTCCATATGATAAATGTATCATTTATCCCTACAAAATATTTATCGACATGCCAGGTTGACCTGAAGGTATTTAATGTCCTCGTAAATGGCTACATCAGCTACCACACCATCACTGAACTCCCTATCCTGATATCCACACTCAAGAAACTTTGACACTATTATCCTAAACCAATCCAAATACTTTTTGGGGAACATATTAACAAAATATCAAAGATTGAACCACATATAATGCCTATTTTTCATCACCCGACCCAAGCAAGGGCTCATGCCGTTACTACCCAAAGACCTCCTCTATTTTACATGGGGTAGCGACAAGCGTCAAGGAATAACTAACTTGGGGAGGCCTTTTCCTAAGAAACTATTCACATGCACACATCTAACTCAATGAAAAATTGTAAAGGGAATGAAATGGAAGATGCAACACTGCTATAAATATAACAAATATGCATGAACCACTAAATAGAATGAAGTACCATATAGTATTCTAAAATTTAAAATATGAAAAATACATTTCCAAACTAGAAATATCTTCCAACCTAACAAAACTATAAAGTATTAAATAGATATGAGATCCCAACTCATGTATCTTAAGCTATGACCACTGTATATGGTCCAAACACCCTGTATCGCTAATCTCCTCTAAATTTGTGATCTACATGCCCACCATCATCAAAATACAAGACACGTGTTAGGAAAAAACCATTCAGGGGTGAGTATATACATACCTAGTAGAAATACCCAAAAAGGTGAAGGGGGAGTGGTAAGAGATACAAAAGAAGTGGGAAGTAGTGGATAAAACAATGTATAACAATAGATTATAGCTCAACATGACAAGAGAGTGAAAGTGAACTCGTCCAAACACAAGGAAGTTGACATGGTGAGAATATGGACTTCTTGTCTAGTCTTCACAACCTATAGTAAGAGAGTGGACTCATCCAAATAATAAAATCTAAACACATAAAGATTGAAATAACTTTCATAAATTTATCTCTCCTAGAAGGAAAGTAACTATACCAATGGAGTGGATACTGAAGTTGGATATATATATATATATGCTCAATCAAGGAATCTCAAACAAGAGTGTAAGGGGATATACATCTCACAGCTCAACCCAAGAAGAAGAGTAGACAATAGTTTCAAAGGAAGTCCATCAATGATGCTCTACATCACACATGTCTTACTTGAACGCAAAAGTCTATGTGATTCAGTCATCGCACCTTGATACTATCCACTTTGGGAGGAACTGACTCAACCTCTAGGTTTTAGGTCACATCACAAGGATTCGTCTCTCTAAGGAATGTGTCCATCTTCTTTGTGAGTCCAAAGCTACTCCAAACAATGTCTCATCACAGTTCCTCACAATATAGGGGTAAGAAATTCTAATTAAAGATATCTTACCATGGTATTTCAGGAGGTTACTACATTGATAGTCACTGAGGGACTCCATTTCCAAACCCGGATAGAGGGATATGCCTATAATATGTCATCAAGGAATGCCACTACCCAACCCAACTATAGGGTAATCCCAGAACATCGAGGAACACCACTGCCCAGTCCCACTAGAGTGTAACTCGGAAATATCATCAGGGAACACCACTACCAATCATATATAGAGGGAAATCTAGGTACTATATTCAAGGAACACAACTACCCTGCCCTAGTGGAGGGTAAGCCCGGTACCATCTTTGGGGAATTTAACTACCCAACCCTGCTGGAGGGTAAGCTCAGAACTATCTTTGGAGAATTCCATTTCCCAACCCAGCTAGAGGGTAATCCTAGAAGTATCTTTGAAGAATTCCACTCCCATACCTACTAGAGGGTTACACCTGGGATTATCATATTATTCAGTATGATTTCTCATGTCATTGGGTTTCTCCTTACAGCATCCCATTCTCTAAACATTTCAAAATGTATCTTAAAAGCTACTTCTCTGTGTATGTCAAGACTCGTCCCTTGGGGCCCGTGCCGTCACTACCCCTTTCCCACCTCCTATAGTCCAGGGGCTGGTGAATAGAACCGAAAGTCATATTCCCTATAACTAGTAAGGAATTTCCTTTATATCTTGTAAACACACTCAACCAAGCACACAACAAGATACGAACACAAGTAAATTATATAACTAATAATGTGCTAAAAGTAAAAGGGGTCAGAAATACAAGAAAAACTGTATGATACAGGTACAACTGAAATACCACTAAATGAAAAAATAAAACTGCTACTAGATCGTCCTTCGAGTTTCCAACCTGAAGGGTAGGTACAAATCACCTCCTCATCACTCCACGTCTATCCGTCTTCTCTACGTACCATCAAGTCGTATGGTCCACCACCAGGAACTGTCTAGTCCTAGTATCCTCATCCTCGATCAATGTTGTTCTCCATCTACACCAAACACAACAAGGTGTGGGAATAGCCTGTGCAGAGTTTAGTATAACGATACTCTTTAGGGACCCCTACAACCTCAAGGTCTCACAAAATCCACAAAGGACAAATCTCAAAGCATGAAGTCAACTATCCACCCTACTTATGTATATTCCCATACATATACTTAAGTTATCAAGTATACCCATCTCAATCATGAGGAAACACAGGGTCCAACCAAAAATCCCAAAGCTCAAATGTTCCAAAAAGGAATGAAAACTACAAAGTCAAGTACCACAAAGGTATGCCACACAGAAGAATTCCACCAAGGTATTACCCCAAATGAAAGTACCACACAGATAGAAACTCATCTCATTCCTGGTATATCTTATGTATAGTAATAGAGATGATTAAATGTAACAACTGAATCATATGACTCTGTTAAAAGGCATACCCACACATGATAGACAGGTTCTGACACACACATGATCGCTTTCTATTGACCCACACTAGATCGCTAAGTGTTGACCCACATAGGATCGGAAGGTGCTGACCCACACAAGATTGCTAAGTGATGACCCACACCGGATCGTAAGGTGTTGACCCACACAAGATCGCTAGGTGCTGACCCACATAGGATCTCTCTAAGTGATGACCCACAAAGGATCACTCTAGGAGATGACCCTCACAGGATCACTCGGTGCTGACCCACATGGGATCACTCTAGATGTTGACCCACACAGGATCACACTTTGTACTGCCCCACACAAGATCACTCAGTGTTGACCCACACAGGATCACTCTAAGTGCTTCCCCATACAGGATCTCTCTAGGTGATAACCCACCTAGGGTCGCTTGGTGCTGACCCACATAGGATCATTCTAAGTGCTGACCCACACAAGATCACTCTACTTTTTTCACTTCACAGCCTGCTACTGGGTTCCCGCACTATTCTCGCTCATCTCTGGGAGGATCCGCATCACAAGCTACTAGTCGATACTCCAACTAACACAAATTCACATGAAAAAGTATCCCAAAGGACCTCCACATCATAGGTGTCTCAACGCATCAGAATATGCGTTAATCGGAATCACGGTCTATAAGTTATTAGTCTTTTAGACCTGAGGGCCCGATTCCATTCGTGATCGATCCAACCCAATTTTTTCCCATCATTATCCAAATATCTAATGGGGTATAACAAAGGGACCACCTTGTTCAAGGGTTTCCATCGTCGCTGGCGGTTCGTCAATTGGACGTTCGGTGCCAAAGATATGGCTGAAAATGCGTAAATGGGTCGAAGTTAGTCTGGGTCCGGTCCGACCCAGTCAAACTGACCCGGCCTGACCTAGCATGGGCCGACCGGGTCTGGGTTGACCCGTACCGGCCCACTGGGTCTGGCCCAGCCCAATGGGCAGGCCGAATCATTGGGTTTGGCCGGGCAGGCCGCGAGGGCCGCGAGGACGCGGGGGCGCCGGTCAGCTTGGCTACGAGGGTGCTGTGTGGGCGCCTGGCGGCATAGCCGTGGGGGTGCCACGAGGAAGCAGGACGGCTCGTCCATGTGGGGTGCCGCAAGGGATTGATTCTACATGGCGTCTCCGTTGGAGCGGCTCGACCGGGAGGGCGGAGGCCCCGAGGCGGCTTGGCTGAGAGGGCGGAGGCCACATTCCAGCTCGTCCGGGAGGGCCGAGGCTGTGGGTGCCGTGGGGCGGCTCTGCCAAAGTGGCTCGACCGGGAGGGCGGATGCTGCTGGGAAGATCAGAGTGTCGCGGGGCAGTGCAGCTAGCCACATGCAGTAGAACGCCGTGGAGCATAGAGGCCACGGGCAGTGGAGTGTCGTGGGGTGCAGAGGCCGCGAGCAGTGCCACTGCTATGGACGACGATTCCACAGGTGGCGGGGGCTGCGGGGCGGCGCTGTTGCCTTCATCGCCTTCATCGCCTTCATCACTATTGAATGTCATCATCCTCCATCGCGAAGAACCCAAGAATTATCCCAACAAATTTGGAGAGGACGAACCATGTTTGTTTGGCCCGCACTCTCCGAATTAGAGTGGTAGCATGTGACTATAATACATGAATTACAAGAATATCCATAATGGGTAAGGGAAATAATTCAAACACCCTCCCTAACTTGTTTAATTTGTCAATGGAGGTCGGGAGGAAGGATACAACGTCATTAGGAATAGACGAATGTCTGTGATGTCGGCGTTTCCTCGATCGTCATTGGAGATGTTCTTCATTGGCGATCCTTAGATTGAGTTTGGAGAGGAATTCGTCGAAGGTGAAGCGTTCTTCATTGGAATTCTTCATTGGAGATCTTTTCTCCCAATATTTCTCCCCTCCCAATTACACCAAAAATGCTAGGTATCCAACATAATATATTATGTTGTCAATTTAGTTCATTGGCATAAATTCTAAAATTCTTAATTAATTAACTGAGTTGGCATAATAAATGTTGGAGGAGTTGAAGAGGAACCCCCAAATTTAATAGGAAGTTTGATGGTTTCTCCAACATAAGAGGAGAGTTTATGGGAGTTTAGCCTTGAGTGGTCCCCAGGACCATAACCTCTCATGGGAGGGTTTGGATCAGTGTTCCACACCACCATAACCTCTCTTGGATGGTTTTAGTTCATTGGTCTTCCACCTGTGAATATCGGCGCTGCGAGTTCAACGGTGCCCTCAAATTTAAATTACGAGCACCAGTTCAAAAGTTAGAAAATCCCGCTCACACATTTACTGAACGTACAAGAAAAAAAGTTCAGATATTAATTCCGGGCACTCTGGGCTTCAGAATAATGCACCGTAAATTTTCACGGACTCGTAAAATTCCCATTTAATTTAAAAAAAATTACATCGAAATTTCTGGTCTTTACATTCTACCCACCCCAGGGCTTTACATCCCCATAAGCCACGACTCAAACCATGGGAACATGTGGGGGTACTGGGAACACATCTGAGCCTGCCGCTCCCATGTGCTCTACTGGAGGTTCTTGTGCTGCCAGAAAACGCGCATCAGAGGTATCGACCATCCACGAAGGACCCAGTCCTATCGGTCCTCAATCTCTACCAGAACCACTGAAAAAGTCGCCCAATCATCAACGTCTAGCTCGCCATGGTCGATGATGTGAGAGGGGTCGTGCACATATCTTCTTAGCTGGGATACGTGGAAGACTTCATGCACCCGTTACAACGGAGGTGGAAAAGCTGAGTGTTAATCCACCTCACCAACTCTATTGAGGACCCAAAAAGGTCTGATGAACCTCAGAGATAACATGCCGCCTCAGCCAAATCTCTGCAAACCTCGTCGAGGTGAGACCCATAGAAAGATGTGGTCACCATCCTTGAACTATAGGGGTGTATCTCTCTTTTCGTCATATGATTTTTTCCTACTCTATGCAGTATTCATCTACTCCTGGATGATCTGCACATTCAATATGGTAGCTCATACCATCTCTGGTCCCACTATTGCTAACTCCCCAGGGTGAGTCCAACACAAAGGTGATCTATAAGGTCACCCGTACAATGCCTCAAAAGGTTCCATCCTAATGGTAGAGTGATAGCTTTTGTTGTATGCAAACTCCACCAAAGGAATGTGATCCCCCTATCTACGGCCGATGTCGAGGACACAAGAACACAACATGTCCTCGAGGGTCTGAATGGTCCGCTTAGTCTGGCCATCCGTCTGAGGATAAAAGAAGGTGCTCAAACGAAGCTGCGTCCCGAAATCCTCATACAACCCCTTCCATAGCTGGGAAGTAAAACTTGCATCATGATCGAATACAATCGTCGAGAGTACGCCATGTAGCTGCAAAATATTCTGCATAGAGAGGAGTCCAAAGATCTCTACTGAACCCTGCTCTCTGATCGGTAAGAAGTGGGACGACATGGTGAGTCAGTCGACGATCACCCAAATCAAGTCATGTCCCCTAGATGTACGTGGATTTCCTATCACAAATTACATAGATATACCATCCAACTTCCACTCTAGGACCTCTATAGGATTATCCAAACCTGTTGGCACCTGATGCTCTGACTTCACTTGATGACAAATGAGGCACTGAGAAACAAACTCTGCTACTTCTTTCTTAATTCCTAGTCACAAGTGCTGTCATCAGAGATCCTGGTACATCTTCACCACTCCTGGATGTACCGTTAGAGGGGATGTGTGGAACTTACTCATCAATTCCTCCCAAAGAGACACTGGTACCATGGTACGCCCTCTGAAGAAGATGACGTGCTCCCCACCATCAGAAAATCCATCAGGTGCAAGTCCTGTGGATATCTGACCATGTCATTTCTCGCAGTCAGTGTCCCCTCACTACACCTCTTTGACTCGCTGAAGAATTTGGGGAGTGACTATAAGAGACAAAAGAGAAGATGCTCCATCTCTATCCACAAAGGATATCTGCAAAGAAACCAGCTGATTTGTCGCCTCTCCTAGAAGTTGTATACCAGTCCTCTTACTGAGTGCATCTGCTACAATGTTCCACTACCTAAGAGTATAGACTATCTCGAAGTCATAGTGCTGGTGGAACTCAAGACAAGGTCGTTGTCTCAGGTTCAGGTCTTTCTGAGAGAATATATACTAGAGACTCTTGTGATCAGAGTACACTGTAATGTGTTCGCCCATCAGATAGTGTCACTAAAGCTTCATGGTGAAGACCACTGCTTCTAAATCCAGGTCATGGGTAGTGTTGTTATACTAATTTTGTTTCAGCTATCAAGAACTATATTCCATCACTGATCACTCCTACATGAGGTCACATCTGAGTTTGGTCCCTGATGCGTCGCAGTAGACAAGGTACCCTATGCCCTCCTCTGGAGCATCAAGATGGGGGCACTAGTGAAACTTTGCCTCAGCTCCTGAAAACACTGTCGGAATCCCTCCCACCACACGATGGGTTTCCCCTTCTTTGTCAACACTGAAAGTGGTGCTGCAACTTTGGAGAAATATGGTACAAACCTTTGGTTGTAACAAGACAAACCCTGGAAACTCGGTACCTCAGTCAGACTCTTGGGTGGATCCCAAGAAAGTACCGAATCAACCTTTACGGGATCAACTACAACTCGAGCCTCCGATATGAAATGTCCTATAAAATGAACCACTTAGATCCAGAACTGGCACTTCGAGAGTTTACCATAAAGCTGGTGCTCTCTCGGAGTGTGTGCATAACTATATGCAAATGATAAGCATGATCCTCCTCAGTAGTTGAGTAGATCATAATGTCATCAATGAAGACTACTACAAAGTGATCAAGGTATGGCTGAAGTATCTTGTTAATGAGTCCCATGAACACTTTTGGAGCATTGGTTACACCGAATGGCATAACCAGGAACTCATAATGGTCATACTGACATCTAAAAGCTATCTTCTACACATCCTCATCTCATACTCTAAGCTGGTGATAGCCTGATATGAGGTCTATATTCAAGAACCACCTTGCTCCCTTCATCTGATCAAAAAGGTCTTCAATCCTCGGGAATGGCTACTTGTTCTTCACTGTCACCTTGTTCAGGCACTGATAGTCCACAAAAAGACTTAATCTCCCATATGCCTTCTTGGCGAACAAAATCGGGGCTGCCCAAGGTGAAACATTGGGCCAAATGAATCCCTTCCCCTCCAAGTCCTATAGCTATACCCGCAGCCCACAAAGCTCCGTGGGGGCCATCTGATATGCTGGTGTAGATATTAGTGTTATCCCAGGGTATAAGTAAATGTAAAAGTCTACCTCTCAATGAGGAGGTAGACTCAGAACATCATCAGGGAAAACATCAGCATATTGGTTCACCACTACAGGATAACTCAGACTCTCCACATCAACCGCTCTAAGGGTATGGCTATCCATCTAATTTGTAATCGGCTGCACCCTCCTCTTCCTAAGTCCATCCTATGCTGCAAAGGTTCCCTTCTTGCTGGTGAAGGTAATCCTAGTCCCATCCGTGTGGACACACAACACTTTGCGCCTAATACAATCAATATGAGCAGGGACTGTAGATAACCAGTATCTACCCAAGATGACTTCGTAAGGCCTCAACACCACTACTACATGATCCCAGCCAAAGGTCTCGCCTCCTAGAGTAAGCTCACACAACTGGAACTAGTGCATAATCGTCGAATATATTCTCGTAGAAGTCTCTATCCATAAGGATCGAGCCAAAGGCTCCGTCAAAATCTTCGAGCTCCGAATGAGGGAAGTGGAAATAAGAGAATGACTAGAATCTGTGTCTATATGTACTATAGATAAGGTGTATTAGACACATATCATACCTCGTATCATCTTCGGAGTGCCGTGATCATAGGCCTCAGCTGCCAGGAGCTGAGATCGCCCTCGTCCTCCTGCTCCATGTGGTCGGGTTGGACCACCTAGTTGTGGTGGAGGTAACATCTTGAATCTTCTCCCACCACCAGCTGCACGGACAGCTCCTTTTCCATTTCCGCCTGCACCCTACGAACCTCCTCGGTTGAATCTATGTCTCTGTCTGGGCGGTCCTTCAACCATCTGCTGATCATTCGTACGGTGGGATAGATAGTCATGAGCCATGTGACCCTGCATGTTGCATGCGTAACACTGCCTGCTCCTGGCATGACCGGATCTACCTCGGGTTCCCCACACAACCGACTTTGAATCATACAGTCGTCCACCTATGGATATGGTCCTTTTGGACCTCTGCGACATATGTCTACTGACAGCTATAGAAGACTCCGTTACATGACGACTGGTGGTGGGTATCGCTGTAGGTGACTGCTCAGCAAGGAAACTCTCCACTAAAATGGCTCGCTCTATAAGGACCCAACCTTATTACATACATAATATTGAATTTAGTCAATAGAACACTTCTTTTTTACATTTAATATCTTTTAAAGTTTAGATCTTTAGAGAATTGGGATAATACATTCATAACGTAGCACATTATTACAGAGTGGATAACATAAAAAATTTCCATTTTTTTCAAAAAATACAACATAAAAACATAAACACGACTTCTTGACAATTATCCAACATTTAACATGGCTTCCTTATTTGTCTTACACATCCATTAAACTATGAAAATCATTTAAAAATTTGGGATGATCACGAAAGCTCAGTAAGGGATGAAAAAGAATAAAATAGCACATTAGTATATGAACACTCATAACGTATGAAAACATTTTCCAAAGACATAATTGTCACCCATATATACTTAAATCATGTAACATGATATTTACACAAGATACACACAAACATGAGAACATAAATATAATAAAAAGGTATCATGGGGCATTACTTACATAATCTTGTAACCATTCATGGCTACCTTATAATCTGTAACCCTCATGGCTACCTTACTTTGTGTAACCATTGCAGTTACACTTGAAGTAACCATACGACCGACCTACAAAATTCACATACCCAATGCATTTTTTGGAGATATAGGTCCCAACCTTCATGATAAATAATTCCCATGAACCAAAACATAATCATACTACATGAATAATTCCATAAAAACATTGCTTTGGAATTTTGTAAAACAAAATTTAAAAAGATGATTTTTAATGAAAAGCCCCTTATAAATATCATACAATTGAAGAGAGACTAAATAGAGTGGATGGAGTATGTATATATATTGTAAATACACAAAATAAACCATAATATAAATAGAACCCATCACACAAAAAATTTTAATAGCACATAAATAATGAAGTAGAAGGTTAACCCAAAGAATGGAAAAAGGGTTAAGAATTCTCTTCCCTCGGGTTTGTCTTACTTCATACTTTTTTAAATGTCCAGTATAATGGTTAAAATAATGTTTATTAGTATTTGACAGAAACATGTTCATGTTTATACCATCTTATATTATCATTTTATAACATCATTTCAACCATTAATAGTTAGTATTTTTCCCCCTTGCACTGGTTTTGGGTGAGTTCTTAACATGATTTCCATGTTTGGTTCATGGTGGATGTTCCTGTCGATTGGAAGTGAAATTCCATAAATGGAAAGGAAATGTATTTAAATATTTCCAGTACAATAATTTATACCAATAATAATTTTAATATTTATTATATGGATGATTCATAAGTTAAAACATTAATGATGTCCGTTTAGATCATTTTAGTGGTTCTTTGATAATAACAACCTCGTTTTGTCCTAAAAATTAGAACCATGAGTAAAAAAGAATTCAAGAGACATGGATGAGTCATAAAACATATATTATAACCTGGTTCAACCATATAAATTTTTTCATGACCATACTTGAAATAAATAATGGAAATTGAAATCACATCGTCCACGATGTCGGTAATTCGACTCATAACGGACAATGTTTTTATTCCTTAAATAAGTGGGAGAGGAGAAGAATAATGATGAGTAATTTTCAATAAAAATGATAAAATCCAGAATATACATGATTTCTGGAGATTTCATGCCTCTTGGGTAAGGATATATTAATAAAGAATAAGGAATGAACTCAAAATAAATGAATAAGTGAGAAATCTCTTACAAAAATTCAGCAGCCCAACAGCTATGAGACAAGGTTTTAGAAAACATTAAGAAGAGAGTATACAAGGGTAACCCATCAAAAAATGAATCATAATACACAATAGATCAAGAATAAGAAGTAAATAAGAAAATTGTATGTAAACATGAATGATATACCACAAAAAAGAGAACTTTAATGGAAAAAGAAAGAAATTGAGAATTTCCGTACCTTGTAGAGTAACCCTTAGAACATGAAGGTTGGGACCTTGGGGGCTTGTGGAAACCTTGGGAGGAATACTATAAAAGTAAAGAGTCTAGAGATTAGTTGAGGTATAATTGATAATTAATTCAATTAAGGGAAGAGTTGGTATTTATAGGAAAAGTGAGGGATTATTTTAATAATTTTCAAGGGCACCTCATGAGTGGTGTTTGCAAAACCATGGGATTTCCCAGGGTATTTTAAATGGTATAAGACACCTAGGAGACCTCACATCTAATTTAACTATAAAAAAGTCAAACAGATTTATGACATCATTATTACAGCATTAATGAAGTCATTAACACACCAAAACTAGAAATAATATTTTTTACTCGTTACTGAAAAATCAATTGTTTCAGAAAAATTCCAAAAATTCACCCAAACCATTTATCGACGTGTAGATTTCAAAAATGATTTCCATTTTTTGAAAATAATTATATATATATTTTTAATTTAATTTTTAAATAAAATCATATTTAATTCAAAAATTATTTATTTAAAAACTATACCTACTTTTATATCACATTAAAAAATTAATCAAGATGTCATTATCTTAAGGCCTTAAGAAAATAAAATAATAATACATTTTACAATTCATTAGGGTCATATTCCTCTTCATATTACTATTCATAAGGGTATTTTACTATTCACCCAAAAAGTTGGTTCCAATAGACTCCAAATAACATACTGAACATAATTGTAGATGAAAGTTTATAGAAATTCAAAACATAGAAGTGGAAAAGTTATGTTTTAAAGGATAGTTGAAAATATCTACTTAAAACAATGTTCCATGCATTGATTTTTATTTTTAGAAAAAATGGGGTGTTACATTATCACCACCTTTTGGAAATTGCATCCTCACAATTTTATTTACTTGTTAAACAACTGAGGGTACTTTTAGCTCATAGCATTTTCAGACTCCCATGTTGATTCTTCATCCATGTGGTTTATCCACAAACCTTTACTTTGTAGATTACCTTATTCAGCGATACCTATTCCCTTCGATCAAGAATCTGAACTGGTTTCTCTTCATAAGAAAGGTTCTCTTCCAGATGAACTAATTCTGGGCTCAAGACATGTGATGAATCTAGGACATAAATTCTCAACATCGAAACATGAAAAAAATTGTGTACCTGAAACAAACTCGGAGGCAATGCTATGCGATATGAAACTGTTCCAAATTTCTCCAAGATTTTAAAAGTACCGATGAACCATTGACTTAGCTTTCCTTTCTTACCAAAACCCATCACACTTTTTCAAGGAGATATTTTTAGGAAAGCATGGTCACCTACCTCGAAAGAGAAGTCTTTATTTCTAATATCTGTATAAATTTACTGCCTGCTCTAAGATGGCCTCATGTGCTGCTGGATCATCCTCACTTTCTCAGCCACTTCTTCTACTAATTCTGGCCCTATCAACTTTCTTTCACCGACTTCATCCCAAAACACTGGATTCTGACACTGCTTCCCATACAAGGCCTCAAAATGTTCCATCTGAATACTCGAATGAAAACTGTAATTATAAGAAAACTCAACTAAAGAAAGATGATGATCCCAACTTCCCTGATAGTCTATTGAACAAGATCGATGCATATCCTCCAAAGTTTGAATTTATCGTTCTGATAGCCAATCTGATTGAAGATGAAAAGCTGTAATGAAATTTAGCTCTGTGACCAACGACTTCTGAAGTCCCTTCCCAAAGTTAGAAGTGAACCTGGGATCTCGGTCAGATACAATGGAAAGTGGATCTCTATGTAATCTGAAAATATCCTTGAGGAAAAATCGAGAAATATGATCCAAAGTCATTGTATCTCGAATAGAAGAAAAATGTGCAGACTTTGTTATCTGATCAACAATAACCCAAACCACATTGTTACCTCTAGAAGTATTTGGTAGTCCCACCACAAATTCCATGAATACATTCTCCAATTTCCACTATGGCACTGGAAAAGGATGAAGCATCCCCTTCAGTAACTACCACTCTCCTTTAACCTGTTGACCCATCAAACATTTCATGGTAAAATCAGAAATATCTCTTTTCATTCCATCCCACCAATAATACTCCCGAAAGTCTCTATACATCTTAGTACATCCAAGATAAACATAAAATGGAGAACTATGAGCTTCATACAACAAATCATTCTTCAACTGAGAATCAATAGGCACACACAACCTTTTTCCAAATCTTAAAGCACAATCCTTATCAAGGTTAAATTCTTGAAACTTACCCATTTTAACTAATTCTACCTTTTACTGTAGCTCACAATCTTCCTTATATGCTCGTTTAATTCTATCTGACAACAAAGACTACACGGAAACCAGAAACAAAACATATGTATTTCCTGCACCAACAACTTCTAAGCCAATATTCATCAAATCATTAATCAAGGGATCATGTTCTAAACGTAACATGGTTATTGATGCATGATGTTTCCGACTCAAGGAATCCACCACTTTTTTTGCTTTTCCAGGATGGTAATTGATCATGCAGTCATTATCCTTTATCATTTATAGCCATATTATCTGTCTCATGTTTAATTCCTTCTGAGTGAATATATACTTTATACTTTTATGGTCATTGTATATTTGGTATTTGGTTCCATATAGATGATTCCTCCAAATTTAAAAAGAAAAAACCATAGTTTCCAATTTCAAATCATGTTTGGGATAATTTAGCTCATGAGGTTTAGGTTGTCTCGAAGCATATGCAATTACCTGATCATTCTGCATCAAAACACAACCAAGTCCCTTCAAAGAAGCATCACTGTGGATAACAAACTCACCATCTTGGGAAGGTAAGGCCAAAACTGGAGCATTCAACAATATCTTCATCAGTTCCTGAAAACAAACATCACATTCCTCTATCCAAACAAATTTAACCCCTTTCCGTTTTAACTTAGTTATCGTGCTAGATAATCGTGAAAAGTTCTTAAAAACTGTAGGTAATAACCTTCTATGCCCAGAAAACTATGAATCTCCGTAATATTTTTGGGTCTTGGCCATTCATCAATTACTTTTGTTTTGGAAGGATCAAATATTATTCCATATTTATTTGCAATGTGCCCAAGAAAAGAAATCCGTTGCAACCAAATGTCACATTTTCTAAATTTTCCAAATAGTTTCTTTTCTTTTAAAGATTACAAAACAACCCTTAGATGTATTTGATGCTCTTTTTTATATTAAGAAAATACCAGAATGTCATCAATAAATACATCCACAAACTTATCAAAGAACTCATGAAATAATCTATTCATAAGATTCATGAATACATCAGGTGCATTAGTTAATCCAAACAGCATAACAAAAAATTCATAATGCCCATATGTATTACGAAAGGTTGTTTTTGGGATGTCATCCTACTTCAACTTTAGTCGATGGTATTTGGAACTCAAGTCAATCTTGGAAAGTACTGAGCTCCCTGGAGCTTATCAAACATGTCAACAATATGAGGCAAAGGGTACTTGTTTTTAACAGTGGTGTTATTAAAAGCTCTGTAATCAATGCAATGTCTCATGGAACCATCATTATTTTTATTAAACAAAACAGGGGCTCCCCATGGTGAAGTTCTAGGATGAATAAAGCCTTTGTCGAGCAAATCTTGGAACTGATTTTTCAATTCAGGAAGTTCTATTAGAGCCATACGATATGGGGGTTTTAAAATTGGCGTAACATCAAGAACTAAGTCAATTTTGAATTTGAATTCTCCATCAGGTATGACACCAGGTAACTCATTAGAAAAAACAACAAGGAATTCATTTACCATTGGCACATCATTAATTTGAAAAGTTCCCTTATTTTCAATAATATGAGCAAAATTAATTTCATTTCCATCATTCAATAGTTTCTCAGCTTTCTGATATGCTATCAATTGTATGGGTTCGTTCATGTATACAAACTAAAACTCTTTCAGAAAAAAACTTCTTTAGCTCTACAATCAATCTTCGCATGATAATTCGAAAGCCAGTCCATTCCCAGAATAACATCAAACTCGACTAAGGGTAAAAGAACAAGGTTTGCAGGTAATGTATTTCTACAGACCACAATAGAATGATTATTATAATTCCAATTTTCTATAACATTTCCCTCTGGTGTTTTAAAAACATGTTCGGGTCTCATTTGTTGAGGTGATATTTCCAATTTACCAGAAAATTTCTCAGAGATGAAGGAATGTGTAAACCCTTTATCAAACAAAACATTAGAAAAATCTGAGTGAACAAACAAAGTACCTGATACAACATCATTGGATGGACCATCATCTACTGATGTAGTCACAAAGTATCTCACTACACCTTTTTACATGTAGTTTTCCTTCTTTGCATCATTCAGATCTCTCTTTGGGAATGCATTTGCATAATGACCCATTTCAACACATTTAAAACACTTTACAGTCTACTTATCAGGATTAGTCTTTGGATCATTTTCGTTACAATCTCAGGACACATGTACAAACTTACCACATTTAAAACACTTCCCAGTTTTTCAAAGACATTCCCCAGGGTTTTTCTTGCAACACTTTTCACAAACTAGAAATTGGATTTTCTTACCATCAGATTTATTTGGGTGATTCTTACCCATTGCTTTCCGACTAGACCTCTTCTTCTCATTGTTTCCAAAATGTACATGGTAATCAGAAAACTCCATCTCTGCCCTCTCAGCACATCATACAAGTTTCTCATAACTTTGGAATTCACGAGAGGCCAACTCCCTTCGATACCTCGGCTTCAGTCCTGAGTAAAAGTGGTTGATTTTTCTATCAAGATCCAAAATAAGATTCGGAGCATACCTCGCCAGTGGGGTGATGTTCACTTCATACACAACCACTAAGTATTCCTCCTTATATTTCAATTCAATGAATTTCCCCTCCATTCTATGTCGCACCACCTTAGGAAAATATTTTTCAAGGAAAAGACTTTTAAATTCATCCCATTTAATGGCATTAAAATCCACTATACCCCTGATATTCCTTACCATTGACCACCACCGATCAGCTTCCCCATCAAAACAATAAATTGGATGACTTAAATTTTGATTGTTTGAACATCCCATAACATTGAATATCTTATCATGGGATTTGATCCATCCTTCAGCTGCTGCTGGGTTAGAAGATCCATTGAATGAAGGATGATGTTGTCTCATAAAATGTTCCACTACTATCATGTTCCATTGCGGTACATATATTATTTATCTTGCATGTATTCCACCACCATTTATTTCCTGCGTTAGCAGGGCCATTACTGTCACATACTACTCAGTTCCAATCCCTACCATTCCGAGCTGTAGTTCCAGAAGGATGTCATTTTGTCGGTGCCTCTCCTCTTCACCATCCCTGTTCCTTATGCAGAAAACCATTATAAAGAAACATTTCTTAGATGAAGCAACATGGAAATATTTAAATTCTATATCATTTCAAATTAATCATAGAGATAAAATCAATTATGGTATTCTATTAACATCACCCTAACCCCTAAAGTTATCTAAACCATCATCTGATACCAACTATAAGGAGCTGACCTTATTACATACATAATCATGAATTTAGTCAAGAAAACTCTTCCTTTTAAATTAAGGATATTTTCAAGTTTATATCTTTATAGAATTGAGACAATACATTCATAACTTAACACATTATTACAGAGTGGACACCATAAAAAAAATTTCCATTTTTTTCAAAAAATAAAACATTTAAACTTAAACATGACTTCTTGACAATTATTCAACATTTAACATGGATTAATTATTTGTATTACACATCCATTAAACTGTGAAAATCATTTCAAAACATGGGATGAGCACAAAAGCTTAGTAAGGGATGAAAATGAAGGAAAGAATACATTAGTCAATGAATACTCGTAACATATGAAAACATTTTCAAAAGACATGCTTGTCACCCATATATCCATACTTCATGTAACATGAGATTTACACAAGATCTACACAAACATGATAACATAAATATAATCATAAAGGTATCTTGGTACATTACTTACATAATCTTGTAACCATTCATGGCTACCTTATAATCTGTAACCCTCACGGCTACCTTACTTTGTGTAACCATCACAATTACACATGGAGTAACCATACGGACGTCCTCCAAAATACACATACCCAATGCATTGGAGTAAGATATTGGTCCCAACCTTAATCATAAATAATTCACAAGAACCAAAACGTAATCATACTAAATGAATAATTCCATTAAAAAATTGCTTTGGAATTTCATAAAACCGAATTTAAAAAGAGGACTTTTAAAGAAAAGCCTCTTATAAAAATCATACAATTGAAGAGAGACTTAATAGAGTGGATTGAGTATGTATATATACTGTAAATAAACATAATAAAACATAATATAAACCAAACCCATCAAACAATCAAATTAAATAGCACATAAATAATGAAGTAGAAGGTTAACCCAAAGAATGGAAATCAGGTTAAGAATTCCCTTACCCCGGGTTTGTCTTACTTCAAACATGATTAAAAATACTGTATAATGGTTAAAAGAGTGTTTATTATTACTTTATAGAAACATTTTCATGTTTATAACATCTTATATTATCATTTCATAACATCATTGCAACCTTTAATAGTTAGTATTTTGTTTCTTGGACTATTTTTGGGTGAGTTATTAACATGATTTCCATGATTGGTTCATGGTGGATGTTCTTGTCGATTGGAAGTGAAATTCCAGAATTGGAATATAAAGGTATTTACCTATTTACAATACCATAATTTATAATATTTATCATTTTTATTTTTAATATGAGGATGATTCATAAGTTAAAACATTAATGATGTTCATTTAGATCATTTTGGTTGTTCTTTGATAATAACAACCTTGTTTGTCTTATAAATTAGAACCACGAGTACAAAAGAATTCTAGAACCATGGGTGAGTCCTAATACATATATTATAACCTGGTTCAACCATATAAATGTTTTCATGATAAGACTTGAAAGAATTAATGGAAATTGAAATCATATCGTCCACGATGTCGGTAATTCGACACATAACGGACAATATTTTTATTCCTTAAATAAGTGTGAGAGGTGAAAAACAATGACGAGTAATTTTACATAAACATGATAACATCCAGAATATAGATGATTTATGGAGATTTCATACCTCTTGGGTAAGGATATATGAAGAAAGAATAAGTATGGAACTCAAAATAAAATAATAAGTGAGAAATCTCTTACAAAAATTCGGCACCTCAATGACTATGCGAGAGGGTTTTAGAAAACATTAAGAAGAAAGGGAACATGGGCCACCCATCCAAAATAAATCATAATACAGAATAAATCAATAATAAGAATAAAATAAGAACATCATATGGAAACATGAAAGATATACCACATAAAAGAGATCTTGAATGGAAAAAAGAAAGAAATTGAGAATTATCTTATATTGTATAGTAACCCTTAGAACATGAAGGTTGGGACCTTGGGTGATTGAGGAAAAATTAGGAGAACTAATATGAAGTTAATAAGGCCATAACTTCATTGACAGAGAATTGGGAATTAATTCAATGAAGGGAAGAGTTGGTATTTATTGGAAAAGCGAGGGATTATTTTAATAATTTTCGAGGGACACCTCATGAGTGGTATTTGCAAAACCATGGGCATTCGCATAGTATTTTTCCATGGTATAAGCCACTTGGGACACCTCAAATATTATTTAAAAAAACAAAAGTCGACCAGATTTATGACATCATTATTACATCATTAATGATTTCATTAACCCACTGAAACTAAAAACTGTATTTTTTACCATTCACTGAAAAATCAGCTGTTTCAGAAAAATTTCCAAAATTCACCCTAACCATTTATCTACGTTTAGATTTCAAAAATGAAGTCCATTTTTTGAAAATAATTTTCTATATATTTTTAATTTAATTTTTAAATAAAATCATACATAATTCAAAAATTAATTATTTAAAAACTATAATTGCTTTTATATCACATTGAAAAATTAATCAAGATTTCATTATCTTAATGCCTTAAGAAAATAAAATAATAATACAATTTACTATTTATTAGGGTCATATTACTATTAATATTACTATTCATAAGGGTGTGTTACTATTCACCAAAAAAACATGTTGGTTACAATAGACTATAAATAACATACTGAACACCATTTTAGATGACAATTTCTTGATATTCAAAACATAGAAGTGAAAAAGTTGTGTTTTAAAGGAAAGTTAAAAATATCTACTTAAAACAAAGTTCCATGCATTTATATTTATTTTTAGAAAAACTTGGGCTCTTACAAGGTCTAACACCCCCACCTGCGTCCGGATACTGAGTGAAATCATCAAAGCCATGATCTCTCGCTTGAGTCCCTACTCGAAGGTCTGGGCCCTGATGAATGGGTTCGGCACAATATCTCTAGAGTAGCGTGAGATGTCCATGAACCCTACATAGGAATATGCCCATACTTATACCTATGATATCAAGTATACCCATCTCAATCAAGAGGAAACACAGGTTCCAACCCAAAATCCCAAATATCAACAGTTCCATAAATAAGGAAAACATCAAGGTCTAGTACCACACAGGTACACCACATAGAAGATTACCACCAATGTACAACCACGAAGGAAAGTACCACACAGGTAAGAACTCATCTCATTCTAGGTATATCCTAGGTATAGTTGTAGAGATGACTAGATGTAACTACCGAATCATCTTACTCTATTAAGAGGTAGACCCACATAGGTTTTCCCGGTGCTAACCCACACAAGATCGCTCAGTGCTGACCCTCACAGGATCGCTAAGTGATGACCCACATAGGATCACAAGGTGCTGACCCACACAAGATCGCTCTAGGTGCTGACCCACAGAGGATTGCTCGGTGCTGACCCACACAGGATCGCTCTAAGTGCTGACCCACACAGGATTGCTCAAGGTGCTGACCCACACAGTATCGCTCGGTGATGACCCACATAGGATCGCTCTAAGTGCTGACCCACAAAATTTCTCTAGGTACATACCCACAATGGACTTTTTGGTGCTGATCCACACACAATCTCTCTAAGTGCTGACCCACACATGATCACTTTTCATTCATCACATCACATCCAGCTACTGGGTTCCCACACTATGCTTGCTCGTCTCCGGGATGATCTGCTCCACATGCTACTAGACGTTACTCTAAATTCCATGAAGTCCCACAAATAATTATCCTAATGGCCCACCATGTCTCACAGGTCTCAACGCAACAGATGTTGATCCAATCAGATGCCCGTACTGTGTGTTATTAGCCATTTAGTCCCGAGGGACCAGTTGGATTCGTGCTCGATCCAGCCTGATAGTTTCCCAACATTATCCAAATCTCCAGTGGGGTATACCAAAGGGACTGTCTCGCTCTAAGGTTTCCATCGCCGCTGGCGGTTCGTCAATCATATGTCCAGTATCAAAGATATGGCCGAAAATACAAAAATGGGTCGAAGTGGGTCTGGGTCCAGTCTGAACCGGTCGGAATGACCTGACCTAACCCGGCCTGGGCTGACCCTGTCTGGGTTGACCAGACCCAACCTGCTGGGTCTGACCCAGCCTGCTAGGTGGCCCGACCTATTGTGTTCGGCTCGGCAGGCTGCGAGGGCCGCGAGGTCGCGAGGGTGCTGGGGGGCATTGGGTGGCTTGGCCATGGGGTGTCATGAGGGAACGGTGTGGCTTCACTGTGTGGGTGATGCGAGGGCACATGGCATCTTGGCCATGGGGGGTGCCATAAGGGTGCAAGGCCGTGGGGCGGCTCAGCTAGAGCAGCATGACCGGGAGGGGGGAGGCAGCGGGGCGGCTCGGCCAGGAGGGCGGAGGCTACAGGACAGAGCGGCCGGGAGGGTGGAGGCCGCAGGGTGGCTCGGAGGGCCGTGAACATTAGGGAAAGGTCACGACGAGGCGCGGAAAGGCCGCGGGTGGCGATGCGAGCTGCGGATGGTGGTTCCGCGGGCAGCGGTTTCCGCGGGGCAGCACCGTTGCCTTCGTCGCCTTCCTCGCGGTTAATAGTCTTCCTCCTCCATCGTGAAGAACACAATAATTATCCCCAGAAATTCGAATTGGACGTGCCATGTTATTTTGGCCCCCACACTGTACATTAGAGTGGTAGCAAGTGGCTATAATACTTTAATTACATGAATATTAAGAATTGGTAAGGGAAATAATTCAAACACCCTCCCTACCTCGTTTGATTTGTCGATGGAGGTCACAAGGAAGGAGACGAAGTCATTGGGAATAGACGGATGTCAGTGACATTTGAGTTTCCTCGATCGTTGGTGGATATGTTCCTCATTGGAAATCCTTCGGCAGAGTTTGGAGAAGAATTTGTCGAAGGTGAAACATTCTTCATTGGTGTTCTTAATTGGAGAGATTTTCTCCCAATATTTCTCATCCCCCAATTCCACCAAAAATTCCAAGTAGCCAACATAATATATTAGGTTGTCTATTTAGTTAGTTGTCATAAATTTAAAAAGGATTAATTAATTAAATGAGTGGGCATAATAAATGTTGGAGGAGTTGAAGTGCCCCCCTAATATTTAATATGATGCATGAGGGATTCTCCCACTTAAGAGGGGAGTTCAAGGGAATTTAGCCTCGGGTGGTCCCCACCACCATAACCTCTCATGGGAGGTGTAGGATCAGGGGTCCCCACCTCTATAACCTCTCATGGGAGGTTTTAGTTCAGTGGTCCCCACCTGTGAAACATCAAAAGAAAAAAAATGTTACACCATTTTATTTTATTTTATTATTTCACGAATAAGGGAAAAACTATCTTCCACCCTATACCTAATATGGTTGAGTTGAAGGTCTCCTTAAGTGAATATCGGCGTTGCAAGTTCAATGGTGCCCTCAGATTTCAATTCTGAGAATAGGTTCAAAAGATAGAAAATCCCGCTTGCACGTTTACTGAACGTACCTGAAAAAATGTTCAGAAATTCATTCCGGGCACTCCGAGCCTCGAAATCATGGACTGTCAATTTTTGCGGGCTCATAAAATTCACATTTAATTTAAAAAAAAACATTCAAATGAAAATTCTGTGACTTTACAGTGAACCATCATGTTCTATATGGAAATAAATCTAGATAGACATCATGTGGGAAAAAATATGAGTTAGAATGAAGAAGATATGTACATTTAAAGTTCACTCAGAAGAGCTTAAGGGGAACATAGTGAGTGAGGGGACCCACCCAACATGTTGTCCTAATCCACATCTTGGTTATGTTCCTACTTGGAATTCGGCTCTACCCCATATAGTAGAACACGACGTGTAGTAGGACTATACACTGTGTCTTGACTAACTAGGAACAAGTTCATGTCATTTGGGTGTCTGCATGTACATTGGTATACAACTTCTGGATTAACATAAGATGTTTCTAGTGTGGTCAATTTTTGTTTGTTTACATAGCACATGGTGTGTTCCTAGATATGTGAGACCTCACATGGCTTCCCCACACTGATACGTGGTACACAACTTGTCAAGGGGAATACACTCTGTGCTATCCTTATGGGTTTCCAAATCCCTACTATCACCATTGTAAAGGGCTACACACCATGTATTCTTCATAATACAAGGGGTGTTGTTGGAATTTTTTCAAAATCTCCATATTTTTTCCAATATTTCTATGTTCTTTGAATTATCCTCAACTTCCTTGTATTCATCCTTTTTTTCTACTAGAAAAATTCATATGGATCCACAAAACATAGTTCTGAACTACCATTCTCTATAAATCGATCATTGGAAGGTATGCGGGTTTCGTTCTTCATTCTGAACATACCATTTATTTCTAATCATTGTAATATAGACCAAAATCATCATATTTATCATCTTTTCATCATTAAGATTCCACATCTATGCTCTTCTCATGATATCATTGTTGTATCATTTTACTTCTACAAATCCGGCCCCCTAATTGATCTTAGGTCACCCAATAACTGTTGAAATAGGAATAATGGGCTTCCAACAATGAAGAATGTGAAGAATAAGGGAGAAAAGGTAAAAATATTTTTTAATAGTTTTTTTCCAAGAATTCTTGTCCAATCGATCAAGAAAAGGATATTTAGATTAGAAAACAACTAGAAAAGATGTTTCAATACATAGGATCATGCAATGGTTTACAAAAAATGGTTGAATATCATAGAAAAATGTTTGATTTTCTCAAAAATTTAATCCAAAGGAAATAATCAAAAAATGATAAGACATACATGTTGTTTGGATTCATTTATAGTGAATAACATGCTCTACAAAGAGGGAGGATGATATGTTTTGTTCGCAGCATTTTGATATGATCTGATCCGATGTTTTTCATCTTTTAAGAGGTTCTCCAATAGACAAGGGAGAGGGATATCCCCTGTAATTCCAATGATTATTTGTCTAACCCCAGTGAATTATATATAACAATAAAATTATTATGTATCATTTTGGTTAATAGATAACTAATTAATTAATTAATTAAATAAAAAATTCACTTAAACAAAACTCCAGTGAGCGAGGGGTCTAAACATCCCACACTGACTCATTTTATGTCATTACTATGGCAACCATAATGCTTTGGAACCATCTTTGGTCTCAAATTTATAATCTGATCGAAATTTCAAGAGCTATCTTGTTTTATTTAATTAACCACCAGTGCAATATAAAATATATTTAATATTTTTATAAAATTAATTTATGACAATATTTTCCTTAGAATCACACATCATCTTAGTGCCTAACCTTGTAATTATACTAAGAAATATTTCAATGTCACGGAAGGAATATAACGATCCAAGCATGACGTATATGAATATCACATCTTTTTATATGAATATTCATTACATTTTAAAAATACACTCTTGAGGATCATAATAGTTTATATCCTTTAGAAACCTAGAATACATTCTTCTAACTTGTGAAAGATCTTCAACATCTCCCATAAATATCCTCCCATTTAGTACTCCTACCTAAATGATTTGTTTATAACCTGAGGGATGGAAACATAAGATATAAAATGCATAAATTCTCAATAAGGGTAAGAAAAAAATATATGAACATATGAATTAAAAATAGGAACATAACTTTTTCATATAGAAATATTGATTTAGGAAATAAATCTAAGCAGTTCATAAGGCATAAATCATAAATGAACATTAACCATGATAACATAACATTGGAAAAAAACATGAACTTGTGGAAAACTCGTTAGCATATAAAATCATTTCCATATTATCCAAGGATCATATCCAAGACCATTATAGTAAACTATATCCATTAATTAACCGAGTTCACTTCTTTTTCTGGCCCTTTATTACTGAACCAAATATACTTGTTATGTTGGCCTTGTATTACTAACACATATTTACATTCTTTTCCAGTAATGTCTTTCTCATGAGATATAAATAATTACCCAATGAATTATAGGGAGATATATGTCCCACAAATATCATAATGAAATCATTTTTACATGTGCCAAAAAAACACAAACCATTCATCATAGCATAACCCCTGGAACAAAAAATGGGTTTTGTAAACATCATTCCATCAAAATCTATATAAAATAACTTAATTTCATATAAATAATTCTGTTATAAAAAAATAAAATCAATATAATAACAGGGATAGAAACATAAACCTATTTCATATTTGATGTAAAATAATTCTTGTCACACCCATCTTTTATAATTTTGTTATTTTATTAATTTTTTTGGGCATCGGGTAGTTCGGGTCGAGGCCCGACATAAAATTTCTGAGTTCTTATTTTAAAACGTGTGTTTTGACATTGACTGCTTCCAGTGCGCCGCAGGTAAAGCCGTGCGGCCTCGCTTGGGTCGTCGCACGACCCCACCAGGTTACCGCATGCCTTGCCGATGTCCAATTAACGAATAAGATGAATTAAGAATGGTTTTAATAATAATAATATTATTAATGTCACTTGAGAATATTATTATTATAATATTGGATAATAATTTAAGTGAGAATAATATTGTTATTATTAGCTTTTTATTTAGTTGGTTATTGTATAGTTTACAATTTAGTTTATTATGCTTGTTCTTATTATTATTATTATTATTATCAATATGTTAATTATTATTATTTTTGTTGTTAGTGCTTTTTTTAAATTATAATTTTCTTATAAGTAGGTTATTTGTTTATTACCATTATGATCATTCTCGGTTAGTTAAGTTTTTTTAAAAGTTTTTTATCCTTTTTTATTTTCCTTTTATTTATTTTGTTTTATTTATTTATTTATTTATTATTATTTTATATTTTTCTATTTCCTTTTTCTTATTCCTTCACCCCCTCACAATATCTCCCTCTCACTGGCCATCGTGACCAACCCCCTCCTCTCTTCACGTCATGCCACCGCCCCCTTGCCGCACCCTACAGCTTCTCGGCCAGCCCTGTCGCACCCCTGCGCCCTCTTCAGCCCACGCACGGCCTCTATCTCCTCCTGTCTGGCGGCCTCCCCCTCTCAGCGAGCCCCTCACCGTCGCCCAATCCCAGTGAGCCTACTCCCTCTTCCGCCTTGCGCCGACCTCCCTGCCTAACCCTAGCTCGTTCCACACAGCAACCCTGTCGCGCACCGGACTAGCCGACCACCTTCCTTACGTGACGCACCAAGGCCGACACACCCTCTCCCCCTAGCGATCTGCTGCCGCCTGTAGAGACCCAAATATTGAAGTACATGGACATTACATTACTTTTTCGGAATACTTAATACATAACAAAAACATACACCAAAGGACCGTAATAGTTTAGTGTCTTTGGAAACTCGGAATATAATTTTCTAATCTTGGTGAAAGATCTTCAACATCTCCCATAAAGATCTTCCCCTTTTGTTTCCTTACCTAAAACCTTTATTTATATCCTGGGGAAAAGAAAACATATAAATAGTGAGCTCAAATGCTCAGTAAGGGTAAGCATGGAGAAAATAAAACAAACCATATACATTTGAACTTAAATAAAACATGAACATAATGTTTAAACATCAAAATCTTGAGCAATGACATAAAACATGGCAGTACATAAGGAATAGATCATAATGGAACATCAATCATGATAAAATATCATGGGAATAAAACATGTAATTTTTGCATCCATTAAGAACATGTAATGATTTCCATAGTAGCCAAGGCATTGCTGCCAAGACCATCTTAGTGGACAAAGTCCCTTACGGAATCGAGTTCACTCCTCATTCCAATCCTGTACCACTGAACCAAATTAACTTACCATTCCAACCATGTCTATCTCATGAGATATAAATCTTTACCCAATTTATTGGCGGGAGATATAGGTACCACCCATCTCATAATGAAATCATTCTTACTTGTTCCACAAAATAAACACACATCCTTCATAATAACCCAACGAATAAAATGGGTTTCATAAACATCATCCCATCATCACATAATCCATATAAAATAAATAGATATCATTTAATAATAATAAAAGTGAAACCATGTAAATCATAGAGACATTATACTTGAAACATACACATATGAAATAATGTCATCTTAGTTGAAAAATGGTTTTGATAAAACACTTGAAATGAATTGATGAGGAAAATATCCTTTCATTTTCAAAATCATTTTCTTTTCACAAAATGTCGTGGAATTGTAAAAGAAAATTATTTTGTTGAAAATAGTCAGGAAATATTTTGGAGGAAGCTTCATGAAAATAAAGCTTTATAAAATCGTAAAAATCCATTCGTGCCGTATAAGTTAAAAAACATTCTTCTCGTACTTTTGCCGGAAAAGTCAAAAAGTGCCTTGTAAAAAAAGATTCCATACATACCATGTATTAAAAGTCAAAAATGGGTAAAAATGAATTTAAACATACATGAAAACACTGTTATAAAACATCTACATGGATGATAGAAATAACCCCAGTAAATACTTACGAATAAGCAATCTCAGATAAAAATGAGATCTGCAAAATTATCCCTTACCTTCGGTCCGATATGCTTCGTATGTATCCGAACATCCTATATACTGATTTAAGTAATGTCATTGACTTATTACAGAATCATATTTATTGTTATGATATCATATATGGTTCACTTATGACTTTATATTACCCGTTCTTTTTTAATTTCCATATTAAAGAAGCATTTTTGGTAAAATCGTTACATTTATCATACGTGTTTCGACTTGTTGTTCTTGATATTATTACTTATATCCTGATTTACTTAATTAAAAAAATGTAAAAATTGATTTATATATAATATATATTCAGAATATACATATATATATATGATATATCGATAAATGGAATGAAATACACCATTCATGGAGACGGTAGACCATACGTACGCATGAACGCATTTTTTGTTTCCTTATTGAATTGAATAGAATTATGTTGATGGAATACATATATATATATAAATAAATCCAGTATCATTATTATGTCATATATTTCATTATTATTCATTATATATACTTTATAATCATTCATGAATGGTTAACATGGAGAATGAATCTCATCGCGTCGTGGAGACAGTAGTCCGTACGTACGCACGAGCGATGATATCATTCCCAGGATCGTGGAATTGTATTGAAGTGTATGTATACTATTTCATAACCCATATCAATTTAAAATAATCATATATAGTTATTCATTACACCATTATACGCATCCATGTAAGGTGGTGGTGGAAAATAGATTACACCACGATGTGGAGACGGTATTCCGTACGTACGCACGCGCGGTGATTTCATTTTCCATAAGATAGATAGATGGTGAAAAAAGGTTTGTTTCATACTTATAATAACATATCAGTATAGGATTTATACTTATGTTATTACTTAATAATGAAACAACTAAAGAAGAATAAGTGGAAGAAGAAATAAAGTTGAAAGAATCGGTAACGGACATTACCTCTTCTTTGAAGCGCCTCTTTGAGACCTCCTCTTAGGGCACTAAAATTGGTCTTGAATAATACCAGGACCTCTAGGATGTTTCTATGGTAGTGTAGAAGAGAATTTTTCAGGATTTAGCCGAGATTTAAGGCTCAAAGTGGTGTGAGAAAGAGAGGGAGGAGGTGCCCTTTTATAAGGGAGGAGAGGGGCACCTTTGGAATCCTAAAAAATATTAGTTTAATATAAATTGAAACCCCACATAAAAACCTCCAAAAATGAATAAATTGGAATATTAGATGATATGGGGTTGTAATCTCATCAACCAATCAAATTTAGAAATGTTTTTATGTTATTGTAAAACTTATCATTTTGATTTATACTTATTTAATCTATTTAAGTTTATTTGTGGTAATAAAATTCTAAATTTAAAATGGTTATAAATAATCACTTATGTGTTGTTAATTTTCCATAGTTGCATACTTTATGACATTTTAGACTATATAAATTTCAATTTATAATTTTTAAATATTTTTGTGATTTTTAAACAATTTATAATATGTTATTTTCATAAACAAACAATAGTTTCAATTTTGACACTATTCATTTATTTGAATTTAAATAAAATATATACAGAAGATATGTTCGAACTAAAAGCTTTAATAGATTCATAAAATTTTATATGTATCTATAAAATTAGTGGAGAACATTAAATAGTTCATATAATATTTAGTTTATTATTTTTAATACCATTTATATGGTTTATCACATAATAATATAATTACTACAAAATTTTTGTATAATTGATAAATATACATATTTTTTGCATAAAAATTAAAACTAAAATCCTATAATGAAGATAAATCTGTTACCTTTCCCAATAGTACTTTTACTAGAATTTAACATCTTAAAATCACAACATTTAAATTTTTATATTTCTTAAATTGTGAAGGTGACAACTTTAACATCATTTTAAATAAAATAATATAAGTGTGATAATCGCTTTTATAAGGCTCCAAATGGTCCAATATTCGACCATTGGATGCTTATGGTTTACGTTTACGTGACCAATAAGTTTAGTTCAGGGTTTTGGTGCCTCTTATGGTCACTATTAGTTTAATAAAAACTATATTCTTGATTTTTCACTAGATAAACAATTTCTGCATCACTATTGTGTCACAATTAATGATAATTATTTAATCCATAATAATTATAATTAATTTCATATGATGTATATAATTTTATTATATTTCTGGAGACTATTCATGTTCGAAGTTTCATGATGTTTATCACTAAATTAAAATTAATATACTTATAAGATTTAAGAGAGTGACATGTTGTCACTTTCTTTGGTTTTAATAATAATTAAATTATTTTCAAGGAAACAAGTCCATAAAATGAATCTATTCCAACCCTTAAGTGATATGGGTTGACTTTTAGTCATCCAATGGAATTTTTGCAGGTGTTCGGGTAATTTTATAATCTTATATATACCCTTAATTACCCGATTTAGCTTTAACTATGGTAAATAAAATTTACCGTATTTACTATTCATAATGCCCAAAAATAAAAAGTAGCTTATTAACATAATTTGGACCCACTGATTCCAAATATGGAATACATTTTTCCAAATTCAATACACAAAATTTGCAGAAATTGAATTAAAATTAATCCCGTTGTTGAAAGAAAACGGGTTTTTGTTTAAAACATTGCTAAAGATTGAATTGATTTAACCTACGAATTCAATGTAAAATCAATGCTAATGACATAAATTATATTAAATGGTAAAAATATATTCTATTTATACTTTAAAACCATTCAATATTATAATTTAACCATATAAATTATCTCAATAAAAAAAGTTGTTTTTAATTAAAAATTAGCGTATTTTTACTATTCATCAAAACATAAAAGTTATCAGAAAAGTATCAAAAATTTATCCAAAGTAAATTTTTATATCATGATTCCAAAGAATAATTTTATTTTGTAAAATTGAACTTATAAACATGTCAAAAACAATATTTAATGTGGGTGCGCCATCAAAAGGCGACAAAACTGCATTTTTTGAAAAATACTTATTTTACCTGAAAAATTTATTTTGTTCTTATACCATGTTCTAGAAAATATGTAAGATGAATAATAATGTTATAAAATTCAAAATTTAGTTAATTATATTTATAACGGCTAGTTCATAATAATATTATAATAATATATTGTTGTTCAGTAAAACCCGGTATTGCATACAACACACGCTATCGAGGAAGGTCGCGATTGCGTGTAATTCAAGCCAAGTCAGGGTTGCGTGTAGTGAACGAATCCTTTGTTGTTTCATATAACAAAATACATTGAATATATATATATATATACTCAATGTTTTGTAGAATAACTACTATCAAACAAACATGAAATTGTGTGTAACACGATCCATGATTAGTGTTGCGTATACTGCAAGCTAATACGGTGTTGCATATAGCACAAGATAATATTGGTGTAGCGTAAAACAGAAGATATTAAATAAATTAAAACGAATATATCTTATAAAATCTCGGGTTGTTACATTCTACCCCCCTTAAAATGAATTTCTCCCTTGAAATTCGTCGGGGTTATAAATTGTTTACTATTCATAGAAACCCACATCGTAAAAAGGAATACTAAAACATAATTTTAAAAACTAAAGTATGAAACATAACGATTATCCAAAATAACTCATCATTGGGTTTCCATATAGAATAACATAGGTGAAAATATGGATATGGAAGAGAAATCTAAACATCAAATTCTGATGGAGAGTGATAGAGAACATGGCTATGAAAAAGCCAACAATCACAAAGCCATAAATTTGTGATGATCCAAGGTACCATCTGATTCATCAGATATAAGGACACTAGGACAACATTTTTTTGTATTCAAGATCATTTCCCTAAATTTGAAGAAATTGGAATTAGAAGAAATACGTTCTTGATTTTGGTACAATCTCACAGTTGGTCGTTCCTTGGTCAATTTCCACTTCATCTCTTAAAGAAATGATGTTGAATTTTTCATTCACGAAGTGTTAGCAGATTATATAATAGAATGACAGGTCATTCCATTTGTCTCAAACAAAAAGTTTGCAAAAGTTATCAAATATACATAAGTACATCTATAGTGAGATTAATCGTATATGATTCCAAAAATGGACTTATACTTCATCTATCATACCGCTTAATAAAATAAAACTAGTTTCTACTAACCAGGGACTTCCTGTAGGCTAGTGGTAGGTGATAAAGGCCAGTCGCACTTTGGTTGTGGGTTCGATTCCCACAACCTTGTCCGACGCAATGGGCTATCGCCCGTCCTGCAAGTTGTCCTTTTTTTCCAAAAATACATTATTATAACATTCCATCAATAATATCTAAAAAGTTATATCCTTAAACAATACTAACTTATGTCCAACAGAATCCATTCCAATCTTTAGGCTTATCCAAAATACTGTTGTCCAATCTCATATTATAGTGAAAACGATTACCAAAGAGTTCATATAACAAGCATGTTAATACCATCGTTGATCCCCATATATCATAAGATATGTCTTGTTGGTCACATTCCAAATATTCGAAGGCCTTAATCATGTATTCTCTTGAAAAAAAATGAATACCCATTGAACCTTAGTGAAAACATGAATGCAGTTAAAAGTTAACACATTCCACATACCAAAATCCTCAAAATTCTATATACTCAAACCATGATATCACTTAGTCCTTATATCTATCATGAGCTCATGAATACTGTCAAACATTTCTTTTTCTCCTTATCACTTCATTATGTGCATATCATCTACTTTCCAAAATATTTGAATCACTTTTCATGGTTACCAGTACCATAAAATTATTGAAAACCACAATAGACTAATACAAAAATATTCTAATATACCATAGAAGTACCTCAACAACATTATTCTTGAATACCAAACATAAACACTTCAATCCATCCTCTTCAATGATTGTCTTGGAATAAGTCCTTCCTTGATTTAGAAGTAACTTTTTAGGTCAGGGCATTGAGTTGGGTAATGCCCATGTTCTCCACAAATAAGACATTGAACTCCATAACATTCTGTCACTCTATAACCTTTTTCTCCACACAGATAACATGTGTCCCTCCATTTGAGGTATTCCTCAAGGTTCTTATTCCCTTATTTAGAAATCTCAATCTTCCTTTCTTTATGTTCCTCAACATGCGAACATGCATAAAAGTCTATCTTCCTCTTATTTGATGAATTAGGCATACCACTAAATTTCATCTTGTTAATCATATATCACGATGACTGATTCGTCCTAATAAAAATATCTTTCTCTCTAGTCATTACACAATTTTGTTTCTCATAGTCACTAATTTTTCCATTGGATTCAATGTTAACCGAATTCCTTCTGGTTCCCTCCATTGACTAAAACACAAAAAGATTTCTGTGAGAGGCAAAAATTATACAAGGAAAATAACATAATCAAGGGGGAGTACCTTCGACATCTAACATCTTAGGTTTAATTCTAATATTTTTACCATAATTATAAGACTATAACCTATACTTATACTTAACCTTAGGGACATCCCTAGACATACCTTAGAAATATTTCTAGGGATATCACTATAGTTTTCGCATCCTAGTTTCCAAAGATTGACTAAACCTTTCCTCTGATACCAACTGTAGAGACCCAAAGCTTGACGTACATGGAAATTACATTACTTTTGCAGAATACTTAATACATAAAAAAAACAGACACCAAAGGACCATAATAGTTTAGTGTCTTTGGAAACTCAGAATATAATCTTCTAATCTTGGTGAAAGATCTTCAACATCTCCCATAAAGATCTTCCCATTTTGTTTTCTTACCTAAAACCTTTATTTATATCCTGGGGAAAAGAAAACATATAAAGGGTGAGATCAAATGGTCAGTAAGGGTGAGCATGGAGAAAATAAAACAAACCATATACATTTGAACTTAAATAAAACATGAACATAATGTTTAAACATCAAAATCTTGAGCAATGACATAAAACATGGCAGTACATAAGGCATATATCATAATGGAACATCAATAATGATAAAATATCATGGAAATAAAACATGTAATTATGGAATCCATTAAGCACATGTAATGATTTCCATAGTTGCCAAGGCATTGCTGCCAAGACCATCTTAGTGGACAAAGTCCCTTACAGAATCGAGTTCACTCCTTGTTCCAATCCTATACCACTGAACCGATTTAAATTACCATTCCAGCCATGTCTATATCATGAGATATAAATCTTTACCCAATGAATTTTAGGGAGATATATGTCCCACCCATCTCATAATAAAATCATTCTTAATTATGCCACAAAATAAACATACATCCTTCATAATAACCCAACGAATAAAATGGGTTTCATAAACATCATCCCATCATCACATAATACATATAAAAGAAATAGATATCATTTCATAATAAGAAAATTTAAACCATGTAAATCATAGAGACATTATACTTGAAAAATACACATATGAAATAATGTCATCTTAGTTGAAAAATGGTTTGGATAAAACACTTGAAATGAATTCTTGAGAAAAATATCCTTTCTTTTTAAAAATAATTTTCTTTTCACAAAATGTCATGAAATTGTAAAAGAAAAGGATTTTGTTGAAAATATTCATGAAATCTTTTTGAGGAAGCATCATGAAAATAAGGCTTTATAAAACCGTAAAAATCTGTTCGTACCGTATAAGTTAAAAAAACATTCTTCTCGTACTTTTGCCGGAAAAGTCAAAAAGTACATCGTAAAAGAAAGATTCCATACGTACCATGTATTAAAAGTCAAAAATGGGTAAAAAGGACTTTAAAAATACATGAAAACACTTTTATAAAACATGTACGTCAATGATAGAAATAACCCCAGTAAATACTTACGAATAAGAAATCTCGGATAAAAATGAGATTTGCAAAATTATCCCTTACCTTCAGTCCGATATGCTTCATATGTATCCCAACCTCCTATATAATGATTTAAATAATGTCATTTAAAGAATCATATTTATTGTTTTGATATCATATATGGTTCACTTATGACTTTATATTACCTGTTCTTTTGTAATTTTAATGTTAAAGAAGCATTTTTGGTAAAATCTTTACATTTATCATACGTGTTTCGACTTGTTGTTCTTGATATTATTACTTATATCCTGATTTAAATAATTACATAATTTATAACTTGATTTATATATAATATATATTCATCATTTACATATATATATATATGATAGATCGATAAATGTAATGAAATACACCATTCATGGAGACGGTAGACCGTACGTACGCATGAATGCTGTTTTCGTTTCCTTATTAAATTGAATAGAATTAAGTTGATGAAATACATATATATATATATATACATAAATCCAGTATCATTATTATTTCATATATTTCATTATTATTAATTATATATACTTTATAATCATTCATGAATGGTTAACATGGAGAATGAATCTCATCGCGTCGTGGAGACGGTAGTCCGTACATACGCACGAGCGATGATATCATTCCCATGGTTGTGGAATTGTATTGAAGTGTATGTATACTATTTAAGAACTAATATATCTTTAAAATAATCATATTTAGTTATTCTTTACACCATTATACCCATCCAAGTAATGTGGTGGTGGAAAACAGATTACACCACGGCGTGGAGACGGTATTCCGTACGTACGCACGCGCAGTGATTTCATTTTCCATAGGATGGATAGATGGTGAAAAAAGAGTTGTTTCATACATATAATAACATATTAGTATATGAGTGATACTGATGTTATTACTTCATAATGAAACAACTAAAGAAGAAGAAGTGGAAGAAGAAATTAAGTTGATAGAATCGGTAACGGACATTACCTCTTCTTTGAAGCGCCTCTTTCAGACCTCCTCTTAGGGCACTAAAATTGGTATTTGAAGAATAACAGGACCTATAAGATGTTTCTATGTAAGTGGAGAAGATAATTTGGAATGGTTTTGCCGATCTTGAAGGCTCAAAGTGGTGTGAGAAAGAGAGGGAGGAGGTTCCCTTTTATAAGGGAGGAGAGGGGCACCTTTGGAATCCTCAAAAATATTAGTTTAATATAAATTCAAACCCCACATAAAAACCTCCACAAATGACTCAATTCGAATATTAGATTATATAGGGTTGTAATATCATCAAAAAAACAAATTTATACATGTTTTGATCTTATTTTAAACCTTATCATTTTGATTTATCCTTATTTAATCTATTTAAGTTTATTTGTGGTAATAAAATTCTAAATTTAAAATGGTTATAAATAATCACTTATGTGTTCTTAATTTTCCATAGTTGGATACTTTATGAAATTTTAGACTATATAAATTTTAATTTATAATATTTAAATATTTTGGTGATTTTTAAACAATTTATAATATGTTATTTTCATAAAATAACAATAGTTTCAATTTTGACACTATTAATTTATTTGAATTTAAATAAAATATATTCAGAAGATATGTTCCAAATAAAAGCTTTAATAGATTCATAAAAGGTCATATGTATCTATAAAATTAGTGGAGAACATTAAATAGTTCATATAATATTTATTTTATTATTTTTAAAACCATTTATTTGGTTTATCTCTTAATACAATAATTACTACAACCTTTTTTTATAATTGATAAATATACTTATTTGTTGCATAAAAATTAAAAATAAAATCCTATGATTAAGATAAATATGTTACCTTTCCCAATAATAGTTTTACTAGAATTTATCATCTGAAAATCACAATATATAAATTTTTATATTTATTAAATTATGAAGGTGACAACTTTAGCATCATTTTAAATAAAATAATATAAGTGTCATAATCGCTTTTATAAGGCTCCAAATGGTCAAATATTCGACCATTGGATTCTTATGGTTTACATGTACATTCCCAATAAGTTTTGGTCAGGGTTTTGGTGCCTCTTATGGTCAATATTAGTTTAATAAAAACTATATTTTTGATTTTTCAATAGATAAACAATTTCTGCAATACTATTGTGTCACAATTAATGATAATTATTTAATCCCTAAAAATTATAAATAAATTCATATGATGTAGATAATTTTATAATATTTCTGGAGACTGTTCATGTTCTAAGTTTAATGAAGTTTATCACTAAATTCAAATTAATATACTTATAAGATTTAAGAGAGTGACATGTTGTCACTTTCTTTGGTTTTAATAATAATTAAATTATTTTCAACAGAAAATGTCCATAAAATGAATCTATTCCAACCCTTAAGTGATATGGGTCGACTTTTAGTCATACAATAGAAATTTTGGAAGGTTTTAGGGTAATTTTATAATCTTATATTTACCCTTAATTACCTGATTTACCTTTAACTATGGTAAATAAAATTTAACATAGTTACTATTCATAATGCCCAAAAATAAAAAGTAGATTATTTAAATAATTTTGACCACTGATTCCAAATATGGAATCCATTTTTCCAAATTCAATACACAAAAGTTGCAGAAATTAAATTAAAATTAATCCCGTTGTTGAAAGAAAACGGGTTTTTATTTAAAACATTGCAAAAGATTGAATTGATTTATCCTACGAATTCAATGTAAAATCAATGATAATGACATACATTATATCAAATGGTAAAAATATATTATATTTATACTTTAAAACCATTCAATATTATAATTTAACCATATAAATTATCTCAATGAGAAAAGTTGTTTTTAATTAAACATTAGCGTATTTTTACTATTCATGAAAACATGAAAGTTATCAGAAAAGTATCAAAACTTTATCCAAAGTAAATTTTTATATCCTGATTCCAAAGAATAATTTTATTTTGTCAAATTGAACTTATAAACATGTCAAAAACTAGATTTAAAGTGGGTGTGCCATCAAAAGGCGGCAAAACTGCATTTTTTGAAAAATACTTATTTTACCTAAAAAATTTATTTTGTTCTTATACCATGTTCTAGAAAATATGTAAGATGAAAAATAATGTTATAAAATTCAAATTTTAGTTAATACTATTTATAACGGCTAGTTCATAATAATATTATAATAATATATCATTGTTTAGTAAAACCTGGTATTGCATACAACACACGCTATCGAGGAAGGTCGCGATTGCGTGTAATGCAAGCCAAGTCAGGGTTGCATGTAGTGAATGAATCCTTTGTTGTTGTGTATTAAAAAATACATTGAATATATAAATATATATATACTCAATGTTTCATAGAATAACTATTATCAAACAAACATGAAATTGTGTATAACATGATCCAAGATTAGTGTTGCGTATACTGCAAGCTAATACGTTGTTGCGTATAGCGCAAAATAATATTGGTGTAGCCTACAACAGAAGATATGAAAGAAATTAAAACGAATATATCTTATAAAATCTCGGGTTGTTACACCGCCTCTCCCCCCATCCATGTAGCGCTGCATCCCTCCCAGGCCGAACCCGACGCGCCCCCTACCGGCCTGTCCCCTATGCCGCCAGCTCCCTCTCGCAACCAGCATCCGTGTGGCTGAGGTCCAAACCGCAACTCCATCAGCACCTCCTCCTCTTCTTGCCCGAAAAAACCCACTTACTTCCCCCTTGCTGTCCGACCCCTTTTTCCGGCGATCAGACCATCCAGCTGAGCACGCATAGCCTCACCGCATCCTCTCCCTTCGGGCAGGATTCTCCCTATTTGGTATGGGGTATCACCTCTTCTTGTTTGGGGATTTTAGTTACCAGCGATGTTGTGGTCTGATTTTGGGTTCTATTTTGATTCATTTGGGTTTGAATTCATATTTTAGGGCCTACTTTTAGTTTTTTTGTGGTGCGTATTAGGTGCGGATGAAGGTCCGCACAAGATTCGGGAAAATTCAACATCGAGGTAGGTGTTTCGATGCCTCAACATCACTTGATTAATTTAATATGTTTATTTAGATTTACTAATGTATTCTTTGGTATGTTTATGTGGTTCTTTTGGTCTGAAAAGGGGGTTTTTGAACATGTCTCCAGGTGACGATGGATTTCGCGTCGTCTTTACGGAGGTGTTTTGGTTCGAGGTAGGTGGTTCCGTGTTTAAACATTGTCTGATAAGTTAATTTTCTAGATTAGTTAATTTATAATATTACTTGATTAATTCTTATGGGTGCATATTTAATTATCTTGATGTTTTTCTATGCATTATTTTCTCTTAGCGGTATGTTTATGCGGTGCAGGTGCGTTCTTTGTCTGGAAACTTGTTTTAAGTCAATTGCTAGTGTTTATTAATGTTTGCAGTTGGTGCGTTCTTTGTCTGTAAATTGGTTTTTAGTCAATTTCTAGTGTTTATTATCTTTTGGAGTTAGTTTTTCATATGTTCAAAGTTCAATGTTTGTGCTCTAGTGTTTTTATAATGTTTGTATTTGTTTTGTGAAAATCTGCAAAGTGTGCAACTTGTGTTCTTGATGTGGTGTTGGGTGTGTTTTATCATGAAAGAGGGTTGATTGGTTTTGTGTGTTAAAGCTGTGTTATATTTCTTTATTTTTTGAATTTGTTTACAAATATTTTAATATGTTTTAATAAAATTATTAACGATGAAAATTTAATATGTTATTAATAAAAAATTATTAGCAATGCAGAAATTTTTTAATTGAGTTGGGAAAAGTATTTTGGAGTGCGTCCTTTGCCAAATGGTTTTCTGTGTGTGTGAAAGTGTGGCGTTCGGTTTATGTAACACCCTAGTTTTTTACTTGTTTGAGTTTGACATGAAATGTGAGATTGAAACAACGTTGAGAAAAAAAAGGGGAAGCCTGGGTATTAGGTGGGCAGACTAGACTAGCGTGCTAGTGATACGGGAGTGCCTCTAGCCCAATTTCACTTAGTTAGATTGACGCTTACAACACTAACTAAACATTGGATGATGACTGGAGACCACTATGGTAGGAGGTGTTTCCCTACCAGTGGCTCGTGCATGGGAATGTATGACATGGTTCACCGAGACATGAGGTTCTAGGGTCCCATTCCTTCATCTAGTATCTTTAGGGCCTCTCCCACTTTTCATGCTCCTGGACTACTATACACCCCCAGTCGGCATACGCTGCAACTTTTGATTTTTGTCAAGGTTTGGGTTTTTCTTTTAAGCAATGGTGTTTTATTTTATCTAATTTTTTTAAAGTTTTTTCTTTATAGAAACTGCCTCTTTAAAATTGATTAAGCTTTGGTATCCCTTTCTTTTATTTAGCCTCCAAATGTATTTTTCATTTAATGTTTATACGTGGAACCTTTTCATTTGGGTGACATCCTACTGGGCTTTTGGATCACACCATACATACACCTTTGGGTGTATGTAGGCTTTGTTTCTGGTGTATTTTAGGTTGTGAAATTGTGCTCGGTGATGGTGGTTCTGGTTCCAGTTGGTCTTTTCATGCAGAGTGATGTTGATGCGGCCTCTCTTTCGTCGGGAGGTTCGAGTAAGAGTTCTAGTTTCCGCTGTCGTCTTTTCTTTTTAGTTGTGGTCTCAAGTTGTAAACCCCTGATTTTGTTTTCAGTTTAAGGCCCTGTTTAGTTGTTTACTTTCAGTTTCAATTTCTTTATCTTATCATTGGGTTTCTGTTTACTATTTTGGGTAAAATCGTTCCCATACATTAGTTTTGATACCCGGGAACTTGTGCTAGCCCGTGGGGATCGGGAACGCCCTTCGGGCCATATTGCGGACCAGGTTGGGCGCCGGGTCGGATGGCGACCCGAACTAGTTCGTGACAAAATGGTATCAGAGGGAGTTTTTCTCTCTTGGGTCGTATTCTTTTAGGATTGAGTCAGTGTAGACCAAAGTTAAGGTTGTTGGAACTCGACGTCCTAACTACGACTAAGGTTTCTGGCCAGCACACCTCGTGGCGGGACTCGAGTTACGAATGTGAGTTGAGGTTTGCTTGATTTTTTGGTCCTTGCGGTTAATCTTGTCTAGGGGAAATGAAAGGGGAGTAGGGTCAATGTTCTTAGAGAGATCTCAGGGTCTGGAGAGCCTTGTGGAGCCGGCAGTGGCGTGATTGGCGTATGGCCGCCAACTATATGTTCTAGTCACCTGCTGGCACTAGTTTTCTCTTGCACCGTTCCTCGTTTCTTTGTTTTGAAATTGTGGACATTTGGTTTTTAAGTAAAAATGATTTGGTCTTGGAAAATGTTTTTGGCAATGTTTTGAAATAAATTACTTTAAAAAAATGAGGAATGAGGTTTGAAAAGTGTGGGTTGGAGTTTTGGTTTTGAAAAATATGGAAAGGTTTGGTTTTGATCCTTGGTGTTCTCGTGGGAAACCACATGCGTGAGTGTATATTGAATGGGAAATGGTTAATGGAATGAGCGTATGAGTGCCTGATGGACATGTGGGGGGTGCTGATACGACACGAGAACATGCATGTGTGGGGCTCATGGGACACCATTGGTGTTTGTACAACCCTCTAGATTGGCTTATTTTCAAAATGTTTTTTTAAATAAAAACTTTGTGTTTTGGTAAACGGTGTTTGTGTGGTGTGTCCTTGTGTTTTAGAAATTGTGGATGTGAGGCTTTTTGAGTCGAGGATCCTTTCTAAATTATTTGTGTCCTGAGATTGAATTCTTATTCGTGAGTTGGTGTGAAAACGTGTAGTTAATGGTTTCTTTCGAAAAGTGTTTTGGGAAACCCTTGCAGTGGTTCCCCCTGCACGTCCAGTGTTTGCTTGTGGTATGTCTTGACCATTGGACCTATTTGGTTGGGTCCATGGTTTCCTTTCTTGGAAAGTGTACGCCCCAATAAAGAGTTAATGTGCGAATGATGTGCGGCCACAGATAGTTCACCATTGGCCGACCCTCCAGTTGATTAAAGTAAGGGCTCTCCCTTTTGGGTGATAGTGATAAGTCTTTTCCTTCCTCCTTTCGGTTAAATAGGTCCTCTCGTAGAGGGATGACATATGTGATGGGAACTGAAGGGAGTTTTGGTCTCTTTGAGTGTCTCGACCTGTCGGGTATGAAGTTTGGTGTCGTCATGTTTGAAGGTTCCCCCTGGAAACGGCGAAAGAAAATCTAGCGGGGAAGGGTGAAGGCGGTTCAGAATATTCAGTGTTGACCAGTGTCTTGAAGGGCTTTATAGTATTTACATCGGCTGCGGGGGTCATGTTCGGTGACGTCTTGCAGCGTGAGGTCCCTTTGATAGGAAACAATGGTTTGGAAGCGGTAAAGGAGACTCCAGTGGGAAAAAGGTGGAAGCAACCCTAAGTTGTTGGTGCAGACTATCGTTTTTAATGACCTCTGGTCTTTGGTTTGTTTCGTTTAAGTAAAGGTTCATGTTAGGCTTCTAGTTTGGCAGACCCAGTCGTATGAGGCTACTATGGTCATTTGTAGGAATCACGTGTCGTTCAAGATGCGGTTTAAAGTATTTCTCAGCATAATATTCCTCTCAACAACAATGGTCATGTTCAGGTGATGATTGGTGGTGTAGTGTTCTCATTCAGTGTAACAAAGGGTGATGCGCATGCACCATTTCAGCTCTTGTGTTGGTGAATGTTCTGTTATGATCAGTTGGATGTCGTAATGTGTTGTGGTTGCTGGAATTTCCTCGGTTGTAGTGTGGTTGTGTGTGCCACCAAAAAGAGGAGCTTCGTATGGGAATCCTCAATACCTGACTGTGAGGTAGGAGATGCTTCAAATATCAAGGCTCCAGCCATAGGCCTCGGAGTGGAGCTAGCGCGTGGTCAGGACCCCCGAGAGTGTATGGGACCCCGAATTTATTTCTATCATCGGTGTTGAAAGTGAAAGAAGCTTAAATTGTTTTCTATGGTTGTTCCATTTCGAACAAACCATCTGGTTTTGTAAGGTTTCAGTGACTATGCGGAGGCAAGTCCGCCTCGATGCCTTGATGTCTTGGGGGTAGTGTCCCTTCAGATGTAATCACTTTTATTGGTCCTTGAGAGTCTGTTGGGGAAATCAGTCCCAAAATTCTATAATTATCATCCCGGGATGTGGATGTGTTGGTTTGTCTTGGGTCGTGGTTTTGACGCCCCAGTAGTTGCGCCCTCCCTCCCCACCCCTTATGGTGGGGTGTTTGGTCACCATTGAGAAATTTTCAAATTTCAATACCTTCCGTTAGTTCTAATGGTGGGGTGTCCGCCTGGACCTCCCCATGATTGGTTTTCTAGTCTCGCCTTGGGCGTTGGTAGGTTATTAATGGTGGGGAGACCCACATTGGGTCTCGCACGAATGTCTCTAGAATGAATCAGTGCTGGACTTTTCTTTAATGATGGGGAGTCTGCTCGAACCTCCTCGTGTCAGTTTTCCAGTCTCGTTTCGAGCGTCAGTGAGTTCCTAATGGTGGGGAGCCCCTCAGGACTCCCCATGTTGATCTGTTTCTACTATATTTAAATATTTCTTGGTGATAAGTGATAAGAGTGTTCCGTGGACGTGGCTTGACCTTGTTTGTTAATTCTAGCCAAATGGTGTGGTTTCAGTTTAATAGTGCTTGAGGTGTTTCGTCATGTGAAGTTGGTTTCTATGGGTGCGAGAGTTCCCTTCCTTGACCAGTCAACTGGAGGCGTTCTAGCTCTTCGGGATGGGCGACACATATCAGAAAGTCATTATTTGAGTTTTTTGATTTTGCCTTTGAGTCACTCTCTCTGAGAACGAGGAATTTTCCCCCTTCACCTGATGTTTGTGGTTATCCCCTTTTAACCTTAAGGGGGGTGTGATTTTCTACTTTGGGGGTTTTGTCCTAGTTATGGCATTCCGGGGATGGAAATCTTTATGGTGGGAAGAACTGTCACATCCGTCTTTTATAATTTGGTTATTTTAATAATTTTTCTGGGCATCGGGTAGTTCGGGTCAAGGACCGACATAAAATTACTGAGTTCTTATTTAAAAATGTGTGTTTTGACATTGACTGCGTCCAGCGCGCCGCGGGTGAAGTCGTGTAGCCTCGCTTGGGTCGTCGCGCGACCCCACCTAGTCACTGTATGACTTGCTGATGTCCAATTAATGAATAAGATTAATTAAGAATGGTTTTAATAATAATATTATTATTAATGTCACTTTAAAATATTATTATTATTATCTTGGATAATAATTTAAGTGATAATAATATTTTTATTATTATAATTTTATTTAGTTGATCATTGCATAGTTTACAATTTAGTTTATTATGCTTGTTGTTGTTGTTATTATTATTATTATCAATATGTTAATTATTATTATTATTGTTGTTAGTGCTTTTTTTTAAATTATAATTTTCTTTGAAGTAGGTTATTTTTTATTAACATTATGATCATTCTAGGTTAGTTAAGTTTTGTTAAAAGGTTTTTATCCTTTTTTATTTTCCTTTTATTTATTTTGTTTTATTTATTTGTTTATTATTATTATTTTCTTTTTTTCTATTTACTTTTTTTTATTCCTTCACTCCCTCACATTCTCTCCATCCCGCTGGCCATCGTGACCAAGCCCCCTCCTCTCTTCACGTCATGCCGCCACCCCCTTGCCGCACCCTGCAGCTTCTCGGCCAGCCCCGTTGCACCCCTGCTCCATCATCAGCCCGCGCGCCGCCTCCCTCTCTTCCTGTCCGGCAACCTCCCCTCTCAGCGAACCCCTCGTCGTCGCCCAATCCCGGCCAACCTGATCCCTCTTCCACCATGCGCCGGCCTCCCCACCTATCCCCAACTTGTGCCACACAGCAACCCCATCACACACCGGACCAGACGACCACCTTCCTTACGCGATGCACCAAGGATGACACAACCTCTCCCCCTTGCGATCTGCTGCCTCCTCTCCCCCCATCCATGTAGTGATGCATCCCTCCCAGGCCGAACCCAACGCACCCCCTTCCGGCCTGCCCCCTATGCCACCAGCTCCCTCTCCCGGCCAGCGTCCGTGTGGCCGAGGTCCAACCCACAACTCCACCGGTGGATCCTCCTTTTCTAGCCCGACACAACCCACTTCCTTCCCTCTTGCTGTCCAACCCCTTTTTCCAGCGATCAAACCTTCTGGACAAGATCACATATCCCCGCCACATCCTATCCCTTCGAGTAGGATTCACTCTATTTGGTTTGGGGTCTCGCCTCTTCTTGTTTTTGGCATTTTAGTTTCCACCGAGGTTGTGGTCCAATTTAGGGTTTGATTTTGATTCATTTTGGTTTGAATTCATATTTTAGGGCCTGCTTTTCGTTTGTTAGTGGTGCTTATTTGGTGCAGATGAAGGTCCGTACAAGATTCGGGAAAATTCAACATCGAGGTAGGTGTTTCTATGCCTCAACATCACTTGATTAATTTAATATGTTTCTTTAGATTTACAAATGTATTCATTGGTATGTTTATGTGGTGCTTTTGGTCTGAAAAGGGGGGTTTTTGAACATGTCTTCAGGTGATGATGGATTTCGCGTCGTCTTTACAGAGGTGTTTTGGTTCGAGGTAGGTGGTTCTGCATTTAAATCTTGTCTGATAAGTTAATTTGCTAGCTTAGTTAATTTATAATATTACTTGATTAATTCTTATGGGTGCGGATTTAATTATATTGAAGTTTTTCTGTGCATTATTTTCGTTTAGCAGTATGTTTATGCGGTGCAGGTGCGTTCTTTTTCTGGAAACCTGTTTTGAGTCAATTGGAAGTGTTTATTAATGTTTGTGTTTGGTGCGTTCTTTGTCTGGAAACTTGTTTTTAGTCAATTGCTAGTGTTTATTAATGTTTGAAGTTATTTTTTCATATGTTCGAAGTGAAATGTTTGTGCTCTAGTGTTTTTATAAAGTTCGTGTCTGTTTTGTGAAAATGTGACAAGTGTGCAACTTGTGTTCTTGTTGTGGTGTTGTGTGTGTTTGGTCATGAAAGAGGGTTGAGTGGTTTTGTGTGTTAAAGTTGTGTTATATTTCTTTTTTTTGAATTTGTTTACAAAAAATTTAATATGTTTTAATAAAATTATAAACTATGAAAATTTAATTAGTTTTTAATAAACAATTATTAGCAATGAAGAAATTGTTTAATTGAGTTGGGTAAAGTATTTTGGAGTGCGTCCTTTGCCAAATGGTTTTTTGTGTGTGTGAAAGTGTGGCTTTTGGTTTATGTAACACCCTAGTTGTTTTACTTATTTGAGTTTGACATGAAATGTGAGATTGAAACAAAGTTGAGCACAAAAGGGGAAGCCTGGATACTAGGTGGGCGGACTAGACTAGAGTACTAGTGAAACGAGAGTGGCTCCGGCCCAGTTTCAATTAGCTGGATTGACGCTTACAACACTAACTAAACATTGGATGGTGACTGGAGACCACTATGGTAGGAGGTGCTTCCCTGCCAGTGGATCATGCACGGGAATGTATGATATGGTTCACCGAGACGTGAGGTTCTAGGGTCCCATTCCTTCTTCTAGTATCTTTAGGGCCTCTCCAAATTTTGGTGCTCCTGGACTACTCTACACCCACCGTCGGCATACGGTTCAGCTTTTGGTTTTTGTGAAGGTTTGGGATTTTCTTTTAAGAAAAGGTGTTTTCTTTTATCTAAGTTTTTTTTAAAAGTGTTTTCCTTATAGAAACTGCCTCTTTAAAATTGTTTAAGCTTTGGTATCCCTTTTTTTATTTAGCCTGCAAATGTATTTGTCATTTAATGTTTATACGTGGAACCTTTTTATTTGGGTGACGTCCTACTCGGATTTTGGCTCACACCCTACATACACCAATGGTTGTATATAGTCTTTGTTTCTTGTGTATTTCAGGTTGTGACATCGTGCTCAGTGATGGTGGTTCTAGTTGTAGTTGGTCTTTTCATGTAGAGTGGTGTTGATGCGGCCTCTCTTTCGTCGGGAGGTTTGAGTAAGAGTTCTAGTTTCCAGTGTCATCCTTTATTTTTAGTTGTGGGATCAATTTGTAAACCCCTGATTTTGTTTTCAGTTTAAGGCCCCTGTTTAGTTGTCTACTTTCAGTTTCAGTTTCTTTATCTTATCAGTGGTTTTGTTTTTACTATTTCGGGTAAAATCGTTCCCATGCGTTAGTTTTGATACCCGGTCACTTGTGCCAGCCCGTGGGGATCGTGAACGCACTTCGGGCCATGTCACAGACCAGGTCGGGCACTGGGTTGGATGACGACCCGGCCTGGTTCATGACAATTCTGATAGAATACATGAAATTTATTCTTGAGGAAAATACATTTTCATTTTCAAAAATGTTTTTTTTTTCAAAATGACATGAAATTTTAAAAGAAAAGAATTTAATTGAAAACGATCTTGAAATATTGTAAAGGAATCTTGGTGGAAATAATTCATTATGAAATCACAATAATCCATTCATGCCGTATAAGTTAAAAAACATTCTCCTCGTACTTTTTCTTGAAAAGTACAAAATGTACCTTGTATCGAATAATGAGAAAATATTCATTTCATACTATTTAGTTAAAATTCCCCAATGGGTAAAATTTACATAAAAAATATTTAGAAGAATATAAATATTATTATATATTTATGTAACATGGATTTGGATGATAAATATACCCTAGTAAATAATTACATATAAATAATCTTAGATTATAATGAGACTAAAAAATTATCCCTCACCTTTGGTCTGATATCCTTCGTATGTGTCTGAACATCCTATATAATTATTTTAATAATATTATTGACTTATTCTAGAATCATAAAAATCTTTATGATATCATATATGATTATATAAACATATTTTTGTTAGTAAAATTTCATTTTAACTCATTGTTTGGATATGAAATGCTTTTTGTTCTAATGAATGTTTTGCCAGATATGTTCATGTTCCACTACGTAGAATATTGGTATATTATATAAAATAATTATACTAGAACAATATATATCATGTTTATTCATTCCATTCATATATATAATCATGTTTTAATGAAGATATTTTACAATGAATCACATTGCATCGTGGAGGCGGTTGGTCATACGTACCCACAAGCGACGATATCATTCACTTAATGGTTAAATAGTATGGAATTGGATGGGGTATAAATAATAGAAAATAATTATCATGTTATATTAATTATTTAAATCCATTATAATCGTCATTATACCCATACAAATAATATATTTTTTTATAAAAAATTACACCAAAATGTGGAGATGGTAATCCGTACGTATGCATGCATGGTGATATTGTTATTCATAGGATGGATGAAAGGAGATATAAGGTTGTACCATAATTATTATAATAAACCAAGATGGAGAAGATAATGCATTTATTACTTTATTATGGAAAAAACATAAGAAGAGGAAGTAGTAGAATAAAATAATTTTGAAAGAGGTGATAAAACAATTACCTATTTTTTGAGTATTTTTTTTTGATTTTCACTAAAGGTCTCCTGAGGATGTATTTATACCCAAAGTGTGTTCTACAAGTGTAAGGGAGGGATTTTGGGAGATTATTTGAGAATATGTTGTATGAGACAAGGGATTTTCTATTTTTGAGTAATTGGGAAGATGTGGTGGCCTTTTATAAGAGGGAGGAGGAGCACTTTAATAAAGTCTTGAAATATTATTTTATTATAAATTGATTTTTCGAATTCTAAAAGATCAAAAGTGATATATTTCATGGTTAATATGAGGATAGTTAAAAATACACTCAAAAAAAGTAAAATTTTATGTCTCTCTTCCAAATAATATGTTTTTTGACAAATATAATATGTAAAAGTTTTTAAAACAAATTTTAAAATTGGTTTTCCCTCAAAAGGTGGAAAAACTGCATTTTTTGAAAAATAATTCTGTTATCCATAAGTATGAATTTATTCTTATATCATGTGTAGAAAATATATAATATTAATTTTAATGATATAAAAATTCTAAATGTGGTAAATACTATTCATAACGGGAAGTTTATATCCCCTTAAATAATAATATTTTAATAGTATATCATTGTTTAGTGAAACACGGTATTTCATACCACACAAGCTACCGAGGAAGGTAGATTTTGTGTTTTACTCAAGACAATTCAGTATTTCATTTAGTGAAATATTCCTTTGGCTTTGTGTATAAGATAATCCAAGCATAGTTCTTTTATACATTGAACAAAATCTATACTTAGTGTTGCATATATCGTACATCAAATCAGTGTAGTGTGTAATAGACCACAAGTTAGTTTTGTGTGAAAGGAATGTTTAACTTAATACTTTGAAATATATAAATTAAAATATTTATTTATTAAAAAAAATTGATCCATAAAAACTCGGGGTGTTACATTATACCTCCCTTAAAATGATTTTTCCCTCAAAATTCGTCAGGTTTATAAAGGGTTTACTACTTGAAAGTTTACTTCATGGAACCCCACATCATAAAAAGGAACACTAAAACTTAATTATAAAAAGGAATGATAGAAACATAACATTTTACCAATTTTACTGATCATTGGGTTTCCATATAGTATAACATAGGTGGGAAGTGAAAACATAGAGAGGGAAAAATCAAACCATATATTTCTGATGGATAGTGGTAGAGAGCTTGGTTTGGTGAAAGTTAACAACCAGAAACCCATAAATATGTGATCATTTAAGGGTCTATCTGGTTTATATGATAAGAAGGTACTAAGATAAAAATAATTTCAAGATCCGTTCCCTAAAATTTAATAACATGAGAAGAAATAAATAATTTGTTTTAGTAAAATATGACCATTGGTCTGGAATTTGAAAATTTCCACTTCATCTCTTATTAAACAAAATTATGTTGAATTTGTCATTCCTAAAGTGTTATTAGATCATGAGATCTGAAAATAGATTGATAGGTCATTTCATCTATCTCAACAAAAAGGTTAATAGATTATCAAATATTCAAAATTCCACCTATATTAAGATAATACATTAATCGATCAAACTTCAACTGGAGTATAACTTATACTATCTGTAATTGGATAAAATTAAAATCCTTCCAAAAACATACAATATAAAACATTTGAAAGAGGTGAACTAAATATTTTTAACATTTATATATCATATCTCATAAGATAGTTCTTTGTTGTCACATTTCAAACATGTGAATGTCTTATCATTGTATTCTCTTGAGGTGCGGTAACAACCTGAACTATTAGATATCCTTGTTGAAAACAAGCATGTTTTCTTATTCTTAAGAAAAAAACATTAATCTTCATCTGGGATAACATAACCCATATTTCAATAAATCCTTAAATAGTTCCATGGTAACTAATATCATCCAATTCACTTATTCATATCCAACATACCTTAATCGAAATATTATTATCTCAACATCATGTTCATATTAAGGGGAATACTTCCATAAATCATGTGTTTCATAAAAACAACACTTTATTACCTCAATAAATTTTCATGGAGACCAGTACCACTCAGAATACACTTTCAAATACACATAGAAAACCAAAATTGAAAAATATATTTATATTTCATTATTCCATAATACTATAAAAGATATTCTACAACATTATTTTGAAATACCATTACATGAACAATCAATCGTTAAACCACTTCATTTTCAAACTCAAAACCACCAATAGGGATCAAATATGATTTTCATTTTTATTAGTCCTTAAGTGGTTTTGGCATCCATCATCATTGTTAAACCTTGGACTAGGGAATTGGTTAGCATAATACCCATTTCTTTTCACATGTAGCATTGAAGTGTGGGTGGTGGATTATCTATTTCATTTTCTCTATTCACATCATTTTATACCTTTTTATCATTACTTTAGCACTCAATTTCCTAATGAACTTATTTTCTAAACATAAAAAATATTCTAGACCCTTTAATATAGTCTCCACCACGCCTCTTTCCAATCATTTGGCATAAGGAAACTCTCATATTCTTTTAACCATTTTTTGATATTTTCATTTGAACTCCATCTTTAGTTTCTTGTCAAATCCATGAGATTTATATGTATCACCAAATTACAATTCTACATTGATATCACAATACCAAATATCTTCATAGCAACTAATGTCTCTTATAGATAACTCCCTTCAAAGAATTAGTTTCAAGCCACTGATGAATCGATCATCATTACTTTCAGGTTAAATGATAAAGCCATAAGAATACCTTGAAGGTCTTGTAAAATTTTCATCATATGTACCAACGGATCCATAATCCTTTGGATTAAGATCAATGTTGCTCAGAGTGGATACTCAAGAGGGGGGGGGGGTCAATTGAGTTCCAATTATTATTTTTTGAAAATGATTTCTCTTAAAATCCCCCAATTTAAAAACTAAGTTAATCTGTAGTGAATTTATATAGATTGTAAATGGTAAATTAGTTTCTCAATGATTGATTAGGTCTTAGTTAATTTAATCATAATATTAAATTATCTTTAGAAACTAACTTACTGGTTCACAAAAAGTACAAAAACTTTCTAATTTAACTATCAGAGTAACTTTAAAATAGATTTGTATATCAATGTAAATAGAAGCGGAATATAAAATATGTAATATACTTTAGAATTAATCTATGAAGCACAACAGATATAACCAATAGGTTCATCCTCAAGCTGATACTTAGTCATCTCAAACAATTTATATAAAATTTGATCCACAACCTAGATTGGGGTAAAAAACAGTTCAATGACTATCCAGGTACTAAGACCTCTACCATAGTTCTACGTGGGAATAAGAACAATAGCTCACCGGCTATCCAGGTCCTACTTGACCTCTACCACTATCCACAGTGGGAAACAAAAGAGTTATGAAAGGTTTGTGTGATTATTTATATATCCTCCGGTTTAGCACAAGAGACAGTGTGAGTATAAAATATACAGATCACACACATTGCTTGAAATGTAAATAAAAGAATCACTAAGAGAGGAGATATGAGTTTAGAATGATCTAGTGATTTGAGGGGCAACTATGGACTCCTTTTGAATTGTCATAAATGCTTCTGAGTCCCTCTATAGTTTTTGTTTGGAATACAGACAGTCGTTTTCTTCAAGTTCAGTTGGATCAGATTGAGTGTATGAGTAGCTCGTTGTAGTTCTTCACTCCTTGACTGATGTTTGGTTTGTGTTATCTTCATGTATGAATTTATTCGTGTATATCTAGTGTTCTTCAATTATAGATGTATAATTTCTGTATGCACACCATTACAACACTCTTTTTTTCCATTTTGTGCATACCTTTGTGTCCAGCCTTTGTCCTTCCTTAAATAGATTTTAGCTCAGGCAATGGGAAGGATTAACTTTTAACAGGTACGAGGTACGGTTCCCTGACATTCCAATAACTATCATTAAAAAATATTAATTGCATTAAAATCATAAAAAATGACTATTTCTTAATAAATAAATAATGTTGAAAAAATTAGAGTTTAGGAATCAGTGACTGGTAAATATTTCATTAGTAGCTTTCTTTCAGTAGATATGTAATGGTGGACTCTGTATAGTAGTGAGATCTTCTCGGTAGCTCTTTGTCCTTGTACCGATAGCTCCTTGTATCACTAGCTATTACTCTGTGTATCAATAGCTCTATATACCGGTGACTCCTTCTATCAGTGGCTATTGGTTTATCGGTAGCTCGGTTGTATCAGTGGTTCTTTTGTATTCGTGACTGTCTGTATCGGTAAACTTTGTATCGGTAGCATGTGCATATATGTAGCTTCGTTCTGTCGGTAGCTCTTCTTTTATCAGTTGCTTTGCTTCTATCAGTAGCTGTCTGTATCGGTGGACTTGATCTATCAGTGACATGTTCTTACCGGTGGACTTATACATACCGGTAGATCTACGTATCAGTGACCTTTTCTTATCGGTGACTATGTCTATCGGTAGACTAAGTACCGATAGATCTATATCAGTATCTATAAGCATATTAGTGACTTAACACCTATATGATTTATGAAAAACATATCCGATTGAGTTAGAATTATTTCAAAATTCATATAAGCATAGATAAACATTTTATTAACATATTTCAAAGATTATTTTAATATTATTATCAACTTGATAATAGAATTTCATAGATTGAATGAATTAATATATAGATAAACATTATTTGGGATTATTAAAGTATGTGAAAGAAAAATTGGGATTATCAAAACAGGTGAGTTCAATAATCTCCCCCTTTTTATAATCACAACTTATGATATTATAATCCCAATAAAATTAGTAATGTATTAGAGGATAGTGCATTAGATCGAATTGTATAAGAGAAAACAATGTATTATAAAACATATATAGCAATGATAAAATATAACAAATGGATCAGAGGAAAATTAATTAAGCTCACAAAATATAGTATTTCTCCCCCTTAGACATAAAATATATTATTTGCCCCTCGATATGTTTCCCTTAGATAGTATTTATCCCCCTTTGTGATAATCAAAAAGTGGGACAAGAAGGAAAAAACAGGTGAAGAGAAGTAATAGAGGGTAAAAGAAATTAGGATCCTATATATTTCTTGGAGAAAACAGATACAAAGAAATACATAAAGAAAACAAAAAAGAAATACAGGTGATTCATATTAAAAATTCTTGCCGATGTTCAACCCACATCATCAGAATTAGATTTCCCCTTGTGATCAGAAGAAGGTTCAGGTGTGGTGGATGAGGTGAAGGCTTAGGAACACCAGAGACGATCAGAGGTGGATGAGCAACGAAAACTGTTCCCGGACTGTACTTTGTAGCTCTCTGAGTGATCATAGGAGTAAGGCTTCAGATAGCTTGTTCTGGAGTCATCTGAGCAGGAGAAGTATCAGAGGCAGAGGTAGGTAAGGCTGGAGGTACAATCATTGGTTGAGCATCAACATGCATGAAAGGAATCAAGCGATTTCTGAAATCCATAATGATTCCTCCTCATCTTTCCATAGAAGAAATGAAATAATCCTTGTTTTCAATGAATTTGTCCAGTGCAGGTGTCAACTCTCTAAGTTTTCTGACTTGCTCTCTGAATGATTGACTGAATGGAGGTAACTTCATGTTTTCTAACAGAAGTTTGAAATGTTTGTTGAGTTGATGCTTGGTGTAAATCCTTTGGAAATAATAATCTACCTTGTCTTTCACCTCTTTCTGAGTGGTATAAGCTTCTCTCATATAGTCTTGGACTATTTTCATTATATATATAGTGGTATCTCTAGTAGAAGTTACCACTTTCTTCAGATCAGATGAGTCCACAGAGCCACTGGTTGACGCTAAGCCAAGCTCCTCCTTCATCACAACTCTAATATGATCCAAATCCACTGAAGGTCTAGAAGTAAGAGAACTAATAGAGAAGGTCAAAGTTTCCTTGAAACTCTTAGTTTGTAGACTAATATGATTTTTCTCTGTAGTATCATGGGCATCGATATGATTCTCCACAGGCTTTTTAAAGCCTTCAAAAACAGAAACCATCTGGCTCACCACACTCTTCACATAGGACAAAACCTTGTCTTCTTGAGATTTTGAACTCATATAGGATTCCAGAGAGACAACTGATTTCTTTAGAAATTAAACATCCTCTATCAGTCTAGATACTTGATTCTGGCAGGCGGTGACTTCATCTACTATCTCTGCCACAACTATTTACACATTACAACCAAGAGAGAGTTCAAAAGACTTTTCCAAATTATTCATCTCTTCAACAAAGCAATTATTTAACTCAGCAACAAAAGCACTTAAAAGCTCTTTCCGCTCATGCTTTGAAGATTCTAAGTCATCCCTGGTGATCATATCCACAGGTTCAACCACAAAAGGTGCTCTTTCAGACACTATAATGGCCACAGAGTCATTCAAAATCGATTGAATAGATGTCACCAGTGAAGCTTCCATTTTCCTTATTTCTTCGACAAAACTGATTTTAAGATCATACATTAGCTTATCCAGATCATGTATTCTAACCATATCTTCAGGTAATATCTCAGAATGAATATCATAATTGATTTTTCGCCTTTGAAGGGATGTCTCATTATCAGAATCTAGATAATCTAATCCATAAACCACAAAACCAAGATCTTCTGCCCAATCCTCAAATTCAACAGCCACTGAAACACAGCCAAACTTGGTTGAATGCTCCCCCTCAACTAGTGCATTCTCTTGTACAATAAAAAAATTCTTAGCAGGTCTTTCTTACTTAGAAGAATCATCTACAATCAAATCCATTTCTGAAATAGAAGGAGGTTCCTCAGGAATAGGTAAAGGTATATCAACTTCATCAAATTACTCAGCAGGAAATAGGGAATGCCCAATCAGCGGACTAAGGCTCAAACTGACAGAAACAGATTCTTCACTTGCATGAACTTCTTCTTCATCTTCTCGAGCAGATTCTCCTTGATCTGCTTTCTATTTTTATTCCTCATCCACAGGTGCCTCTTTATTGTTTATGCCCAAAATAGTTTCTATACTAGGTATGTTCAAAGAAGCACACTCCTTTTCTTGTGATACAATTTCAGAAGTTGGTCATGGAGGAAAGTCTGGATCTCCTCCATCTGCTGCAGAGGAATCTTCCTCTTCTAAATCATCACTGTACTATGTCTCTTCTTCATCAGGTCCCAGACCCAGATCCCTCACATCCTTAGGTCTTGAAGGATGATCTACAAGATTGAACTTATCATATAACTTGTTGTCATCATTAACCCACTCTCTTTTCCATGGGTTCCAGTTTATCATCATGTATTTACATACAGTTCTTGTGATACATAATTTTTTTCTTACCACTACTGTCTCATCCTGAGACTTAGATACTCCTTTCACCTTAATCATTACTAATTTCAACTTGGCAAAGAATAAGGCATTGGTCTTTGATTTTGTCCTGGCCATTTGCTCCATTTGAATCATTAGCATCCTGCACATATTTACTTTCACACCATGTCTCAAGAGATGTAGCATATATATATCTTGATATCTCAAATTTGCAAAGTCCCCCTCCTAGGAATTAAAACATGCTGAAAAAACTTGAACAACAATATGTTCTCTCTATCAATTTCAGAATCCACCACCTATCTTTTATTTCCACTACCGGTGAGCTCCTCTAAGGCAGCCTCATAATCAAATATGCCGCTTGTAGGTGGTACTGATTTTGAGAAATATCCAGAAACACTTTTGTGTGGAACCTTCAGGCATTCAACCCACTCAATATAAGAAAAATATATCTCCTTTATATTTACCCATGAAAGCATTCTGTTTTCTTCATCGTATTTCTCAAAACATACAAACTCATAGAACAATTTCCCCAGCTTTAGATAGTAGGTGCCATTGTTGTTCGAAAATAATTCTACCCACCTCTGATTTTCCAGTACCTCTAGAACTAACAATTTACTAAACAACATCCATTCCACGCATAGATCTTTTTCGATCACAATAACTCTATTTTGTAAATGCGGGTTCACTGGTCGCCTCCCTGACCTTGTTCTACTAACACTGCTACATTCTTTTGGATATTTCTTCTACTTCTTCGCATTCGGCTCATCAATTTCATATCTGACAGTAGGCATTTTGGTTTTTTCCATTTTCTGGTTCAAGGAACGTAGGGTTTTCATGAGATTCGGGAGGTAAGGATTGAAGGAAAAGGTTTTGAGGTGGATCGAAAAGTAATTAAGACATAGTTTTATCATTTTGGAATCATAAAATAAATAATTAAAATATTAAAAGTAAAGTATAAATGATACAGATTCTGGATGTAGGCAGATGTTTAAAATAGCGCATACTTATCGGTAGGGTATATCATTGAGAATTACTAACGGTGAGGTCCACTAATCAGTGAGGTATATCGGTGAGATTTCATATCGGTGAGGTATATCGGTGAGGTATATCCGTGTGGTTTCATATCGGTGAGGTTTCATATCGGTGAGGTATATCTGTGAGGTTTCATATCAGTGAGGTTTCATATCGGTGATCTATCATTCCTAACTCATGTCTAATGTAACTTAACTTATCCAAACTTAAAGGTTTGGTGAAAATGTTAGCTAATTGATGTTCAGTACCTATAAATTCAAGAGTAATATCACCTTTTTGGTAGTGATATCTCAAGAAATGGTGCCTTACATCAATGTGTTTGGTCCTAGAGTGATACCCAGGGTTCATTGAATTGTTAATTGCACTAGTGTTATCATATTTAATAGATACATTCTTAAAATCATATCTATAGTCCAAAAGAGTGTGTTTCATCCACAAAATTTGTGCACAACAACTACCAGCAGCTATATACTCTTCTTTAGTAGTAGACAATGCAACATAGTTTTGTTTCTTACAACACCATGATACTAGGGACTTTCCAAAAATATGACATGTTCTAGATGTGCTCTTTCTATCCAACTTGGAACCAGCAAAGTCAGCATCTGAATAACTCATTAATTCAAAAGATTGTCCTTTTGGATAAAACAAACCAAAATTTTCAGTATTTTTATGATACTTAAAAATTATTTTAATAGCAAGAAAATGCGATTCTTTATGATTATCTTGAAATCTTTCAAACATACACACACTAAACATAACATCTGGTCAACTAGCTATAAGGTAAAGTAATCTTCCAACTATAACTCTGTAATTTGATTGATCCACTGGTTTCATAGTCTCATCTACATCCAATTTATAGACATTAATCATAGGTGTATCACATTCCTTAATACTATCCAAAGAAAAACGTTTTAAAAGATCCTTTGTGTATTTAATTTGATTCAAAATAATACCATTTTCATTTTTAAAAACCTGAAATCCAAGAAAATATTTTAGTTCTCCCATTAAACTCATTTCAAATTAAATTTTCATGCTCTTTGAAAAATAAGTACATAAAGAATGTTTAGAAGATCCAAAAATAATATCATCAACATAGATTTGTACTATCAAAACATCTTTAGAAATTATTTTAATAAAAAGAGTTGGATCATCAATCCATTTAGTAAAACCTTTTGAAATAAGAAAATTACTAAGTCTATCATACCAAGCTCGTGGAGCTTGTTTTAAACCATATAAAGGTTTAGAATGTTTAAAAACATGATTTTGAAAATGGGGATTTGTAAATCCTGGTGGTTGTTCAATAAAAACAAATTCAATTATAAAACCATTTAGAAAAGCACTTTTAACATCCATTTGATATAAATTGAAATTCAAATGAGCAGCATAGGCAAGTAGAATCCTAATAGCCTCTAATATAGCTACATGGGTAAAGGTTTCCTCATAGTCTATTCATTCCTATTTACTATACCCTTATGCAACTAGCCTTCCTTTTTTCTAACTATATTTCCAGACTCATCAACTTTTTTTCTAAAAACCCATTTAGTGCCTATGGTCAAAGTGTCCTTAGGTCTGTCAACTAATTCCCAATCTTTTTTTTCTTTCAAATTGATTTAATTCTTCTTGCATATCCATTACCCAAAATTCATCATTGATTGCATCATTGACATTTTTAGGTTCTAAATGTGAATGTAAGGCTTGATCTTCAATCTAGTTCTTAGATAATCTATATTCTATGTCCCTCTATCAATATTACCAACAAAAGAATCTAAAGGATGATTCTTTAGAATCTTAGTTGATTTAGTAAAGTTAGGACTAGAAATTTCAGGCTCTTCTCTAAGTTCAGGTTCTATAAAAGCAGATTCTGGAATATGTCCAGAACTGGATGTCTTTACCACAGGCTCATTGGTTTTATAATTAAGGTCCAGAATAGACAAAGCTTCTTCTAGATTTTCAAGAGAAGACTTAGGTTCATGCGGATCAGTTTCATCAAACATGATATGAACATATTCTTCCACACATTTGGTTCTTTTATTAAAGACTCTATAGGCTTTTCTAGTTAAAGAATAACCAATAAAAATTACTTCATCACTTTTGGATGCAAACATGTCAAGATTATCCTTATTATTGAGAATAAAGACTTTGAAACCAAAAAATCTAAAGTAAGTAACCTTAGGTTTCCTATTATTCCACAACTCATAAGGGTTATTCATGAGAACGAGTCTAATCAAGACTCTATTGATGATATAACAAGCTGTATTTATAACATCAGCCCAAAAATAAATAGGTAGGTCATATTCATTAAGCATGGTTCTTGAAAATTCTTGAAGGGTTCTATTTCTTCTTTCTACTACACCATTCTGCTAAGGTGTCCTAAGTGTAGAAAAGATGTGACTATAGCCATTGTGTGAGAAATATGATTCAAACTCATGATTTTCAAACTCACAACCATGGTCACTTCTCAGGGCCTTAATCTTAAGTCCACTATGTTTTTCTATAGACTTGGTGTATTTAATAATGTAAGAACAAGCTTCACTTTTATGATCTAAAAATTATACCCAAGTATATCTAGAAAAGTCATCTACTAAGACATAGACATAGTGCTTCCCATTTAAACTATAAACTCTAGAAGGTCCAAACAAATCCATGTGAACCAACTCGAGAGGTTGAGAAGTTGAAACTAAATTATTTGATTTAAAAAAAACTTTATGTTGGTTTCCCTTTTGATAGGGATTACAAACATTATCAGTTGGGAACTCGAGTTTACATAGGTCTCTAAATAGGTTCTTCCAAGTCAATTTTCTAAGTGAATGAATGTTACAATGTCATAATCTTCTGTGCTAAAGCCAATAATTTTTATGAAAAGCATTTAAGCAAGTAATGTTTTGTTTAGCTAAAGTAATAAAATCAACAACAAAAACATTTTCATTTCTCAAAGAAGAAAATACTAAAAAAAATTTAGAGTTAAAAACATTAGAAGAATAATTTTCAAATTTAACATTGAAACCATCATCACATAATTGAGAAATAAATAACGGATTTTATTAAAGTCCATCAACAAACAAAACATTAGAAATCAATACTGAATCAATGTTACCAATCTGGCCTAGGCCGATGATCTTTCCTTTAGAGTTATCCTCAAAGGTGACATGAACTCCATCAAATTTGACTAAACTCTTGAAGCATGAGTAATATCAAGTCATAATCCTTGAACATCCACTGTCCATTAACCATACCTTCTTCTGAGAACTCTTCATGCAAGTCTCCTACAAAACATGTTTATATGGAAAATGATTTTGGTACCCAAATTTTCTTGGGTCCATATAGGTTAGAAAGCAAAGATTTAAGTATCTGGATTTGTCTTATGGGTCTCAAATAACTTACAAAATCAATAGATTTTGAAAAATAAAAATTATTTGATCTATAACCATATGAATAACTAGTTGAAGAATATGAATTTCCAGAACTAGAACTAGCAGCATTCTGTCCATATTTTGGAATAAATCTAGTTTTAGTTATCATCTCTCTTTCCCGGCTAATAGCATATTCCAGTGGTATAATTTGGTGCCACATACTTTCCTAGAATTTGAGTGAGTGTATCTTTTCCATTTGTGAATTTTTATAATTCCTTCCTTAATTTCTCATTAGATAATTTCAGTTCAGTATTTTCCTTATGTAATTGAGAATTCTTTTTCATTTCTATATTAAGGGAAGATTTGACAGAGCTGGATAAAGCATGTTGTTTCTTTAAGGTTTTATATTTTTCCTTCAATTCATTACAGGTTTCTTCTATCATATTACAATCTTCAGATAACTCTTCAATAGACATATTTACATATTCGTAATCAGATGAAACTCCAGAATAATATGAATTTAAATAAGGAGTATCCAGTGTTACCTAAGATGTGTTTTTCCTAAAACACATGTTAGATTTTTTAGATTTTTCATCCTGAGTAGAATCAGAATCAGTTGAACTATCCTCTGAATCACTCCAAGTTTCTTTCATAGATTTCTTATACTTGTTGTCCATATAGTCATATTGCTTTTTGAACTTCAATTTTGGACAGTTTGCTTTTACATGTCCTTTCCTTTTACATTCATAGCTGACAATTTCGTCACTGTTATCATGCTTCTTCTAGTCCTTCTTCTAATGACCTTTGTTATCATATTTTCCTATGTAATTTGATTTTCTAAAGAATTTATTCTTCCCGTAGAACTTATTGAATCTCCTGGCTATCTGAGTCATTTTAGCATCACTGTCAGATGCACTCTCATCACTGCTTCAACTATCACTTTCACTTTGAATTTTTTCTTTGTCTTTACTCTTTAAAGCAGATGTCATGAAGGCTACTAACTTATTCATTGGTTAATCATCATCTTATTTGTTGACCTTCATCTCTTCTTCATACAAGATAAGCTTAACAATAAGCTCCTTAATAGGAAAAGTACCAATATCACATTATTCTCTAATGGAAATAGATGCGATTCTCCATCTTTCTAGCAGACATCTTAATATCCTCATGATCTATTCTTTTAAAGGAACAACTTTACCAAGAGATCTCATAGTGTTGAAAACCTCATTGAACCTGAGATACAAGTCAGAAATGGGTTCATCAGGCTTCATTTTAAAATTTTCATATTTAATAGTATAGATATTCAACCTCATTTCTTTGACATTGGTTGTTCCCTCCTGGGAAATAGCCAAAGTGTCCCAAATTTCATAAGCAGTTTCATAAGAAAATATGCGATTTAATTATTCATCTATTAAAGAACAATACAAATCATTCATATATTTACAATTATTATTGTAAGAAGTTTTAGTAGGTTCATACCAAGTAGTTCTTTCAGATTCTAGAATCTTATATTGAGTCTCTATAGTAGTCCAGATATCAAATCCCATACTCTCTAAATGAATTTTCATTTTAAGCTTCTACTGGGCGTAATTTTTACCATTAAAGAAAGGTGTCCTGTTAGTAGTAGCACCTTTAATCTATTGTCCATAGTAATATTTTGGACAATATATTTAAAGAGATAAACTTTATAACTAACAAAAATTTAAGATATATAAAATACAACTAAAATCACAGTTGAAAAACAGAGTGTTTTTAAAAACTTGAATATTAAACAATCCTCTGATACCAAGTGTTGGTTGGAGTAGATACTCAAGAGGGGGGGGGGGGGGTGAATTGAGTTCCAATTAACATTTCTATTAAAAATATTTCTCTTAAAATCCCCCAATTTAAAAACTATGTTAAACTATAGTGATTTTATACATATTGTAAATGTTCAATTAGTTTCTCAATGACTGATTAGGTCTCAGTTAATTTAATCAGAAGATTAAATTATCTTTTGAAACAAACCTACTGGTTCACAAAAAGTACAAACACTTGTTAATTTAACTATCAGAGTAACTTTAAAATATATTTTCATTTCAAAGTAAATAGAAGTAGAATATAAAATATTTAATATAAATTACACTTAATATAAGATGCATAATAGATATAACCAAGAGGTTCAGTCTCAAGACAAGACTTAGTCCTCTCAAAAAATTTATATAAAATTTGATCCATACCCTGGATTGGGGTAAAAAATAGAGCAAAGACTGTCCAGGTACTAAGACCTCTACCACGGTTCTATGCGGGAATAAGAACAATAGCACACAGGCTATCCAAGTCTTACTTGACCTCTACCACTATCCACAGTGGGAAACAAAAGAGTTATGGAAGGATTGTGTGAGGATTTTGAGATCCTCCAGTTTAGCACAAGAGACAGTGTGAGCATAAAATATATATAGCACACACACTGCTCTACATGTAAATAAAATAATCACTTAGAGAGTAAATATGAGTTTAGAATGATCTAGTGATTTGAGGTGCAGCTTTGGACTCCTTTTTATTTGTCAGAAATGATTCTCAGTCCCTCTCAGGTTTTTGTTTGGAAAACAGAGGGTTATTTTCATCATGTTCAGTTTGATCAGCTTGAGTGTATGAGTAGCTCATTGTAGTTCTTCACTCATTGATTGAAGTTCAGTTTGTGTTCTCTTCTTGTATGAATCACTTCATGTATATCAAGTGTTCTTCAAGTACGGATGTAGTCTTTCTGTATGCGCACCTTTACAACACTCTTTTTACCTTTTTGTGTGTACCTTTGTGTGCATCCTTTGTCCTTCCTTAAATATATTTTAGCTCGGGCAATGGGAATGATTACCTTTTTACAGGTACGAGGTACGGTTCCCTGACATGCCAATAACTATCATTAAATAACATTGATTGCATTAAAATAATCAAATATAATCATTGCTTAATACATAAATAATGTTGACAAAAGTAGAGTTTAGGAATCAGTGACTGGTAACTCTTTCATCAGTATCTTTCTGTCAGTTTATATTTAACGATGGACTTTGTATAGTAGTGAGCTTCTGTCGGTAGATCTTTGTCCTTGTATGGGTAGCTCCTTTTATCGGTAGCTCTTACTTTGGGTATTAGTAGCTCTATATACTGGCGAATTCTTCTATCGGTGGCTCTTGGTCTATCGGTAGCTCGCTTATATCAGTGGCTCTTTTGTATTCATGACTGTTTGTATCGGTAATCTTTGTATCGGTAGCTTGTGCATATCAGTATCTTGTGCATATCGGAAGCTTCGTTCTATCGGTAGTTCTTCTTCTATCGATAGCTCTGGTTCTATCGGTAGTTGTTTGTATCGGTGGAGTTGATCTATCAGTGACATGTGCTTACCGGTGGACTTATAATTACCAGTAGCTCTTGGTATCGGTCACCTTTTCTTATCGGTGACTATGTCTATCGGTAGACTAAGTACCCGTAGATCTTTATCAGTATCTATAATCATATCAGTGACTTAACACTTATCTACTTTATGCAAAACATATCGGATTGAGTTATAATTATTTAAAAATTCATATAATCATAGATAAACATTGATTAACATAATTAAAATATTATTTTAATATTATTATCAACATGAAAATAGAATGTTGTAGATTGAAATAATTAATATATAGATAAACATTATTTGGGATTATTAATGTATGTGAAAGCATAATTGGGATTATAACAACAGGTGAGGTCAACACTCAAGGAATTCCTTTTCAATTTTCCTTCAAATAATATGAGGAAATTACTTATTAAAAAATAAGTTCATGAACTCAACCCACTCTATGGATTCAAATTCATCTTGCTACCTTGTATTCGTGATTAGAGTCCACCACTACTCCACTTTTCCTTATAAATGATAAACAAACAAAGTGAATTTTTCTTGTTCTGAATTGTGATGGATTGAAAATATATTTTCAATGGTAAAGATCCAATTTTTTGTAACAAGTTGATCATATGGCCCACATAAATAAGGGGGGTCTTTCCTAATGAAGGACCCAACAATTGTTTTTTTCCTTCTCTGGTCATTTGGAAGTCTAGAGTGATTCATAACTTGTGTAAGTATAGGGATAATATTTCGAATTACATATCCAATAACATTTTTTCTCTTTTAAGTGGTCATTTTTTGCATTTCCCATTGCATTGATCATTTAAAAGTTTCCTTTGGGTTCCATCTAATGTCTAAAACCCAAAAAAAGTTTAGTTAGAGAGGAAAAAATTAGACTAGAAAAAAACATAATCAAGGGTTTTATTTTCAATCTCTAACATCTTAGGTTTGATAATAGGTTTTTTATGATCACTGTCATAATTTTAGAACTATAACATATAATTATACATATCCAAAGGAAATCCCTTAGAAATATATCTAGGTATCTCTCTAATGTTTTTAAATCCTAGATTCCTATGTTTGAATAAACCTTTCCTATGATACAAACTATAATGACCCAACAACAACATATATGAATATTAAATCTTTTTGGATTAATATTCATTACATTTTAAATATGCATTCCTATGGTCTGTAATATATTAGTGTCTTTGAAAACATGGAATACATTCTTCATACCTTGTGAATGATATTCAACATCTCCCATAAAGATATGCCAATTTAGTACTCCTACATAAATGATATCTTTATAACCCAAGGAATTGAAACATAAGAAAGTGTGATCTTAGATGCCCAGTAAGGGTAAGAAGATAATATATGAACATATGAATGTAAAAAACATGAACATAACTTTTGAATATCTAAATCATGAATAATGAAATAAATATTAGTTGTTCATAAGGCATAAATCATAAAGGAACATTAACCATGATAACGTAGCATTATATTAAAACATGAACTTGTGGAAGACGCATAATCATAGAAACTCATTTCCATATTATCCAAGTCTCATAGCCAAGACCATCATAGTGGAAAAATCCCATTACTGAATCGAGTTCACTCCTTATTATAGTCCTTGAATTGGAAGTAGATATAAGTCCCACAAATCTCATAATTAAATCATTCCTACATGTTATACAAAAACATAAACCATTCATCATAACATAACCCATGGAACAAAAAATGGTTTTCATAAACATCATTCTGTCATAAGCCATTAGAAATAAATTGATTTCATAAAAATAATTACATCATAAACAAAATGAAATCAAAGTAATAATAGGTATATAAAAATAACCCAATATCATCTTACATGGAAAATAATTTTTATAAGATACCTCAAATTAGTTCTTGATGAAAATATCTTTTCTTCTTGAAAAATAATTTCTTTTCTAAAAATTAAAAACAATTTAAAAAGAAAAGAATTTAATTAAAAATTCACATGAAATATTATTAAGTAATATTCATGTAAATGAAGTTTTATGAAAGATAAAGAATCCATTGATTCCGTATAAGTTAAAATAAAAATTATCCTTGAACTTTTTTCTGGAAAAGTCAAAAAAGTAGCTTATATTGAATAACGACAAAATATTTCATTCACGCCGTTTAATAAAAATTCCCCAATGTCTAAAATTGAATTTAAATTTTTTTAAAAGAATATAAATATTATTACATATTTAGTTATCATGTTTGTGGATGATAAATATACCCTATAAAAATTACTTATAAACTATCTCAGATAATAATGAGATTGGAAAATTATCCCTTACCTTAGGTCTAATATCCTTTGTATGTATCCGAACTTCCTTTAAAGTGATTCAAATTCTGTTACTGACTAACTCAAGAGTCATAATAATTTTTATGATATCATATATGATTATATTATCATCTGTTTGATAGTAACATTTCATTGTCACTCATTATTCAGATATTATCTGCTTTATGTTCTTATGGATGTTTTGTTGGATAAGTTCATGTTATACTTCTTAGTTTATAGTTATATGATTTAAAACATTATATTAGTAAAATATATATCATCTTTATTCCATCCATTCATGTCAATAATCCTGGTTTATTGAAGATCATGTAGATTGAATTGCATCGCATCGTGTGGACGGTAGGCTGTATGTACGCACGAGCAACGATATAATTTACTTAAAGGTTAAATGTTATTAAAATGGATAATATTTTAATTATATAGAATAATTATCATGTTATATTAATCATTTAAATCTATTATACTCATCATTACACCCATCAAAATTAAGTATTGTTGAATAAAAAATTACACTATGGCATGGTGGTTGAAATCCATACAAACACACACATGATGATATTGTTATTCGTAAGATGGATAAAAGGAGGTATAAGGTTGTACCATTATTATAACAACATCTCAGCATTTAGATGACACAATATTTGTTACTTTGTTATGGAAACGACATAATAAGCGGAAGAATAAGAAGAATAGAATTTTGAAAGAGGTGATAAAATAATTATATCTTTTTCAAATTTTTTTCATATGCACATAAGGTCTCATTAGGATGGTGTTCTTCCCAATGTTTGGTCTATAAGAGGAAGGGTGGGATGTTGGTATCTTATTTGAGAACACGTTTGATGATCCATGAGGCTTGAGAGGTTTGAGTAAGTGGGTATATTTTGTTCCCTTTTATAAGATGGAGGAGGGACACTTTAGGAAAGCCTTGAAATATTATTTTATTACAAATTTATTTTCAAATTATAATTGATCTAAAGTGATATATTTTTAGGATAATATGAGCATAGTTATAGATCCTCTCAAAAAATGTAAATTTTTATGTCCCACCTCCAAATAAGATTATTTATTTTGTCGAATATAATATACAAAAGTGTTAAAAAGAAGATCTAAAATCGGTGCGCCATCAGAAGGCGACAAAAAATCATTATTGGAAAAATATTTCTTTTATCTGAAAAATTTATTTTTTATATAATGTCTAGAAATTGATTTATATAAATTTTAATTTTATATAAAATTCAAAATGTGGTTAATATTATTCATAAAATCTATTTATACCCAATTAAATAATAATATTTAAATAATATATCATTGATTAATGATAATCGGTATTGCGTGCAATGGTATCTATCAAGGAATGTCACTCTTGCATGCAATGAAAGACAATTATGTTTCGGATGTAGTGAAACATTCCTTTGGTATTTCATATAACATAATGAAAACTTAGTTCTTTAATACATTGAACAAAATGTTTACTCAGTGTTCTGTGTATCATACACCATGTCGGTGTTGTGTGTAAAATCTGACAAGTTAGTTTAGTGTGAAAGTATTGTTTTACATATTGATTTTAATGATATAAATTAAAATTAAAATTTATTAAAAACCAAATGGTCCATAAAAACTGAGGGTGATACAAGGTAAGAACCAGGTGTCTAAAAAACATTTCACCATTTATGATATATTAGAGAGATAATTATTATGATTCCTTAAATTAACGATTTTTTTATTTTTCATCAGTAGTTAAATTCATTAATTCATTAATTTACACACTAAAAACATATTATCATTCCTATGATACATTTAGTTGATTGATTCTTCCCAAATTCTTGTCATGTTTGAAGTTGAATCTTCTTTCCTCTATTGTCTTTATAAAAATCAAGTTCCTCTTATTAGGTGTTTCACGAAACTCACCAAAGTTGATATATTTAATCATATAATGATATAGGTGATTAGTAATTATAACAATATTTCACATTCCATATATTATTTCACTTGGTTTATCTAGAGAACAATTATCACATTAGCACTCACATTCAATATTCATGTTATTCCTTTGGGTTCCATCCATTGAATAGAACCAAAAATTAGCGTGTGATCAACAATAATCATAGTGGAAGCTAATTAATCATGTAAAATAATTTATATAAAATCTAAATCATGACACCTTATTCTATGACACCTTATGTTTAATATAGTCCATTCATGATCATTAGAAAAACATTCGTATTTTATCTTATACTTTGACCAATCCCAATTTTTTTTATAAAAGTATTCTAAACCTAATATCTAAATATTAAATAAAACATAATACGATACCAACTATAGTGACCCATACATTTCATTCATATATAATTCATATTTTTACATAAATATACAATTCATAACATTTAAAACCACACCAAAGATGTAAATGTTTATATTTTATAGTGACAACATAAACAATCTTCTTATTTCATGAAAGATCTTAAAAATCTCCTAAAAAGAGCTAACGACACATTAATATTCATTGGAATACCCTACCTAAAACATTATTCCTTATATAGGGAAAGGAAATATAATAAATGGGGATCTTAGATTCCTAGTAAGGATAAGAATGGGAGATATCAATCAATGATCATATAAGGGTATAAGATAGTCATAACAATATTTGATTATGAACTCAATGTAAAATGTTCATAATAAATCTTACAAATATCATAAACATGGATTATGGAATAAAAATTTATCATTTTAAAAGGCATGAATCATAAGAATGAGAAACCATCATAACTCAATCATGAAAGATATGTTCATATCATAAATGTATTGGCCATAATAAGTATAAAAACAATTTAATATGACGTAGTTAACTACCAAGACCTTATAATTAGGCATGAACACATGTTTCCCATATTGGATCAAACAGATCATCCTGTTTCCCATAACAGATCAAACACGCCAACTTGTTTACCATAATTAATCAAGCACTTCGACATGTTTCCCATAATTATCTCATGATATATAATAATTTACCCAGTTAATTGGAATGAGATATAGGTCCAATATATTACATAATTTAAACCATATATATGTTGTCCAAAAGTTCATAAAAAATCATCATATCATCATATCATAACCCTTGTATATAAAATATGTTCCATATTTCATCAAATCATAGAATAACCCATGGAAATGAATTTCATAAACATCTCATAAACATAAAAATAAAACATAAAAATAATAATAGTGATGTTATAATTGGATCAAATCCCAAGTAAAACACAAGAAACAACAAATTTTGTTGTCGTTGATGAATATAAATAAAATTAAAAGGTCACTAAAAATATTCATATGGAAAATACCAATTTCATTTGAATAACAGTTTTAAATAATTTAAAAATTAATAAATATTATAGAAAAAATTATCTCTGATAATAATCTTGGAATGTGTTTATAGTAATCCACAATTTATTGAGTAGTAATGATGGTGGGTAAATCTTCTCTTTCCGTATTAGTTAACAGAAAACATTCCTTTCATATTTTTTTCCAAAAAGTACCCTGTTCTGAAAATGAAAAGAATATTCTATATAAGAAAATGTCTAAAAATTCAAAAAACTGTGGAAATTTATTTAAAAAATTCATTGGATTTTCATAAATTAATTCTTCAATTTTTTTAGAAAGCATGGATTTTAAGGAAAAAGGATTTTAGAACTAAGCAACTGATAAAGTCTATTTTCCATAAAAAAACTCTTTTGAACTCTTAAAATATTAATTGAGGAAAATTAAAGGGAAGAAAAATAAACTAAAGAAAAATATATATTAGAATAAAATAAAATTGTTTCATCAGATAAAGATCATATAATTTTCAAAAAGTAAATTTAGGTATAAACGATTCTGATTAAAATAGGACTGAAACATAAATCCCTTACCGGTTTGGTAACATTTGAATATAATACCCATGAAATAAAGAAACACATATAGATATTTAAATAACAATAAGATTATTAATATATATAATAATAGTCATTCATGAGTAGTTTATACACCACCTAAAAGAAACATGTGTTTAATATGGCATGTGTCTCAAGGTAGTAAAAGTGAGATGAAAATAACATACCTTTAGTCTCACGGTTCCTCATTCACAATCAAACCTCCTATATAATAAATATTGGATTATTATTAATATATTATAGAAAAATATTAATATAAACCTTACAATTTACTATTTATTTATGTAATATTATTATCCATTTATTAGTAATTTTTTATTAAAATCACTTTTCTGGGTGATAACTGCTTTGTTTTCCAACAATGTTCCGGTTCGGCTGTCCCTATTCATATATATTAATCCTGATTCCATAATTTACATAATTTTATTAATTATATAAAAATAACATATATTCATTTTATAAATATTTATAATCATTCATAAAAATGAGAGATAGAAAAATGAATTACATCGTTCATTGATTCTCCAGTTGGTACATACTAATAAACATTGTTTTCATTTTTTGATGGATGAATCTTTAGAAATATAAATAATAATTAAATATTATTGGATTGTTATTATATGATATATATCCTTTAAATTCATTAAATCCATAATTATTACCATCCATATAAGACATAAAATAAAAATGAATTGCATCGCTTCTTGGAGGTGGTAGTCCACATATACACACAATCAAGATTATCACTTTCAATTAGTTTGGATGGTAATTAGTTAGATATAATATTACTATTTTAGATGTATAATTATTTTCTAAGTTTCATATATAAAAATTAATCCCAATGAGAATAATCATCTACAAAATATGGTTATGAGAAATGAATTGTATTGGTATGTTGATATGGAAAGTCGTATTTACACATGAGCTATAATTTCACTTCTCATTTTAAGGGAAAGAGGGTTGATATTGTTGAATTAATAATCAAAATAAAATTTATCGGTATTTATCATAAATAATTTATTATTTTAGGAAAAATACCATTGATTGATATTGGGTAACGATGAAGTAAAAACAGAGTGTGACTGGTTATGGTGATTACATATTCTTTGAAATAACTCCTTTACATATCCTCTTACAAATCATATGGTAGGTATTTTGGGAAGACAAAAACCTATATAATATTTATAATAAAATTTATAAGGTATTTTGGTATGTAATGTAAAATATATAAGGATCGATGGGTTGTAAATATGTGAGGGAGGAGGTTCCCTTTTATAATTTATTTAAGGGAACCTTTTGAATTTCATAAAGGATTAAATTATAATAAAGTCATTATTTTTCCTAAATTCCTTTTAGATGAAATGTGTTAAAATATTACATAGTATAGGTTTGTAGTAACATCATCAAATAGTATATGTATAATTTTTGTGTTAATTTAACCAGTATATTTTTTGTAACCACTTGGTTAACCAATTGTAACCTTAATCATGGCAACACACATTTCACCACTAAATTATAATAATTTCACATATAAGGTGAAAAATATGTAATAAATGGAAAAGGTATAATATTTGGACCATATAACCTTTATTTTCATCGATAAATATTTTTATAACTTTTTAATAATTTAATAAAATATTATTAATGTTCATTTTGACACTATTCGTTTAATTTGGATTAAAATACATAAATAAAAATATTCAATTAAAATATAATCCTTAATCACAACACTAATATGTCATATTAGTCCATAAATTTCATTTCACATGTTAACTCAGCAAAATTACGTTACTTTTAATATTTTAAATATCTTTTATTTTACATGTAATGAATTGAATAAATTTTGTTCGTCGTTGTGTGAGAATTTAACGTAATTATTTAATACCCAAATATTATAAATAAATTTCCAAAAATTAAAATAATTTTATTATTCTCAATTTAGAAACATTTATTCATTCATAAAATCCTTTTTCCACTATATTAGCATATAATATGCATTAAAAACTAATATTGTTACATTTTGTAATTTATTTTGATTTAAGTAATACAATGCTAATTTAAAATAAATCATGTCCATTATAAAATAAAAGTCAACCCTAAGGTGATAAATATAGAATTAAATTCATATAATAACTCTTATGATGAAAATATATTACCATATCCCTTATTTTTTACCTATATTAACCTGATTTACCCATTATTGAGGTGAACATTTTTACCCTAGTTACTATTCATATTAAACAATAATAAAAAATATATATTTACCAAATTTGAAACCCAACATTCAAAGTATTTAATATTTTTTAAATTCAATTATTAATTGTCAAAAATTAATTTTAAAATAAGCATCCAACACGTCGTGACAACCACTTTTTTTAAATAAAATTTCAAGAATAAAACTAGGTTTATTCTTATCCCATGGTTAAAAATATTAATTTAATAATGAAAAGTTTATTTAATAGATAATGTATATATTTCATTAAAATAATTACTAAATAGTGATTAATTTTATTTATTAAGATAAAAAATACAAGGTGTTCATAAAAATAGTTTTTTCTAAAAAATATTTCTTTTTTCATTCAAATGTTTTTTATTTTCATTTATAATAAATTGTTAACCAATGAAAAATTTTTATTCATATTTAGAAATAAATTTCCAATAATTTAGATACTCCTATTAATACCATAAAAATTAATTTCTGTGAAATATTAAATAAGAGTATATCATGGTTCATTTAAAATCATTATTGTGTGTAACTCAAGCTGTCAAAGAAAATATATTAATTTGAAAAAATAATTATAAATTATCATGGTGTTACATAACCATTATCTTGGAAGGTGGTTCAAGAAATGTTGTTACATGATTTATTGATAGATTAAACTATTACATTGAACATGGTTCATATGATTAAGGATGATGTCAAAGATTTCAATATGGTGGATCTCATTCCTGCCTTGGGTGACTAAATATATGAATGTTCTAAGTTAAACTCTTCATAGTCTAACAATTAATTTAAATATTATGGTGGGGAGCCGTAACCACCTATTATTTGAATAAAATTCCTTTTCAAAGTGTATTTTAGACAAATTTGGGTTCCTTCTTACATCAATACAACCACAAGTACATTATTCACTGAAATGTAGAAAAATTTTTTATATTGGAGAATATTGAACACTATCTGGTTGGCCTATAATAATGATTATATTCACCATTCTAGTTTTGGTGAGTATATTCTCTATTGATTATAATTAATTTTTTGGGGATAGAATCTATGGAATTAAATTGGTGGGGTACGTTTGGGAAGTTATTTCCTTTTCATATGTTATGACAATCAATATCTTTAACTGAAGTTGATTATAATGAATTTAATCATGAAACCTTATTACCTATGAATTTCAGGGGACCATCACATCGTTTCATAGAGATTATATAAGCTTTAAATTATCAATAGATGCATCACTTCCCTATTTGTAGAAACACACCATCATATGTTTCGTATTCTGGTTTATTGAGTTGATGTTTCATTATGTATATTGTCATTTAGAGAAGATCATATGTCTTCATATATACTCATGGTTAAAGAACCATTGATAGTGTAAAAATTTATGGTTTGTTCTTTAGTGGGTGGAACTATTTGTGGTTCTTGACTTTATTAATGGGGCTTTTTATGGGTATCATTATATTCTGGATTCAATGCAATGCATGTTCCCCTTATACATAGATAAATAATGAAATACTGGTTATTTATGGGATATGAACTAGTTTATTTATAGAATGTTGTTCCCTTTAGATATATTTTAAATTATTATCTTATGATGGGTACGAAAAGATATTTCTTAATTATCATGTACCTTTGTTTTTTGGTATTCCTAGACTATTATTTTTGCCCATTGTTTCTTTACTAGTAGTTTCCAAATGTCCAAGGAGGAAAGAATTATAATGGGGAGAATATAACACCCTCATTTTGGGGGTATGTTTTGATTATAGTTTTTATTGAGCTTTGGTTTGATTAGGTTAGAAAATGGAAAGTTCATAGATAGTTTTCATTGTTTTTTGAGGTGCATTTAGTTTTTAATGGTTTGAAAATGGTTTGAAAAAATAATAAAACTTATCCATGAAACCATGTAAAGGGATATTGGAATTTCTTGGTAGGCACATTATTGGTTCATGGTTTATCCAAACTATGTGGATGTTAGGATTGACTATGAGAATGAAAAATAGGAAAAATCATGGGTTTCAATGGTTTTTTAAATCATAAAAACCAACCATGTGAGAATGGGGTTTGGAGATAATGAAATTTCCATGGTTAGAACAAATTTTCCCAAAATATACCACCGAAATATGTGATGTGACTTAAATTATAATAAAATTTGATAATAACACATTTTGACCCATGGAACCCTAATTGTTCACCTCTACTATTATAATATCAAACTGTGGATTTATCCTAAGTGTTCTTGGAAATTAATTTGATTCTGAATGTTGCTTTTCATAGATATAAGTGTGTTGGATATCTGGAATCAATGGTATTCCTCTGTTCTCTCTCTATTCCTCACTAGATATTCTCATCTCCTCTCATATAGAATATTAAATCTGATCTTTTATGGATATATATGCTATATGATGTGTTTGGATGAGATGTTGATTGAATATATTAATGCGAAGAGGTTTCAATCTCGGATCTAGATGTTTCATCATAACATTATTTACTTTCATCACCTGTTATGAGGTTGGTGGTTTTTCCCTCTTTCCAATTTTATTGGAATGAATTGGAAATTTGGTTTCTTTGAAGAAAACTATTATACATTAAAATGATTTTCCCATGATGAAATTATTATAGAATATCCATCTCTATTTTTTCTTGAAATCTAGTCTATGGGTGTCACCCACAACATGTTTTGAAAACTGATTAAATGATTTTATCAAAGATAAATGGGGTTTCACTTGTGTTTTTATGATATAAGATTTGTGTGTGTTCATGTTCATGGGAAGGATTCTGGTAAGAACTAAAACTACCAAATAACGAAAAATGGGATATATCTTATTTATAAGTACCACCCCATATATGGAAACATGGGATGCATCATGGTTGGAAGTAACACTATCAAATAAGGAAACATGGTACGAATCATTGTCAAAAGTATCACTATTAAATTGGGCACCCAAGAGAAAACATGGTGAAAGGATGACTCTCTACTCAAGTGTATATGGTTGTGTAGGTAATTCCTTTACATGCTTTTGTGTTTGTGAAAACAAGGGTGGGTTATTTTAAATTTACATTTTTGAGTTTATTTTAGTACATTAATGTAAAATTGAACCTTGCTTTAAAAATTTTAGAAAAAATATATTCATGTGATTTATTTAATATTATAATAAGTTATTTATCTATTTTTTATATTCATTCTAATAATTTTATAATCCTAAGAGGTAACCTGTTTCTAGATTTAGTGGTATGTGGGAAAATACATTGGTGTATTACCTACTGTTTATGATTATGTATCCCAAATATATCCACTTTGGTGTATATATAGATGTTTCATTCCATGATATAGGAAATAGAAAAATTTCAAATTTTTCAAGTGGTTCCTCTTGATAGAGATACAATAGTTAGAGCTTTGGAGTTGGTCATGTCCTTGAAATCTAGAGTGGTTCGACCATGGTAATCAACCATGCCTATTTTTAAGTGTCATATGTTTTTGTTTTATTATTTTCAGTTATACTATGATATTATAGTTTATTTGGTATTTAATTGAATTATATTATTCTTACTTAATCAATTATATATTTCGGTTTTGTTATTTTTTTCATTTAGTCTTGATAGTTTTTGTTTTTTTAAGGGGAAAATAATCCCTCTAAATTAAAATAATCCCATATAATTTATTTTTAGCATTTGGTGTCTTAGAAACATCACCAAAGGTCGATGTGACCTCAAAACAATCCAGGCAAATGGATAGGGTAGGGATATTACACGATGGATTTAATGAGGTATATCTCACTAGTGTGGTTATTTCCTTATTTTATTTTGATTAAATTATATATATATATATATATGTATATAAATCATTCACTATGGTTTTTATATTTCTTTTCTATATACATTTGAGAGGTTGGATGAGGAACCCACTGAGTATCCTTATATAATAGCCGTATAATTCTATATTTTTTTAGCAATACGGTATGAAGTTAGGGGTGTTACCTAGTGATGTTAGTCAAAACATGGATTGATATAACAAAAAACATGGAGTATTCATATATTGTGTCCTTCATTTTTAATTTGTTGACCATATTTTTGATATGGTTTTGTCATTGAAAAACTCATGCTTATGCTTATACATTTATATGTGAATCTTTTGAAACATTTATGACCATGATTATCATTTTTCATCTTGATTTAGGCAATAAAATGGTAATGCCTACCATAATATGTTTTATAACTTTTTTATTCAGTCTCCAACCTATTTTATATAGGAGTTAGGATTTAGATGCCACTCTTGGTACCATTATTAACTCGTGAAAAGTCAGGGAAAGTTTGTGTGGTGAAATATACTGAAGCACCCTTAGACCCAAGCTCAATAATATTGTGTCCAAAACATATAATTTACATTTTTAAATTGATAACAATTAAGATAAACTAAAAACACCCACAATTTTACATTTCTTTTCAATATTAAAACACCCACAATCGGCCAAAAGGTTTATTTTCATTGGATATTATCTACAATAAAATATTATTACACAATAAAAAATCCACTTATTTCAAAAAATTTAGGAACACATGAATCTCCCATAGTATTATCCTTGAATATAAGTTCTCAGGGAAAAAGATAAACATAAGTAGGAAATGAGGTTAAATTCTTAGTAAGGGAAAATATTATATCAACGAATCATAGAGGATTACATCATAAAAATGGGATATAACATGAACATGGTATAAAAACATGATTAATGAATATGACGGTGGGATGTGATTATGAAATCTGATAACATAATCAAAGATCATGAAATAGGAATGTAGACCAATAATTATAATCATTATGAAAAAATAACATTTTCCATGAAAGAAGAATGTGAAATCATAAGAAAATAATAATAATCCATGGAAAATAACATAGGCATGTTTTATAATTATAATAATAGAAAATGATAATGTTTTGGACAAAGTTAACTATATTCATATCCTTTCATGAAGGTATGTGCATAGCTAACTATAATTATACCCATTAATAAAATTGTGAACATAGCCAACCATCATCACACTCAAGCATAAATTTTTAAACATATATAACTTTAATATTTCACATGTATAATGTTTTTAATATATCTAAAATATTGATTCCCATTCATAACATCCATATCTAAAGAGATATAAATCTTTAACCAATGAATTTGAGGGCTATATATGACCCACCCATTGCAAATTGATAAATATTACATTTGTGTTCCTTGAAATATCAATCATACATAAAATATTTAATAATTGATGGAAATAAAATTGATTATATAAAACATTAAAATTCTACCCCATAAGAATAAATAAGAAATTTGATTGAATGATTCCAAAAATTAAATCTCTCCAAAATACGTATATCATTAGAGAATTAGAGGGTTATGTATGAAACATAAATCCCCAGGATATTGAATATTTATAGATAAGAGTAAAATAGAATTGAAATTCAATAAATATTTTTCAAAAAACTATTTTAACAATGTTTTAAAAAAGAATTTATAGATCACTTTACAAATTAAATTTTCATAATGTGACAATACTAATTTTAAAATAATTATTTTTAAATAATCCCATATAATCTAAAATTGGAAATAAATAAAGGTTATCAAATGAAATGTAAATTTAATGATAAAAAATCTATGAAATTGAAATGAATTTCCATTTTTTATTTTTTTTAATTTTAAAGAAAAAACCACATCAGTTAAAGAGTTATGTAATTTCATTTTAAAAAGTGATGAAGATAAATATGAATTGCCATGAACCATCCTAGATACCCCGGTACCATAATATATGAGTCATCACTAACATAGCGAAAAGGGCCTTACCGATAAACACAATTTGGTGAGTAATAATAGGAATAATTAAAAATAAATCATTGGAATGAATTGCCACAAACCTAGTAAATGATAAATATAAATATCAGTATGCTAAAAAATATTCAAGGAGATATTACCCGAACCCAAACTGGTATATCAGAATCCCAAATAGTAAATCATCAAAGAACAATAAAATAGACAATATAACCCAACATCCCAAAGGGAACATCACTCCAATCGCCAAGGATATTAAGAAAATACACCACCCCTAAGAGGCACATTCCCTTTACCCGGACCAGGAAACATAAAATCTATGAACACCTAAAGGAAAAGTTAGAGTGTGAGATAAAAATACTAGCAGGGTCTCACCAAGTGTTCTGCTATAAGATTCCATAAAAATAAAAAAATTTAATTGAAATTTAAATCAAAATATCAATAGAAGTATATATTAAAATTTAATGAAAAAATTTATTCATTTCTATTTGATAGAAGAACATTTTTACATGGTTTAAATAAATATATTATATAATATGATTTATACAAATCAATTGGTATGTGTAAAAAATTTCTATAGAATTGGAATATATACAAAAAACAAAACAATCACCATGTTCATCTTACCTATAATATGATAGTATCTATTTATATAATCCTCAAAAATTTCAAATCTATGATCAGAGAAAATATGCATACAGATATCGCCTGGGCTCACACTTAATAGGACCCATCAACATCCAATAGAGGATATGATATATTGAACTAGGATTCTGTTAGAGTTGTAATGATCAATATTTTTCCATGTAATTACAATCCTACAAAAATTTTCCTAAATAACCCACTCACTACCTAGGATCACATTTTCTCAATCAATCAATCAAAAATGGGAAAATTAATTCAAATTAGTATAAAATAAAATTTCCCCATTTTTTGTTTCAATATTCCAATTTAATTTCGAAACCAAAATGATGGTTTTTAATCATTTATGAAATTTTCAAACCAAAACCCAATAAAAGGGTTCTATCAATTCAATTTAATCCTTTTTCTGTAAAAATAAATTCACATATACACCAATTTCATAATACACCCCATTCTCCAATCCTATTGGAATTAAGTGTTTTTTCAAAAATAAACACCGATTAAATATCAATTCCAATTAAAATCCAATTGGTTTTTCACATATCAATTTAAATCAATATCAATCAACAATAAATTTAATGTCTATTCAATTGGAAAATACTAAAGAGAACTTCCTACCTTTTTGATGGTATAATAACACAAGTAAAGGGAATAACCAATGAAGAATGAAGGAGCATATTATTTTGGAACTAATCCTAGAATCAATATTCAACGACACAAATTTTAGATCCATAAATCCCAAGATGATATATGAAACTCAAAGAATGGGAGGAGAGAGAGATAAAAGATACTGGGAGACTACTTACAAGGAGAGATGAACTGCACCCTACATGAAATTAAATTATTGAATGGATGATCCATATGTATTGGGGATCTCTAAAATAACCTAGGAAGATTCTATAGGTAGAGATCAAGGAAGCCTTTAGGATAGAAATACGGATTTCATCTGAATCATCTACATAAAACCAAAACTCATAATTTTACAAGTTGGGTAACCCAATTATGTTTCATGTAATTATCAAGTCCCAAATATGATGAAAATCCATCACATTTTATTAAAAATTTTATTTTTAATATTTTTAGATTACGTAAGTTGTACTAGACATATAATATCCTTATGTGTGTTTTTATTTCACAAAATAGTCCAGTTAATGATAACATGTCATGACACCACTTTACACAGTGTTTAAACCACAACAGACTAGAGAACCTGTAGGTTTTTGGGGTACAATTCCAAAAAACTCATGACATCTCCATTACAAGTATCCTCTTAATTCCTTCTGATAATTACCCAACCAACAAAAAATGGAAATTTCAACAAAGGTTTAGAACGTACATAACATAAAGTAAAGGAGGTGTTACAACCTTCCCACCGTAAAACCTTTCTGTCCACAGAAAGATTGCCAAAAAGATTATCTGTCAAAAAGGTTTGTCCACTAGTCTCTCATTAGTGCCTCACGCTCCCACTTCTCATGATTATCTGAACTGTTTTTCCATAGAAAATGGACAAATGGTATCATCTTCCCATAAATAACTTGGTCACATAAAAAAATATCCTAATTAGACGCTCAACAATGAATAAATCAGGCTCAACTTCATGTTTACTCTATCTCAATACACGCGATGGATAAGAAAGATACATCCATAGCTAAGATACATGGAAAATTTTATGTATCCATTTTAACTATGGAAGATTTTCTAAATGGAAATAAACATTCCCCACCTACTTCACAACCTTAAGGGGCCCAAAAAAATAGGATTATGCTTCCCTTTCCTCATTATACACCAATGACATAAACGAGGAGAAAATTTCAAGAACACCCAACCACCAAATGAAAACTCTAGTGGTCTATTCCACCAATCAATATAATATTTAAGATGAAATTGTGTCATCAAAATACTATGAAGAATCAAAAAAATATTTTATATCATCACATGAAACAAGATCAGTCAATCCAAAGAACATTCACCATTCATTAGCCAATACTACGGATATATACACGCCATATCTTACAAAGACTAAAAAGGACCCATTCTGATCAAAGACTACTAACTATTGTTATAATAAAACTCAACCACTCCCAAATTCTCATCCCAAGCCCCAATAAAATCAAGTATTTATACAATTATCACATCCTCAAGAATTTGTATATCCCACATAGTCTAGCTATCCATATGTGGATGGTATGTCAGAATCAAATGAAAATGAGTTCTCAATTCCTCCCATAGGTGTCTCCATAAGCGAGAAGTATAATTTAGATCCATATCAGAGACTATAGTAGATAAAAATCCATTAAAATGAAAAATCAATCTCACCAAGTGGTTTCTAATATCCTTAACTTTGGTTTCATCACGAATGGGTATAAATTGTACTGATTTGATTAGCCTACCGATCGAATCCCATATCACATTCTCCTTTATCTGGGTATGTGGATACCCAACCACAAAGTCCATATAAACATCATCCCACATTCAAGTCAGCACTAGAAGTGGCTGAAGGCAACCTGAATATCACTGATTCTCGACCCTAACCTATTGTAAAGTATAGCAATGTGAAACAAATTTTGCAATGTATTTTCTCATGTCTGACCACTATAATCATCCCCATAAGTCATAAAACTCCTTTGTGGTTCCACATTTTACAAACTAGTTAGATTTTCAGAAATACCACATATAATATTTTCTAATAGGAAAATGTATAGTGTACCAGTTCCAAAAACATATGATACCCTCCATGGAGAACTTCCACTCAACAACAGTCTCCCCACCATAAAGAGAGTTCCGAATTCTACAAAATTCATCATCAAGATGCTATTTCTAAAGAAGAATATCAAGAATAGAACAGCTCAACTAAACACTATCCAAGACAACCTCAACCGCTTTTTCTCGAACTCTAATATGAAACTATGAAAAAAGAGACATCAAGTTCCAATCTTTTGATGATTCTTTCACGGTCAAAGTCAGATACATCCGGCTCAATGAATCGGCAACAACATTCACGTTCCCCAGGGTATAAGAAATATCAAAATCAAAATTTTTCAGATATTCCACCTAACAACTTTGGTATATATTCAAATATTTTTGAGAGATGATGTAACTCAATCTATTGTGGTCGGAAAATATGGTAAACATTTCTGAAAAAAAGTTTTTCCCACGAACTCTTAAGTGCCAGAATAAAATCTATAAGATAAATTTAATAGGTCAGATAATTATTTTAATGTGGTCCATGCTTATGATATCCATAGGAAAAAATTTGATCAACCTACAAAAAACATAACCCAAACCCAAACCTAATTCATCAGAGAAGACCACATAGCCCAACCTAGACTTTAGAAGAGTTAACATTGTTAATGAAGTCAAAAAAAGATTCAACTCCACAAAATAAATATTATATTTCTCATCCCAAGAAACATTTACCCCCTTCTGAGTTTGATCTGTCATTAGATAATCCAGCATTGATAAATCCTTTATGAACATGTGATAATATCATTCTAAACCCATGAAGCTCTGAATCTCAAAAACATTACGTGGTTTCTCTTATTTAATAAAAGCATTCCAATTCTTAGAATCAAATGAAATTATTATTTTCAGAGACTACATGTATCAAAAACATCAATTAACAAATCTTGAAATTTAATTTATATAAATTGGAATACTGTCAAGAATTTATCCACAATTCTATAATTGATCTCAAACAAAACGCATGATCCTCCTTGTACATATAGTAATCCAGGATGTCATCCACAAAGACCTCCATGAATGTATCAGGATAATCTTAGAAGATATTCTACAATAAAATCCATAAATACAATAGGAGAATTGGATATACCAAATGTCATAGAAAGATACTCATAATGTCCATACCTACTTCGATAGATGGTTTTATGAATGTAATATTCCTTATTTCTAAAATGGTTATAACCTTATTGAATATCAATATTCAAGAACCAATTTATTATATTTAACATTTCAAATTGATCATCAATATTTTAAATGGTATAATTTTTCTTCACAATAAAGCGATTGATTTTTGGATAATTAACAAATATGTGAAGTGTTCCATTAGCATTCATAAAAAATAGAATAGGAACCACCCAAGTTGATACACTCGGATTTATAAATCCATTCTCTAACAGATAATCCAAATGAGTGATAAAATTTTCCATTTCAGTTGGTTCTATTTGGTAATAAGAAATAGATACAGGTTTTGTTGTAGGAAATAAATAAATAGAAAACTTTACCTCCCTTACCAGTTGTAAAGCAAAGAAGTCAAAATGAATTTTTTCTTTCAAAACATGATGAAAACTAGAGGGGTGAACATCACTGTTACATCCATGACTTTTTTAAAGGTATTTTTTATTTAATTTCAAATATTTCTTTGTTGGGTTGGATTCCCATGCATTCTTGGAATAAAGGATGTGTTTTCATGATTTGGGCCAAACCGCGAGCCCATTTCCAAATTTAAAAACAAAATTTGTTTCTTTTATAACTCCTTCATTTTTTAACATTTTTCACCCATTACACATCCCACTTGGCCTCCACAAACCTATTAAAACCACAATAGTCATTTTTAACCCTTACGAACTTATTATCATTTTAGATTTGGGTGATTTATTTAGGCATTGGGCCGACCCTTGACCGAATTTAAATTTTAAAATTTTATATTAATTCATTCATATCATAAACATTTTTAATCTTGTTTGGATATTCCACCTACCAAAGGAATCCAAGAACCCAATTATCACCCCCATTATCTATTTCACCACTTTGGAGCTCATCTTCATCATGGATTATGTAGAAATTTCTCAAAATTTCTCAAATTGTCTGTATTTGACAATTTAGTTTGATTCTTTCATAAACCCTTAAATTTTCATTCTTTTCCCCCATTATAATACCCACGTGACCTAATCCGAATCATTAGAATCTACCTACTAGTTTTGGTTACACAGAGATTCAGTTTTTTGTGGATTTCGGGAAATTTCATCAAGATCACTCAATTAAGTGACTTTCCTCTCACATTCCTTCCATTTTAATAGGGTATCTTCCACATTTCTTGAGGTTCTAAAATTTTTATAATCTAGGTTTAATACATAGGATTTTATTTTATGTCATATTGGTGAAATTTTGTGAATTAGGTCTAGATTTAACTTCTTTGTGGTGCAGCAGTGGTGCGATTGAATTTTCACACAACGGTTTGGAGAATTTGGCATAAATGGTAGGTGATTCCATATGTAAGAATTATTGTATGAGTTAGTTTGGATTGATTTAAATTTTTAGCATGATTATATTCCATTTTTTTTGTTTGAAAGTAATATTTTGTATCATTTTTTAATTGTTTTGTTTTTAAGTGGCATTTCTGAGCAAAATGAATATTTGTGGTGTGTATTCCATGTTGTGTTCATTGGGGTTGTTTTATGATTCATGGAATAGTTTTATAAAATGATATTATGGATAAAAATTTTGGTTTTATGTGATATTATTATAGGTTTTGTATTCAAAGATGGGTTTTAGAAGGATTTTATGTGAAAAATACAGTTACACTCCTTGGATTTATTTTTTGAAGGTTTTAAATTTTTATTTTATTTATGTAAGAGGTGAAACTATTTTCCATACTATTTTGGTTAGAGTGTTAGTTTTAAATGGTCTATTTTAATATGAATGGGCTATTATGCGATGTGTATTATCTTGTAATGGTTTTGTAAAATTGTTTAAAGGATTTTTTTGATGTGTAAAAGAGAGGTGAAATGTGTTATGGGCTATTTTGGTGTGAGTATTATTTCCAAAATGAATTTTAATGAAAAAGGGTATCATGTGACATATGTACCGGCTTTTTTGTGTGAGGGTGACATTGAAGCGGTATTTTCAGGTGAAAATTGTATTTCATGGATTTTGGAAATTGATTGAGCACAAGAGGGAAAACCCGGTTATCAAGGTTGGTGGATGTGTACTAATATGCTAGTGATCCCATGGGGGTTTGGATCCTGTTTCCCATAGCATGTTTGATGATGAAAAGTCTAACTAAACTATGATGATTATGATATTGGGGGACCACTAGGTTATGGTTCTGATCCCTACTAGTGGCTTGTGTGGACAAGAATAAATATTTGTATGGTTACTTTCACCGAGTATGAGTACCTAGCACCCACAGTGAGCTAGTGACTAGGGTTGTTTCCAATTTCTAGTCCTCATTAGATATTTTATACTTACCTTCATCATATAGTATGTTTTTCTGGAGAAATTAAATAGACTCATTATTCTATTAAAATGTGTTTATTTGTTTTACGTATCACACTTGACAGATGTTTTTATTTAATGTTTCATCTTTTACAAATTTTAACTAGAATTTTTGGTTAACAAAACTAGGAATATTTTTTGTCTTATAATGATTATCACATTGAAAATTTTTGTGGTGGAATCCTACTAGGATTTTATCGAACCCTAATTGCACCTTTGGGTTTATGTAGTCTTGTTTTTTTTGACATGTTTGGGTAAATCATTTAGTTCTAGTGGTTTAGGTTTCTAGCGGTCCTTCTTGGAACAATGTTGTGGTGATGGACTAAGGCCAGTGCCCTTGCCATGAAGTGGTTCTTGTGCTATACATTTCTAATTAGATCTTTTTTATAGACTGTGATTTTGGTTCTAGAATATTTAATTTAATTATGATTTTTTTGTAAAATATTTTTTTGGTTTGAAAAATCCATATTTTTTTTATTGAATTATTTTGCAGTTTTATGTCTATAAAATAGGGTAAATAATTCCCAAATTTTATTATTTTGATAATTGGGAACTTGTGACAGCACGTGGGGATCAAGAATGCCCTTCAGGCCTTGCCACTATCTTGTTTTGGTTCCAGTTTGTTTGGTGACCAAATTCGGTTTTTGATAAAATGGTATTATAGGGGGCCAGGTTCTCTCTCTTCTGCCATGTTATTTGTGGAAGAGTTGGGATAGTCAATAGCTTGGGTTTTAATGGGTCATCAATGACTGGGGAAATGAAAATAGATGTGGGTCAATGTTCTAAGTGAGCTCGGAGGGCCTAGAAATCCATGTGGATCTGGGGACATTGTTCAAGAACACTCACTGTGATGGTGAAGTGATTGGCATATGGCCTCCAACCATATGTCCAAGTCACCCACCAAAACAAGTTTCCTCTTGCATTGTCTTATGTCCTTATATTTTGGAATCTTGGAATCTAGTTTTTAAAATTTTAAATTAGACTTGATTTAATAAATGTGAACATTTATGAAATGATTTTTTAATAAAGCGGAAGTGTCATCATTTTTAAAATGGTGGAAATGAATTTTCAAAACTATTTTGAAATGGTAAATGGTTTTGTTACATCTCTTTTTAAAGTATGAATTATATTAGAGTGGGTTTTAAAAATCTCTTCCAAATAGACTTTTATGAATTATTGACAAGTGTTTTGAGTTGAATAAAGTGTTTTGGGAATTTATGTGGGGGTGTTAAGAAAAATTTTGACTTCCTAACTAGTAAGAATTTCAAATTTTGATGAATAATTGGAATATTTTTTTAAATAAAAAGATATGGGTTTTTAAATGGATGGGTGTTGATGAAATGGAGTTTCTTTCATAAAACAGGAAGTGTTTTGAAATGGGATGAATTTTTTTGAAATTAATGTATGGATTTAAAGCTAGTATTTATTTGAATGGTTGGGGCTTTCTGAAATGTTTTGAATGATGAAAATTAGGTTTTTATTATATGAATAGTAGTTTTTAGAAAAAAGGGAAGTGTCAGTTGAATGTTTTGGTTCTGAAAAGTGTAAGTAATTTTTGTTTTAACATTTGGTATTTCCATAAGTGACTATATGCATGGGGTTATATGGGATGAGTGATGGTTAATGGAATGAATAGATGATTTCCATGATGGATATGAGGAGGGTGTCCAGTGTGGAATGAAAACATGCATGTGTGAGGCCCATAAGATACAATTGGTGGATAAACTAACCACCGACCCATTTATTTTCAATGAAGTGACTTAATTTAAAAGAAACATTTAAGCCTTAATGACTGATTAGGGTGGTCTGTCATATGTGTTTTTGGAATTGTTGTTGTTGTGGGATGTATTGTGGTCAATAACCCCTATTGTTTGAAAGATGTTTTGGGTTTGTGTTTGGTTAGTTTGTTGATTTTAATTGATGGTTAATGATCTATTCTGAGAAAAGTTCGATATATCCTTGTGGTGGCTCCCCTCATGTGTTCGGTTCTGACTAGTGATTTTTTTGACCAATGGATTAGTTTGGATGTGACGGTGGGTTCTTTCATTGGATAAGGTACACCCCCATAAAGATTTAATGCATGACTGATGTGTAGCCCATGTTTCTTCTCCATAGGAAAGTCCTCTATTTATTCAATTGAAGGGGTTTTTTTCTTGGGATTTTGAGGTTGAGTACACACAATTTACATTCTTGGTTTTTTGGATCCACTAGTTGTAGGAGATTGGTTTTTGATGGTTGAAAGTGACATTAGTTCCTTATGTTACCTGAGTCTCTAAAGTTAGAAGCGATATGGGGTTGTCATTATAAAATGTTGACAAAGAGGGCCTCTGGTTCTTTCATCAATATCTCTAAAATGTGGACTCATGTTAATCCACTGGTGTGGGAAATATGGTCAAGAGAGGCTGATGTAGAAATTTGTATGAAATCATGTCTTGTTTGGGACATATCAAAAGATCCCTATCCATATATTGATTCTATCAGTCACAAAGGTCATATTCGATGACACCTTGAGAGGTGTGTTGTGTCTCGTTGAACCAATCTAGGATCACAATGTAGTTGTTTTTGGTACTGAAGGAAGAAGTTGTTTTTGGGGGTTTCACAAGACCTGACTATGGGACCGAAGATGCTTTGATCATTTGATCTCTATCCATAGGTCTCGGATTAAAGATGGCATGTAGTTATGGAAATCATAGGGCCGTTAAAAAAGTTGTTGGTCTAACTCTTGTCCTCAGTATGAAAGATGGGAAAAGTTTAAACCTATGGTGTTTTTGTCTTTCTCTAGTTGTTCTCGTTCGGTGGAAAGAGGTGGGGGGATATCTTTCCCACGTTATCACCTATGTTCATGATTTCTCCATTTGTTTTACATTGGTTTTTTATATAAAAGTATGAAATTTGGTCTAGGAAGATTGTAGTGCATGGTTTTCACACAGTTAGTAATAACTGTATGCCGACCTAAGAAATAGCTTGATAAGAGATATTAGTTATTACATGGTATATGTATGTCCATGCACCATGGACCAGGTAACCATGAAAAGTTTCCCCATTGCACAGAATGCTCCGCAGGGTTAGCCCATGGTTTCCCAAACTGTGTGGACTAACTGTGTAGTCATTCCAACCATTTAAATTTTGGGGTATATTTGTGTTTACCTAAGATAGTCTATTAAGATGGTTGGTTTTATGGTGGGGAGATCCACTATGGTTCTAATGTATGTTCGTTTGGTAAATTATAATTAAATTCTATGCCTTATATATGAGATTCCATTCGGGCCGCCCCTGTTAGTGTCCCTATTCAGTCCCGGGAAAATTTATGTTGTCTCTTATGGTGGGGACCTCATTTGTGTCTCCATGTATCAGTAACTCAGTTTTTTCATTGGTCTTGTATAGGAAATAGTTTTTATTTTTTGGATATATTTAACCACCAACTTCAACCTCAGGTAAACCTTGGGATTGAATTGCACCCAACAGTTTTGTTGAAGTGAGACTGCGGTAACCCTTTTCGATGTTTTTGTTCATTCTAGAAAATTTCTTGAGTCCTGTTCAGAGAGTGTTTGATGTTTTTTGTTTTTGGATGAAGATTGAATGAGATTGATAAATTTTTGAAAGTGGTGTATGTTTTGGTTGGTGATGGTATCCCTTTATTGATTGATCAAATAGAGATATGTTATCATTTGGGGGGCGGGAAAAACAGGGAAAATGTGCCCATTTTGGCCTAATGGTTGGGTTTAGTTTTTGACATTGCCATTGGTGTAGATTTTCAAGTGTGTAAATATTTATGGTGGGGACAATTTTCACATACATGACTTGTTTTAAAGTTATTTGTTTCATTTAATCTCAATTATTTATTTTTTGTAGGTGTTTCCAAGGCATTTTTTAAGGAAAGGATGGGTTTTCAAGATTTGGGGCAAACTGCGAGCCCATTTCCAGATAAAAAAAATTATTTATTTTATAACTAATTTATTTTTTAACATTCTTCACTCATTAAACTTCCTGCGTTCCCTCACCTAACCTATTCAAACCACCATTTCAATTTTTACCCCTTAGGAACTCATTATCATTTGGGATTTGGGTGATTTAATTTCGCATTGGGACAAATTGTGAGTCCAATTCCTATTTTTTAATGTTATTTTAATTATTTCATATATTATATATTGTTTAATTTTTTTTGGAAATTCCACCTCCCACCTGAAGCTAAAAACCCAAGGCTCACACCCATTATCAATTTCGCTGCTTTAGATCCCATTTGCATCTCGGATTAGGGAGAAACTTCTTAGGTTTTTTCAAATCATCCAGATTTGAGAAGTTAATTTGATTCATTCATAAAACTTTTTTTAACTCTTCCCCACCTTTATAGTCCCCAAATGGCCTACTCAGTATAATTAGAGCCTCTCTATCAGTTTTGGTAACTTGGATATTCGGTGTTTGGTGGATTTGGAGTGATTTCTTCAAGATATCTCAATTAAGTGAGTTTCCTCTCATGTTCCTCCCATTTTCTGAGGGTTTATTCTACTTTTATTGAGGTGATAAATTTTCAACCAGATATGGTTCATACCTCGGGTTTTATTGTGTGTCATTTTGGTGAAATATTGTAGATTAGGTCTTGATTTCACTTCCTCGTGGTGCGGTAGTGGTGCAATTGAAGGTTCAGACAACGGTTTGGAGTTTTTTGAAGAAATGTTAAGTGATTACATATGTAAGAATTATTGGATATTTTATTTTTTATTGATATATATTTGGAGTTATTTTGTGTGAAAATAATATTTGGTATCATTTGTTAAGTGGTTGGTTTTTATGAGGCATTTTTTTGTGCAGAAGGAATATTTTTGGTGTTCATTCCATGTTGTGTTAATTGGTGATGTTTTATGATTCATGAAATATTTTTATTAAATGATTTTATGGATTCAGAATATGGTTTGATATGATATTGGTTTTCTTTTGGTCATCAAAGAGTGTTTTTAGAAGGATTTTATGTGAAAAATATGGTTACACTCCTTGGATTTGTTTTGTGATAGTTTTAAATGATTTTTGATTCATGTAAGAGGTGCAACTATGTTGCCAAACTATTTTGGTAGGAGTGTACTTTATAAATGGTCTATTTTAAGGTGAAAGGGTTTCTATGTGATGGGTACTATCATGGAAAGGTTTTGTAAAATTTTATAAAGGATTTTTTGAAGTGTTAAACAGAGGTAACACATATTGAGGGAGCTTTTGGTTTGAGTATTATTTCCAAAATTAATTTGAATGAAAAATGGGATCATGTGATATGTGTGTGGGATGTTTGGTGTGTGTGGGAATTGGAAGTGGTATTTTCAAGTGAAAATTGTATATCATGGCTTGTGGAACTTGTTTGATCAAAAGAGAGAAAACCGTGGTATCTAGGTGTTTGGACATGTACTAGTATGCTAGTGATCCCTTGGGGTTTGGCCCCTGTTTTACATAGAAAGTTTTATGATGAAAACACTTACTAAATTATGATGATGCTGATGTTTGGGGACCACTAGGATATGGGTATTATCCCTAAAAGTGGATCATGTGAATGAGAATGGATATTTGTATCGTTTCTTTCACCAAGTTTGATTTACCCGGGACCCACAGTGAGCTAGTGCCTATGGTTGTTTTCCCATTGCTAGTAACCATTAGATATTTTATACTTATTATCGGTATATGGTATGTTTGGCTAGAGAAATTCAGTATATTGTTCATTCTATTTAAAAGTGTTATTTTCTTTTAAAGTATCCCACTTTAATTTTTTTTATTTAAAGTAGAATCTTTTAGAAATTGTAACTAGAATTTCATGTTTACAAAACATGAAAGATTTTTTTTCTTATAATTATTGTCACATGGAATAATTTTTTGGTGGAATTATATTGGGATTTGGATCACACCTTATTTACAATCTTCTATGTAAGTAAACTTGGTTATTTTATCGCAGGTTTGGGTAATTGTTTTAGTGCGAGTGGTTCGTTTTTGTAGATATCTTTTTTGGTGCAATGTCGTGGAGATGGATTGAGGGCGGTGCCCCATGCCATGAGGTGGTTCTTGGGCAGTCCTTTTTGACTTTTTTACTTTTTTTATGTTCTTTGAGTTTTGTTTTATATTATTTAATTCAGTTCTAAATTTTTGTAAAAGATGTTTTGGTTTGAAAAATCCAGATTTGGTTTATTGGATTCTTTTGTTGTTTTATGTTTATAAACTCAGGTAAATCATTCCCAAATTTTAATTTTTGATACTCAGGCACTTGTGCCAGCCCGTGTGGATTAGGAACACCTTACAAAACATGCCACGGGCTATGTCATGTGACAGTTTTGGTGGTGACCATATTTTGTTCATGACAGTCACTCAAGGATTACCACTCCATATCAAAATAAAACATCGATGTCACTTTCCACAAATCTAGAAAAGAAGGTATGTCTCTAATCGAAATCAAGTCCCATTCTCCCAAAGAGTAATTACACACCCCATCAGGTACCATAAAGGAGACCCTCCAAAGATAAAAAACAATTCTGGATTTATTATCAATAATCTAATACATCCCAAAGATAACATAAAGAGGATAAATTTCGAGAACCATAAAATCCAAAATAAGATCAGTATATGATAATGGTAATATGTATTAGTGATAATGAAAAACCTACTCTCTCTCCATTCTGAGGGGTGTAGTAATATCCATCATATAAGATTAAATCTACCTTGGATGATTTAATATATTCAAAATATGAGTTGACATGAATGAATGAGATAAACTAGTATCATGTAATGAAGTCACTAAAGATTAATCTATAGTGATTGTAACTCTCAAAATTTTTGGAGCAGTATCTACTTCCTCTAGAAAATCTCCCACTACATGAAGAAGCATTGTTCTGGATTCTTGTGTCTAGAACCCATTAGATCATGAAGCATCTGATTTCACCATAGTAATTTTTGTTTATTATGAATTTATTACACTACATGGAGTGGAATAAATACAAAAAGAATTTTTATATGTTTCTTGAGTCACAATAGTAACCAAAAATCTTGAGTGCCTTAGGGAAAACTCATATTGAATTCCATGGATTCCCACACTAGAATCAAGTCAAAGGGCCTCATCCATGAATATTGGGAGGTTTAGATGAAACCATATGTCAAGATCCACCATGAAACTCATAGTAATTACTCTTACATCAATGGGAACTTATAAAACTAACACTCTGAGAAAAAGAAACTCCCATCATCCCTAAATTACTATATAGAACAATTTTGACCAACAACACTCTATTCAGTACATTATCATCGGAAGATATCCTTAGCAGGAAACATGGGAATAAATATCAGATCACAGTCCCATATCAAACAATAAAGTATTGATGTTCTCATTTCATATAATCTCAAAATAAATATACACAATACCACCAAACTACATCACATATTTATTCATGGTCTTATCATCCTTCTCAAGATTGAAAAACATCATATCCCTAGCCAACACTATGCACTCGGGATAGAAGAATTAAGTTAAAAGATCTTTAAAGTAATTCCACCACAAACCTTGATACTTATTCTCTATTACCATGGATTCACACCATCTTCTACTAGGTCTCTCAATATTAAATTTATCACACATTACCTTAATTGATTTGGGAGTCTCCATGATATCAAAGATAAGCTCTATATTTCATATCTAGTTCACAATCTTTTGAGAATCATTAAATTTTTTTAAAGTAGGTGTTTTCTGATGAAGGAACTCCAACGCCCAATTCTGAGATACATACATATGTGGATCCCCAATTGGGGCTTGAGTGGGTATGGGTGTAGGTGCATGTTATATATATTAGATAACACACAGAAAAACACCAAAGAGTTTCTAGTACACAAGAGTATTTTCTTACTATGCTTCATTAGAAGCTTCCTCCTAGATCCTTTTCACCTATCTTATTGGAGGATTAATTATACACAACCTCTAAAAAAATATTTAATACATCATTATAATAATCATATCAACACAAAAACAAGATAAATAGTAGGAATCATTCCCATAAGCTAAGGAAACAAAAACTGGATTCCCACCATTCTTAATTTAAAATTGGTAAAAGCCTAGAAATAATCCTCATGATGTCTTTCCCAAACCTACCATTGTAACTTAAGGATCATTATGATGAGAGAAGGCAAGGAACTCACTCAGAACTACCTCATATTTACTAACAAGATTTCTCAACTACATTCTAACATCAATGAAGGATGCTTAACCAACACATTTGATACAAATTTGTTACAAACCATCCCCAATTTTCTGGTAACCTGATACCTAAGGTGACACTAACATTTCCAGAAGATCGTTCCTAATCCCCCTGGGTTGAAGGATAATACATTGAATCATGAAAAATAAAATGTGGGAACAGATTTTCCACAAAAATATTGGAAGATAAAGATATATATCTGTATACTCATAACTTCTCAAGGAGATATGACTAGAAAAGAAATAGGTATATCAAAATACTAAATAGTACATCATCAAAGTACAAAAAAATAGACTTGATAAACTAATGTCCCAAATTACACATAAATAAAATTCCCAAGGGATAACTAACATTTAACTTCTCTAAGAGAATCTTTCACTTTAATTGGACCTGAAACTAGAAAATCCACAAATACCAAAAGGAAATGGTTGGTTATTAGCTGATTATCAAAATAATATCTCTTTGAGTGTTCCATAATAAGATTGCATAAAAATAAACCAAAATATTATTTCAATTTTAATTAAAATAAGTATTGTAGTATATTTTAAAATTTAATACAATACATGCATTCATTTTAGTTTGATGGAAAAACATTTCAACATGGATTAAATAAAATTGTTATATAGGAAAGTTTATATAAATCAATAGAAATAATAAAAACTATTCTATATAAATGGAATATATATCAAAACAACCACCACAATAATAGTGTCCATATTCTCTCAGGTACGATTGTTTCTAGTTATAAGATCCCCACACATATCAGATTAGTTATCATGGAAAAGATTTGTACAAAGAGCCATTGGGATCACACCGAATGGGAACGATCAACATCCCATTAGGGATAAGACATTATATACTAGGTTATTGATAGAGTTTTCATTGTTAACCCATTTCCAATGAATTACCATCCTAGCATGCTTGTCAAAAACATCTAACTAACTACTCATGCTCTCATGTTCTCAATAAATCAATTAATAATAGAAAACTTATTTCAAATTAGTTTAAAATAAAATTTCCCCAATTTCAGTTTCAATGTGAGAATTTAATTTTAAACCCAAATAATGGTTTTAATCATTTAATTCATTTTCAAACTAAAAAAATAATATTATTTTATTAACAAAATTTAATCGATTTTTTCTAATAAATAAATTCTTAAATCATACAATTTCAAAATACACCGAAATCTCTAATTCCATTGGAATTGGGGGGTTTTACCCTAAATTCATAATGATTTAATTTCAATATCAATTCATATCAAATTGGGTTTAAAAAAATTAATTAATGAAATTTCAAACAACAATTAATTCAAGTTTTAATTAATTGGACAATCTTAAATGGAATGACCTAACATTCTCATAGAATCACAATGTTCGAAATGTGACTCCCTAATGAGTAATAAAGTCGAAGAAGATATATAAACTCAACCTAGAATATGGGTTCAGCAACACAAAGTTTAAATCCATAAATTATAAGATAATATATCAAAATCCAAGGAAGAAATGAGAGAGAGATGGAAGAGACAGGGAGACCACATTCCTTGAGAGATGAACCACAACAAACATAACAATCAATCACTGAATAATGATCTAATGGAATTATATATCTCAAAATCATTGAGTAAGATCATCTATATTGAGAATAAGGTAACATGTAAGAGGTAAATAAGAATTTCATCTAAACTACCTGCTTAAAACCTACACTCAGGATACTACATGTCATGTAACCCAATTACACATTGTGTAATTTTTGAGTCCTACATACAATAAAAACCCTGATTCATTTTATTAAAAATCTGTTTTTAATATTTAAACAGAATGAAACTTGTACATCCTATAAAATTTTGGATGTTGTGTTCTAATTTCATAGAATCTCCCATGAAATAATTACACATAATTTTGCCACTTTATGTGGTAGGTAAATCCATATTATACTACATAACCTATATATTTTTTGTTGAAAATTATAATAAATCCACAACTTCTCCATTTCAGTTATCCTCCCAATTCCGTCTTCGCATTACTCAAACAATGAAAAATGAAATCCCCAACAAATGTTTAGAATATACCTAAAAGAAAGGTAGAGAGGTGTCACATTAACGGTACATAATATTATACATATTCTGATTTAAAATTAATAAAAGATAACATTTGTGGTAATAAAAAATGTGTAAATGGTGGAGAAAGATCCAGTAGATAGGATCAATATTTTTTTTAACAATGTTATATTTTTATGGAGAAAGAAATTAATTGAACTAACATATTTGGATGTGTAATTTTCATATCTATAGAGAGAAAGACAAAATTTTATATTAAAAATGGAATTGATAAAATATAACACATTTAAAATAACATGTTCATTAATGATAAATTATGACTCAACGAATGAAGAATGAGTCAAGAAAAATACATATGACTATAGACATGTATTAATCAAAATCCAATGGAAGTGAAAAAAAATTAATTCCACATCCGATGAAAAAATAAATAAAGAAGAAAACAAGTCAATGGTGTATTAGTTACAGCAGTAAATGGATATAAAATTGGTTCATGATACCAAACATGTCTCAAGGAATGGAAATTTAGACAAACAACCCTCATAAACATCAAAATTTATAATGTAAAAAACATTTGTAAATAAGGACAAAATAATTAAATTAAATCCCTAGAAAATAAAAAGAAAATAAAATAAAATATACTCAAAAGGTATAATGAACAAAAATATCATGAATTATGTTCTATAAGAAATATTACAATTCTGTGAAAGGAATTTTAATTAACAAAAACACTTTTCATGGATTCCAACTTTCTTGGATGCACTGTATAATACAATATAATAATAAAATACATATTAACAACAAATTATGGAACCTTATTCATATGGATTAACTTTAATATTAAACATTAATATTAATATTTTATATTTATTTATTAAATATTTATTACATATTTTTAATTAATATTTATCATCAATTATTAAATGAATAAATCATTACTTATCTATTTTAGTATGGAGGTCTTGATCAATTATCCAGGTTCACGAGTTAGAAAAAAATATAGAAGTCAAATTACTATAATTGTATATTCATAATGATTTATTAATACCCCAATTCTATCCATGGTAGTTGTGTGTATGATTAAAAAAGATAAAATCCATAACAATCTCGTTTTAGTAATTTTTACAAACATGAGTTTTTATGTTAATAATTTGTTAAATAATAATATGACTATTAAGTAAACACAAATAAGAAAATATTTACTTGTTGTGTAATTATGTTTTCATAAACATCTATGATAATAATTTATAGCACCTTCTATGTAATGGGTTAAGCCGACTCAAACAAGAACATGTTTTAATAATTGGATGAGTATAATTACATAGTTATTTTACTAAAATATAATTATTCCATAAGTATAATTATTTCATAAAGAAGTTATTCGTTTGAAAATTCATAAATTTTATGTTTTAAATGTTGAAGATAAATGAAAAATAAGAATAAGAAGTCATTATGAACAAATAAGAAATCATATCTTCTCTTAGAACCCTTCTCAAATTTGAAGGATTTGGGTCATCCTACTAAGACAAGGGGATATGAAATTTCTGGTATTATACTTGAGGAAGTAGATATAGTAAAATATTTAGAGAAATTTTAATTTTTGTTGTGGTTGGTAAGGGGTGGTGTAGGGTTCCTTTTATAAGTGGGGGAGTGGTATTTTCAAAAATAATATTTCCATATATATAACCCAAATATGTATTCATAGGAATCCACACATAAATTCAAGGAAGTAAGGTTGGAAGATTTTACTATCATCTATAAATTTAAGTTAAGTTTTATTGATATATATTTTTTAATTTTAGTCATTAGATTATTTATCTTATTATACCCTTTATTGTGGTCAATAAAGTTTACCAAGGTAACATATTTTTATGAGTAAAAAAGAAATTGAACTTATTACCTAATTTGAAAATTTAGAATCCAAATATGAAATAATTTTTATTTGATTCAAATTCTAAATCTGAAAATTTTAACATAAGAACTTATAACTCATAATGTTTTTATGAAAATGTATTTCACAAAAAAATGTATTTATTCTTATGTCTTTCCAAGTAATAATAATTAAATTAATTATAAATTAACATTTTATATATAATAATTATAAATTTAATTAAAATAACTATTCAAAAGTAATCAGTATAGTTTATTAAGATAAAAGTAAATAACATAAAAAAATCATTCTCTGAAATTTAACCTCTTCACTTTAAATGAATTTATTCTTATTTATATAAAATTTAGTTTTTAATTTATTAATTTTTAATAATTAATATATATATATATATATAATTTTAATTAAATAGAAAAATTCAATTCTGAGAAATGTAAATTTCAAATAAAAAATATTATTTATAATCAAAATAATGTTTTTACATAAAACATGTTTCTTTCTCCATGAATCATTAAATTTTTATTATAATTAAATTATCATTTCTTATATATTTTTTAATTATTTTGATAATAATTACTTTTTTTATCAATCAATTATTATAAATTATTTTTAAAAATAATATATTTAACAAAAAAATTAAATTCATAAAATTAATTTCTTTTGAATAAAAAGTGTTTTAGCCAATTAATTTGTATAGATTTATTATACTCTAGAATTAGTTATATTTATTAAAATAAATTATTTATAATGTGTATATATATTTAACATGTAAATATACTTTATTTATATGAAATTCATATCGTTAATTCTTAATAGGTAATATTATTTCTACTATTACACTCAACGACTATATAACCTTTTAGTTTAATCTATATCTTTTTCAATTTATTTCATAAAAATATGTATATTAAATAAAAATAATAAAACATGTAACTTATAGAATTAAAATTTGTACTTAAATATGGGATGTTAAATATAAGGTCCCTTGATTTGTATTTACCCATGTGTTTTTCAAAAATTCTCTAAAAAATCTTGTTTCACCCTTAAAACCATCAATTTATAATATATATATATCAAGTAAAAAATTACAATGCTTAAATGGGGTTAATATAATTCTCCCAAGAATTTGAATTCATGTCCTTGAGAAGATAGTGAGAATTGGTGTATTTGAAGAGCTCAATCTACTATTAACTCATTAATATTTCATATTCCCATGCAAAATTTTACACTTTTTCTTATTTCCAAAGTATGTGTATTAATGGGATTAAATGAACACACAATAATTTTTTCAACCAATCAATAATATGATGGGGTTCATATATGAATCCATTATCTTGATTTAGTTTGACCTAACCTAATTGATATTGTGAGAACGTTCTAGAATGAGCTTCCCTAAATATGGATTTAAAACCTATCCATCCTGGACCTGTAACAAGAAAGTAGTTGAAACTAGTATGAAACATAGGTGATACATTCAAAATCCTCAAAGGGTCCCACGTATCAAGGTGATAACATGCCCTATTTCCTAATACGCCAATGTATTATCCAAGGAAACACCCAAAAGATTACATGGTCACCATCTAAAATCTCTAAATCTCATTCTAAATGACTGGAATAATACTTTAATATATTTTGCATCATATATATAACCTTATTAATCAATTTTATAGTTTCCATCATCTTCTACACTATACTCGACCCCACCAGGGATGTATCATTTTTTCCACCTATCATAGAGGATAATGTTACGGTCTTCCATAAAGTTCCTCAATAGTAGGCATACCAATCTTCCTTTCATAAAAACTACTAATAGAAAACTCATTTAATGGGAGATAGTCCTCCCAAAATCCACCAAATTAAATCAAAAATGCTATTAAAATGTCTTCTAATATCTATATTTTCCACTCATACTACTCATCCATATAAGTATAACATGGTATGCTAGACTTAAATTATTTACCCATTTAATAATGAAAATATTTATAAAACATGGAAGTGATCCTAGGATCCCAATTAGAAATAATAAATTTTTCTACACTATGAGGATAAATGACTTTTTATACACGTAAATTTTCTAATTTACCAAATGAATGTGTCTCATTATTTGGTATAAAATGAGTTTATTTGGTTAGTGTATTAGAGACTACATAAATTGAATCATACTATCTGAAGTTCATTAGAAAATAAATAATAAAATACATTGAAATTTTATCCAAATTTTATAAGGAAATATAAATTGGTTAAAACATTCCATCCAATCATTTTTGTTCCATTGTTACCTTCTAATAGGTATGAACTATTGAAACATAATTGGAAACCACTTTCTTAATAAAGATACAAAAATTTTATTATTTGATATCCGTATGAATTTTTCTAAAAATAAGGATAAATTAATGATTAGAATAGTTAAATGTCTCCAATAATAAAATTCAAACAAAAAATATAAAAATAATTTATTTTGGACATAAAAAAATAAATCGAACACTCTCGATCATCTATATATGGTTAGTCATAGTGAATCTAATTTTTAGGTGATTTTTAAAATTTTATTTGATGTTTTTTAATTTAAATGATTGATTTTTAACTTAATTTTTATATTTTAGTATTAAGTTATTTCTATAGTGGGATGATATAGGTGGTTCTTATTGGAATATTGTATACTACACCACCAAATATCTTATAGGATTCTATTCATACCCATTGATTGAGACATAGGTAAGAAGTTGGATCTAGATAAACCACTAAGTGGATAGCATTCGATATCAGTAGTGGTTGTCCATTGAGTGCCATATAATTTTCTACTATGTTCCAAGTGTGATAATTGACCTCATTTTAATGAGGTCCATTTTAATATTTTATTTATTTAGGGGATTTGGGGATGAAACCAATTTTCCTCGTTCAATATGAATAGTTATAAATGTTCCACACCATCCATTATCACTATTTCATACATGATTTTTATTTAACAAAACATTATTATTTTAAAAATGGATTTGAGATATGTTAAATAAATTTTAAAAAATATATAAAGAGTATCATCCCACTCGTGTTTTATTTCAATGATGATGAGGTTTCATTTTTTTCTAATTAAAATTTATCTTCAATTTTGGAACTATTTCGTATATTTAATAATGGATTATTTATTAAGTATCCAATAATTAGGTATATCATTGATTTGAAATTATTTATTTGATCTCAATATTATTTGGAGTTTTAATTAACTATTAATGATTATTTTTATTATTATGATTTCTGAATTTAACCGTTTTGTAGTCATTTGTAATGGAATTGGATATTAATTCAAGAAAATGTTGGGATCAATTTTTGATTACCACACTGATATGGGGTGAATCGATGTAATATGTCTTTTATCATATTGAACACATATCCCTTTGATTATATTTTTCACTTAGTCAGTGAATATTTCATTTGACTTCATCCTATATGGTTAGAAAACATGAACATAAAATATTAAAGAAAAATGGACACCAAGGTTTGTAAATGAGGCTCATCTTCTTTATAGAGTAGAACTTAGGGTATAGTTTTTATTATGAAAATCACACAACACCCTTTTTATTATAAAATTAATTATGATAAAGGGTATATAATTTTATCATTCTCATAGCACCAACCATGTACAATTCTATATATTCAATGTTTCATAGATGTAGGAAGCCAGCGTTCTCATCCTCAAGTGATTAAAAAAATTGAAAATATATTTTTTAGTAGAAACGAATAGATCCAGTATTCTTCCTCAATCAATAGTTAACACATGGTCTTCCTCTACTATAGTAATCATAAGCTCTATCTCCAAAATTTAGTAATCAAGGGATACCTTGATGATCTTCATACTTCTACAATATAAGAATATATTTTTGGCTAGATACTAATATCTTTTATCTTTTTATTTAGTGCATAGAATGAATCATCTATATAAAAAAATGGTTCCTCATCCTATCTCCTAAATGTCAAAGATGTACAGTATTTTATTTATTATATCTATCTCTTCACACAAGAATTTATTCTTGTCAAAACATTAACAAATAATAGTTTCTTATTCTTATTTTTTAGTAATTTATATTAACTATAAGTGAATATTATACTCAATATTTATTTCCCCATATATTCCCACAATTCATGTCACTTCATGATTTCGTGAACATAATATTATTAATTCATTCATGTAGTGTCTCATCATTAATGAAATTTCATCATTATAGATAACCAAAATAATATTTCTCTCTTCAGGAAAATAATATCCTACTATTGATTCTCATTTAAATAGTGATGAACAGTTATGATTCCTCGTACAAATAATAAATATAATAAAGCTCTCATTATTTTAAACATCATAGGGGTTTATTCTTTGTTTTTATATTTCACAAGATTCCATGAATCAAGGAATCATTTTGGAATATTCTATAGCATGATCATACTCATCTTCATGTGACAACATTATCAAATGCATGAATATAATCTCTATGGAGAAATTCATATCTCTATAGCATGAGAAGAATCCTTGAAAAATTGGCTCTAATATATTGCATCATGGAGTGATATTTTAGGGTGTAGTAATTTCTGTTTGGTTTATTCCAACAAAATAACATATATAGTGGTTTAGTATTTATTTCCTCACAGCGTAGCGATTCTTCCATAGTGTAGTAACATCAATATTTATAAAATCATTGATTAAAATCAAAAAAACATATTACAATTCATTATCAAGGATTACAGCATAGCCTACAATAGGATATTATTTTCATAAAATATTCTTCTCTATTAAATATAAGCCTTCCATTGTGTAGAGAGAATCTATGGTAGGAACATTTAAATCCCCATGGGAAAATGGTGATTTTATATGCTTATGGCGTAGGAGGCAGTGGAAATGGGGAACTCATGAATCAAAACATCATTTGTCGAAAGTTGAATATGATCACATAAAATAATAAAGTGGTTGAGAATAATTTGATCAGGTGGACTTTGTAATGTGAATATGTTTTTAATCGGTGAATAGTAACTATTCATCTCCTATCCTATATTAGACATGCATTTTTTCTACCTCAAATTAATAAAAAAATATGTACCATCAGCCTATTGAGAAGGTAGTGGGGTTCGACACCCAAAACACAACACAAACGGGTCGTGAGACACCAATACACTGTCCACAGGTACCCATCATACACTATACATATGTCATCTATGACTTCATTTGAGATCTGTGAAAGACCTTTCACATGCCTTCCAAAAAAAGATGGATAGTTATATATGCTCCTACATGTTTGACCCCTTAGATCCCATGTGTGTGGTTTATGGGATCCTTGGTTGGCTTTGTGTTATTATATTTTTTCAATATGTCACACTCAAATTTACAAATTATTTTAACCTATGTATAATTCTTAACACAAGAAGAATTCCTTCTTTGAAATGATCCATCATCTAAAATAAATTTTTACTCTCTATTTTTTTCACGGCCTTCTAATTTACATATGAAAATAAATATTTTCATGTTCTTCTATCTTATGAAATCTTCAAAAAAAGAATTCTTAATATGAAATCATCAATATTTGACTTACCTTCACTTCTTATTTTTTTTGTAAAAAATGAATAATACATTCACATGTGTTCTTAAAAAATGAAAAATGGTTCATAAATCATCTTACATATAAGGAGAACTAATCAAGAATGGCATGAAATTTTTTAAAATGAATCAATAACAATTCTCTAAGTATCCCAACACCATCCAAAATATGATTTGATCGTTGATGTTCTTATTTATAGATCTCCAATATCTAAAAAACATAATTCAGAACACCATTGAACTCCCAAACTATTCTTATTATTCAAGAATTATTAATATATTGACATTATATGATTCATCACATACTAAAGTATTGATAATAACAATAACACAAACCCAAATTAGGTTCTTTAATCTCCACCTATGTATTTTTTATCAACACTAATAGTAAATTACATATAAATATATAAATCCAACTTTTACATATGATTTATTTAATCTCTCCCCCTTTATCCTTGATACATCCATTTTTTTCTCTCCCACTTATTTTTAACAAATTCAATGTACCTGAGAGAGGATGGTATCATTTATTTCATAATAAATGTTTAATCAATTTTTACACTCTATGTCTAATTGGGCTAACCTAATTTAAAAAACAAGAGGGTCCAATTAAGTCAAAAAAATTTCAATTCTCAATTATGAATATGATACATACTAAGATACTACAAATTTTAAATTTTCTCATAGACTATTAAATTGTTTCAAGTTTGATACTAATTTGATGATACCAATTTATTATATATAATTGGATATTTTCTTATATTAATTGTTGAAAAATATTATCAAGAAACATTCAACATGAAATTAATACACTCATATAAATTCATGGATTAAAACAATCAATTGTTTTTTTAAGTTTATGTTTGTAAAATCAATCTTGTAATTTCTCCAGGATTTTATTGTTCAGGCCATTGATTCATTTATGTTCTCCGCCATAGGATCAAAATACTTTTCATCATTTAATTTAGATTATAGTGTGAAATATCCAACCTTATAAATAAATGTTTTATCAAGTACCATCCAAAGATTTCATAATTTTTATTAAATATAACTCAATTAGAACATCATTGGATGATCCCGATCAATGGAAAATCACCATATTAACTTCATAAATATGGATCATATCAATAGTTGTTATTCCAAAATTCAATTAATGTGAGTACCAATTATTTTCATCCCATATATAATAGTGACTTCACATTTATTGATCATCTATGACAGCTTAATTTTCTTCATCTAGGTTGATATTTAGCCTTTTTGCAAGAAAAAATATTTTGAAGAACATCAAATAGATCAAACATGGATGGTTCCTTCCATTAAGGTTGGAATGAATATTCCATCTATTCATGACTGGATCACATGAAATTTCAAGAAAATCAAATTTTTTGAATTTTAAATTCTAGAAACATATTATAACCCCCACCCCTTAATGGATTCTCACCTTTTTGACATCATCAAGGAAAATATATATCATAAAGTATTTTTTTATGTATATTGATAAATCATTCCAAGATGGAAAAATTTCATATCTATATTATATATTCTAGGACAATTCTATTTGCTTATCCATTTGAGAAACAAAATAGCCATCAATTTACTATATAATTAGAATATAAATACAACATAGTTTATTTAGGGCATAATGTAGAATCATAAATAATTTTTATAATTAGATACAATGTTGGGAACTATTTTACAACCATGAAAGTCTTATTTTCTATCCACATGAGATTAAACAATAAATATTGATATTTCTTGATTTATTTGATGTTTTGTTTATAATGGTATCTTTAAATTTTTTTGAGACAAATTTTTGTATAAATTTTATTTTCACACAACCCATAAATCCATATTCATCACTTGATACTTCCTACATATTTTCCACGTCTATTATTGAGTTGGGGTTATAAAAAAAATTTATCAAAGATATTTCCATCCTTTTTACACATTCCACATAGTACTCTTGATATTTTATGCTCATAATATATTGAAAATATCTCATGAAATTTTACTTATTTTTTGTGGAATATTTTGTTCCCATTTACACAAGATGATTCTTTTGCATCTTCCTTCTTAATCACCCTCTCCAAAACTTCTGGCTATATTACTAACATATCATTAGGAACACTGAAATTTTTTTTATATCTTACATGTGTATTATTATGGGTTATTTTCTCCCCATCCTTCTTCTAATATGTAGAACTACTATTGAAAATATTCTTGGACTTATTTTGATTCTCCTATTTTTTTATGAATTATGTGTAATGATGAATTATGAAATATCATGGGTGTAATATGTTTTATTTTCACATTCTTCATATTCATATACAATGTATCTATATCTATTTTTCATGGAATTCCCTTGTTATTTTATTTGATATAGGTTGATATTTAGATGAAATAATTATGTGACCACAAACTCTTTCAAAATCACAATGATATTTAAGTGCATCAAATCTCTTATAGGTAGATATATTCTTGTTTTTTTGTGATTTTTTCATATTCACTATCTCTCCACCCCTTAGAATATGATTAATTTATGATTTTTAATTTTTGTTATTGTTCCAAAAATATGATTCACAATTACAAAATTGGTTTTAGCACAGGCATTGGCCTAGAAACCATGATTTTCTTCTAACATATGCATGCTATGTTGAATTTCTAGTATAATTAGCATATAGTTCTCTATGTATTCTTCAACAAATTTTTGGATTTTATTAGGGATCCAACGTCCACAATTCTTCATCTAGTCACCATTGATTTTGTGGCAGGAGCATCTTTATTTCCACTTATCCTCATTTGACCAAAAGTTTTATTGAAACATGTAGTTTTTTATAGAAATAGATTTTGAAAAATTATTACATTGAGATATGGATGGTATATATTTCAATACAGCATGTTGTGAGAAAAATTCGGTGGTGTAATGACATTATTTCAATTTAATTGAGCACTTATTTTCATATAATATTCTAAATAACACTCTGTGATAGTAGTTCTATAATTATTTGAATGTGATGTCCCAACATGACTCTCTTCAAGATTATCCAGTTTGAGTTCTAATACAACACATCTCATATTGAGGTAATTCCATTGATATTAATTAAATTAAATTATATCTTCAATTTGATTCCAAATCTTATCAACACACACTTCATTCAATGTAATCTTTTCTTTTAATAGAAATTCAATATCTTTTATCCTCTTTTATTTTTTATCCAATTTTGTATTCTTGATATCATTTCTATTTTTTAATATTTTTTATAATAAAAGGATATTATTCTAAAATTATTCAACGACATTATAATTCTATTGGATTATGATGATGCAGCATTATTTAATTTTGGATTATCCTCTTTTTATCCCCTCATATTATGATTTAACAACTCCAAATTGTGTGGACATATTTTCACAATTTTTTAACCTCTTCTTCAATATCTTTAAAATTTCATCATAATCATCCTATAGAAGATTGATCTCAATATAAATGATTTCAAAAATGACATTGATAATAGAAATAATATCTTTGGGGAAATTATGTATTATATCAATTAATATGTCATCCAACCTTATTGTTGCCTGAACTTTTCATTACATGGTATAAAAGAGAGAATATTTTAAAGGATAGTTTCAGGATAAAAAGGTACACAATACATGAAAAATAAAACATATTATAATCCAATTTAATGTATTATTAAATGGTTCATCTTATGTAAATTTACTACATCTCATAACCTGGGGATATAAAATAAAGGAAAGGGTGAGCATAAGGCCTAGTAAGGGAATTCCAAGGGAAGCTGATTACATGTGATTTGGAGGAATATCTATAAGAAAGTGGGGAATATCAATTTTGAATGAAAAATAGAACATGATGTATATGATAAATAAAACAACATGAAACACACATTATTAATTTGGATAATACATTTAATTTGGTAATTCAACATAATATCACCAAGGTCAATCATTGAGGCATTATAAAAATTACCGCTGTTAGTCACCAAGATATTTTATAACATGTCATCTCTAGAGATTATGCTATTTACCCAATGCATTGGAGTGATATCAGGGATCACCTTTCATATGTATTAATTTTCACGCGATCCCTATAGATCATAATAAATCATTCCATAAATAACTCATGGAGAAGAAAATCAACATGTTTCATTTTAAAATCCTAGCATTTCAAAAGTGCATTAAATCAAGATCATTATTTACTTTTTTACCCATGAAAATAGAATGTGGGTTTTAAATATTTAAAAACCAGAATTAAATAAATAATTTTTAAATGTTTGTGAATTTCCATTGAAAATAAAATGATTTATAAATTCGCAAAAATTAAATAAAGGTAATTTTAGGAGGAGAAGAGAGAAATTTGGAGAAGTAAATTCGGCAGCATAACGGGTGTGAAATGTGGTTTTACAGAAGATTAAAAAGAGAGGGGGCATGCATATAACATTTAAAAAAAATTAATGTAAGGGATTGAGTAAAAGGTAAATAAGATATAGTTTCCATAACATTCAAAAGGAATATATAAAAATAGGTTCTTTAAACAAAGAGAATGGAAGTATAGTTCCATTACCTTGAAAAGTAACACCTAAAACATGAGGATTGGGACGTTGGGGGATTGAGAACACCATGGGAGGTAAAAATATATGATCCTAATGGGGGATGAATTGGGAGTGAAATGAAATGAGGGAATGGGTGGATATTTATTGAAAATTACGGGGATTTTATTATTAATTTCTAAATATTGGCCATAGAAACTTATGTTGTGGAAAATGAAAAACCATGGGCATTCCCTTGGTATTTTCCCACAGCATTAGACACATGGTATTTTCTTTGTTTTTTTATTGAAAAGTGTCAACCAAAATTTAATATTACTTATTTTGTTAAGGAAAATTAAATATTAGTCAAAATAACATTTTTACAGTTAAAATTTCTATTTTTGAATTTGGAATATAAATTATAGATTTATAAATTGATTTAAATATAAATTAATAAATTATTTTAAAAAGTTAAATATTTTAAGTCTTGGATTTTTTTACCCAGGGAATATATAATTATTAAATAATTATAAATTCATTTAATATACCAAAAACTCAAATGTATTTTTTCTATTCATGAAAAAATAATGTATTTTAGAAATTGTCATAAATTCAACCTAACCTAATTTTGACAAGCTAATATCAAAATGTTATTAAATTTATCAGAATAAATATATATATCTTAGAATTTTAACTTTAAAATATTAAAATCCTTATTTATTAAAAATTCCAGTGAATTGAAAATGCATAGTAAAATTGCTGACACGTGAAAAAAAATTATAATTTACATTTAAATAAGAGTGTTTTTATCAAACTAGTTCCTTAAAATCAGTATTATTCATAACATATTAGTTTATTATAAATATTAATATCTTTTTTTAAATTATAATTTCTATTCAAAAACTCAAATTATGAAGTTCTCTAACAATTTTATTAAAAAACTATTCTTAAAACCAAATTAATTGAATAAAAATTTTATTTAAACTGAGAAATTAAATAGTAATGTCAGGACCTGTAACCCCTTATTACACCCATTTATTCCTTAAGATTATGGTGTGTGATGGATGTACTTTTTAGGGGGCCTTGGCTAACATCGACCAAGAGGTAAACTACACACCATGAGCTTCTCTCGTACGATATTTCATCGATGCTACACATTTTAAATCTTGGCTTCGTTTTGGACAAGGTTAAACCCCAGTGATGAGACATCCTACATATTCTCTAAAAATTGGGATTAAAATGGCTTGACTCTACTATTTGAGGATGTTTAATCTTCTTTTTTGTATCCATTACCCTTTGTCAAATTTTACTAATAAACACTTATAATAATGTTAAAAATATAATCAAGAATATTGTTCCCAACATCCATTTTGATCAATGGACATATATCGGTCAATTCTATAGGGTCAAATTCCCATTTATATTTACTTAATTATTAAGGAGATATGATTTTATTGTGCATCATACAATATAACACCCATTTTCTTTAGTAAAAAACATTATTCAACATGTTCAGGATGTTACAATTAATGAATCAATTGAAAAATCAACCATCATACTATCTCATACACAAGTTCTTTGATCATCATTAGGATAGGCTAAAACATAATTAAAAAATACCTTATCATCACTTGAATTCGTTGAACCCATCTTGGTAATAACGTTTTCCATATCCTTTATCTTTCAAAAAACCAAACTTTTTTCTCCTTTAAATAAAAATATGAATTCCATTCTAGACAACTTGAAACATATTTATATTTTGAAGAAAGGGGAACCTTCTTCATCTTCCTCAATAATTTTTTTTATTTTTCAATGTATAGGGTTTGATATATTTCTAATCTATTGTAAACAAAAATCCTCCATGTTTGAACTCCATTAACAATTGAAAAAATATATATAATATTCAATTATATTCATATTAGAAAATCCAGTTAGAGTTGGGAAATTTCCATTCAATATCAACTATTATAATCTCATTGGGATGACCACAGTACGAGGGGAGTAAATCAGTGTGAGAAAACTTTTTAATCTATTAAAACTATTATCAGATTATTTAGCACTATTACTTATTCGTTAAATAATTCCATTGACTTCTTCCCTTTTCATTTTAAGGAATGCACATAAAATTTTAAAGCAGAGTAGACATCAGGGTTCGATAATGATGTTCATCGCCCTTAAGGACAAGTCCCTTTTGTACTTTGTTCATTATCACATAAACACAATTTAATTTTAATTATAAAATAATAAATGAGAAACGATACGACCATGTACTCATTATCCTAAAAACAACCAGGTAAAATCCATGCTATTTAATATTGAAAATGTATAGGGAGTTAGAAATATCCTCCTAAAATTATAAGAAAATATAGAACATTCTTTTTTTGGAAGTCAAAAATAGATCTGATCTTCTTCCTAAAACTGCATCAATTATAGGGTTTTCCTTGAATACAAGAATTAGAAGAGTTTTTTCAAAAATAAAGTAATAAAGGGATGCCTTTATTATGTTCATAAATTTAAAATATTGGAATATATTGTTGGGATGATACCCATATACTTTTTTTCTTATGTAGTTCAAAGAATGATTTCATTGTATGAATCAACGGTTTTGCGTTCTGTCTCTCTTCAATATATTAGATGTATTAACAACTCAGTGGGCATTGTTAGTTCCCATAGGGCTACAAAACTTTAATAATTTTATACATGAAAACAATCTAACTAAAGAATGATGTAATTGGAATGTTTTAGTGTTGAACCTATGAAGACATTCGGTGTGCTCCAAATTAATTTTAAGAAAGAAAAATCTGATCGATTAATTATTTGAATGGATAAATGATGAGAGAAAATAGATTTTAGTTTGAATTAAAACGAAAAATCATGAAAGAATAAATGATTTTCACATTTCTGTTATATGGATTCATATTAATTTGTGTTCATTTAAATTTTTTATTGGAATTGTGACTAAGATATCCTTGGTCTGGGTACCCTAAGATAATATAATAATCTCCCCATTCATACGATCAAGTACATGGTTTTATTTGAAGACTAGGTAAACAAAAACCCTATTTCGAAATTATTATTGTATATTTCAGTATCTTCATATAAAAACTATGTAAATTAATTTATTAAATTGAATTATACTCTTTAGATAGCAAAAAATGGTTATGAAATGTAAAAAATAAGAATATTTGGAATGATAGAAATATTTAAAATAACCAAAAATTGAATTTAAAAATATAATATTAACAACCTAACACTTACCCACAAAATCAAATTCTCTAACTCTATAAAATTACCCACTACTTAAGATCATGAGGAGGAATGAAGATATGGCTACTAGGCGGTGATAAATGGTAGTGGTAACATGGCCCTTACTCTTGTGCTCCCATCTCTATCCATCAATTGTGTATTTGTTATCTGATATTTAGTGATGAGGTAGAAGGTATTAAAATTTATAATCATTACATCTACAAATCTAGGTCAAAAACATTAAATATTTTCACCTAATTATGGGTTCACGTCATATCTAAAATTTAGAGCATGATGGTTTGGGGAAACTCCCCATGTAGATTCTTCCACTGTCAGAATCACATCTTGAAGGGATATTAGGATTTCAATCATCTTTATTTAAGAATTAAATTATCATTTGAATTTTATTTTTTTCTATTATTTGAATGTTTACCTCTTACTGATTCTTCTTTTATAACCCCTAGAAGAATCTTATGATCATCCTTCATCATGGAAATCTATCATTCAATGTAAATGGTGATGTATTATGGCTCTTCGTGCTAGTTTTACATTAATCATATAATACTACAGAAGATGAAAAAATATTTGACATATTTGATTTTATTTAAATTATTTTTTGAATGATCATTACAATTTATTTTAAAAAATGTACACATTAAATGTCATTATCTGGTATACAGTAGTTTCTATATGAGATATTTATCCTAACACAATAATTTATTCCCATTAAAATAGTATAAAATAATAGTTTTTCATTCTTATTATTCTCTAATTTATATTTTCCATATTAAAATATTATCTCCAATATTGAGATCCCCATATATCAACATATTTCATGATGCTTCTTGATTTATTCAACCTAGAAGTAAGCATTCGTTCACATGGAATCTCATCACGTAGGTAACTTAATCATCAAAGATATCTAAATGAATTAGGGTATCTTCATGTGGATATCATCCTACATTTAATTATCGTTTAAATATCCTAAAAAATTTCACATTATGTATAAAATAATAGCTTCATTTAATTATTCATTATTTTAAACTCCAAGCAGTATTCTTCCTTTTTATTAAATATCATTGGATGCTGAGAATCAAGGAGTTTTCATGGAATTTTCATGAAAATTCCTGGACTCACATGCATGTGAACACATTATCATATAAATTAATACAATATCTATGATTCAATGAATTTCTCTACAATGTGATAGAAGTCCAAAAAAATGAACTTCTAACAGAATGCATCATGGAGTTCTATTCTACAATGTAGTCATTTATCTTTGTTTGTTGCGGTGCAATGACATCTATTATATTGTATTAATTCTTCCTTTATGGTATAGTGATTATTTCATGTTGAATTATCATAAAAAGTAAAATAATCATGAAAAAAATTCAAACAACATCTTAGAATGAAATCTCAAGGATTATAGTGTAGCCCACTATAGGATAATATTTTCTCAAAATCATGTCCACTATTAAATTCAAATCTCTTAAAAAAGTAGATAGAAGCTATGGACTATTCATTCAGATATCTACGGGACTATAGTGAGTTGGTCTTCTAATGTTGTAGTAGATAGTGGGTTTTGGGTCTCATACCTTCAAACCTCATCGGTCAGAGGTTGAAGATGATCACATAAAATGATCATGTGGTCGAGATTGATTTTATTGGGTATCCACCATAATATGTACACATTTTTTAATAGGTTTATTGTACATTTAATACTCTTAACCCACATAATACTTTCATTTGTTAGACATAATATTAATAAAAAACGATGTTCCATCATTTTCCTAAGTCTTCAATGGGATTCGACACCCAAAACACTACACCCACTACCAACACAAGTCTTATCACACCATTGGGAAATCTACATGTACCTAGCATGTTCCATATACATTTCATACATTCCACCCATATGTTGTATGAAAAAACATTCACACACCTACCTCCAAAAACATGCCATGTCTTCCCGATCCCACATTGTTGGCCCCTTGGGCCACACATGTGTCATTGAAGGGATCCTTGGTTGACAGTGGGATAACCCATTTTTTCAATATGGTCCACCCAAATATACCAAGGTATTTAACTTGTGTAGAGTTATTAAGAAAACCAATATTCCTTCTTCCAATTGATCTATCCTGAAAAATATATTTATACATTATCTTTTTTCATGAGAAAAATATTTCTTTATTCAAATAAATATTTTCATGATCTTCCACCTTCTTAAATATTAAACATAATAATTCTTTATATAAAATCATCAATAGTTGATTTTACTTAATTTTATATGATATTATAAACTATGTGCTGTGTATTTGAACATGTAATTAAATCATTAAATACTAGTTCATCAATTTTTATACTTATAAGGATAAATTGTCAAGAAGGACATACAATTCTATAAACTTAATCCATAAAAATTCTTTAAGAATCACCTTTTCATCCAAAATATGTTATTAACTTTGAAATTATCTTGGATTAACCTATATTCTTAATCCAAATATGTTTGGAGAAACTAGTGAACATACAAGTTGTTTTTCTTCTCAAAGACATATTTATATATTGACATTATGTACTTTTCTTTTACTAACTCAGTGAAAAACATACAACACAAACCCAAATTATGATATTTATAAACAATTAAAGGAATAAATTAATATGGATTACTTGAGGGGAATGAAGACCAATTTATATTGTGGTTACATAATAATTGTATTGATGATGATCATTCCTTGTTATTTAATGTTATTTTTATGGAATTAATTTTCTAGAATTAATGATACAATTTATAAATGAATTAAGGTTTTGATAATTTTCAGGTTGTGATGAATTTTTATATTTATATTTTGTATTTAGTTGATTATAAAACATTTATTAATATTTAATGGTTTTTAGTAATTTTATATGATCTAAGGGAAATCTAAATGACACATTTCAAGGATAATTCTATCAAATTGATATATTTTTTTTTCATTTATAATTTTCATTAATGATGTTTTTTTAAATATGGTTTAAGTGTTAAAATATTCTATGAGTTAAATAATAGGTTTTGGATCAAAATCAGATAAAATGGGGCACATAGAAGGGTCTCATATGATATATCTACTATGTTTTTATGCTAGAAAATAATATTTAATACCTCTATAGTTTAACTCATTATAATGGAATTTAATTATGATTTAAAAATATGTTCCATAAATTCATGTGATCTTATTGTAACATGGTTTTATGTTATGTGATATAAATAACATCACTGTTTATTGAATAAGGTATTTTAGTGTAAATTTCATGTGGTTGACTCACATAATTATGTTCTTGTGTAATGACCTAAAATTAACGAATTGTGAATGAATGAGTATTGGATTGTAAATTATTAGAATATCCCTTCATGTGAAGTTTCTTGTTGTAAATTTCAAGAGGTATTGGGAATATTTTTTGTTTCCAACAGTTGTGTATGAGTGTTTAAAGATTTTTTTCTGTTTAAAAATAATGTAATGTATAAATTATTGACTGAAATTAAAATATGATGGGTTTCACAAGGTGCAAATTATTATTTCAATGTTTTAAATGAATTTATCAATTAAATAATTGTTTTGAATTTAATTTAAGAGAAATTAAATTATAAAAGAATATTCTTCCTTATTCTTGGGTAAATGAATTAAAAAATATAAAATGTGATTTTGTTGTTAAAAAATATTAGAGTTTGATGTTTAATTAAATAAAACATATTATAATATTATAAATGGTTAATAATATGGTTGAAAATTCACATGTGTATGAGGATGGGTTCTAGAATACATTTCATATGTTATAGATTATTGAATTAATATTAGATGACTAATACATTTTTTAAAACAATTCATCATGATTTAAAAGTGAATGAATGGATTATGAGGTGATATTTCATGGGTTTTCATTATGTGTAAAATGGTATAAATTTTACTAATGACAAATGAAATTGTATTTAAATTTTTAATGATATGAAATATATTTGATAAAGTATAATCTAAGTAGAATATTTATTAGATATAATTTAGGGGTGTTATATATTATGGAAGACATGTTTTTTGAAATCAATATTAAATTTATGGTATTAAATAATTTAATATTAAATTGAAAGGTAAAAATTATTGAGTTTTGGGTACATGAAATAGAATTATAATGTGGTATTATATGATAAAAATATATTATAATTATTTTTTATTTAATATGTCTTGAAAAATAATACATTATATTTTTGAAAGGGTTTTTGGATAATAGGAATTTTATTAATGATTGAATGAGAACTGTTATAACGTGTTGAAATTATTTTTTAAATAATCACTTGTATGATGTCCATGAATTAATGATTGAATAATAACTATTATGTTGTGATAAATTTTTTGAGAAATTAAGTAATAAATGACTAAATGGAATTGATTATTAAACTTTTAGTGGGATCATTAAATGATATAATAAATATGATGATATGATGATATTATAAATACAATGATATGATTTAACATATTTTGATATATCCATTGATTTAATGGAAAAATCTATGTGTTATTCTAACATGTGGTTGCGACTTATTATAAGCTATGATAAGATATGGGACAGTTCTTGGTTGAATTTGTGAAATGCAATTTTTTGGTACTAACTATAAACTAAATTAATGGTATGATCTGATATATTATCTAGGGTAATATATTGTTATATTATTCTTTATTGTTGACTATATGTTGAGGATTTATCTTGATATGAAGGTATTGATATAGAGTTAAGGCTATAATCCATGATTGGAAAAAAATAAATATGATTCCTAGTCTTGTCTATGGGATATGATGATCCTTGAAATGAGTTACAATGGGGTTCTCCATGAATATGGTTGGGAATTTTGTTATCCACATGAATAGATGCAGAATATTTTAAATAGATATTAGAATTAAATTATAATTGGTCGAATCAAGAATAATGTAATTTCAAGGTGGCTTGATTTTCACTTCTTATTGTTTAATGCATGTTATTTTTTAATAAAATTTATAACATACATTCTATGATTCGAATATGAGTATGATTTGATCCAGGATATGTTTATGATCAATTTTGGGATCTTACTAATATGTTTTTCTTACATTCTATATATTCACATCTCATTAACATCCATATATAACAGTTGTTTATACATAAAAGGGACATAGAGCCAATAAAATTTGGATATGGTGATTAAAACAATTTTAAAGATGTTTGGATGAGTTTGGGGTTGATATCGTGATCTATTTTCTCATATTTATTTAATTTTATCATGATTGATTACTTTGTTATATTTTCAATCTGGGTTTTCTTTGTACATGGTTTAACATAATGTCATTTGGGGATATTTTTGGATTAATTATGTATTTTATTCAATGATAATTGCAATGAGTATCCATTGTGTTTTATTATATGTCCTTTTATGATTATCTATCTCAATGTTCCGTTATATGGTAAATAACTTCCCATGTAATAATTTATACCCATGATGGTAGTTTTCAGCCTCGCATGATGAGAGAAAACACTTGAGGCCATGTGGTGTTATTCCATGATGAAAAACCCAAGTCATGATAGGATGTTACAAAATAAAATCATATCAGTTTTATTTTTTGTGATTTCAATACCTGGTAATATGGTATAAAGTAGGCTATAGGTTTGTACATGTTATAAAAACTATATGTAAGTGTTTTTCTTAGATAACCTTGGTAGATGTCGAAGTATTAAGGTAATTATCGGATTGATTTTATATTTTTAATTAAATAATGGGGTTATTTAATTCACCTTAGCTAAGGGTGAATACTAGGGTGTTGTTGAATCATTTTGGTGTATGGGAACATGGAATACAATTTAATTCATGTAATTGTGCCATTATTTTTATTTGATATGGGAATTTGATCCTATTTCAATGATTTTTTACTTAATAAACTAATTTTTTTATTACATATGGTATTAATAATGGATTAATTAATTACAATCAATGGACTTCTTTGATTTAATTGACACGATGATCGATATGTTCTTATGAATGCTAAACATGATTTTTGATTTTGATATAATGTGATATATTGGGTGATATACGAAATAGGTCAAAATGATTATTATAAATAAATAATTTGATTTAATGTTTGATTATGTGAGTGATTGTATTGAAAATTTTGATAATTAATTTGATGTGTATTATTTGTGTTAGACACAAACAAACATGCACACAAACACATGTACACATATATATACCTATTTAATTTTAAAATGATATTTATTAGATATAGGATTTTCGTTTTGTGATTCCTGAAAATCTATAATGTGGAACTACTGATAATATTGTTTCTTGAAACTATAATTTTTAATGAGCTTCTTATCATAGAAATGATATTTATTACTGTCAATTTCAAAATGATTGTTCAATTTCACTATCTTGATTTATTAAGAAATTATTTTCATGTGATTCATGGATAGTCGGTTGACAAGATTGTATTTGAGTTGGTTATTTTGAAAAAATATATAATTCAATTATTTGAAACATTATAGGGATTTAGGGGTTAAGTTAATTTATTTGATTAATATAGAATGTTTATTCAGAATTCATGAATGTTTTTTTGATAAATGTCTTTTTAAATTTGGAATCAAATTTAAAATTGTTTATCAAATGGGTGTGAGAGCTAAAATAAGTGTAGTTATTTTTGAGTGATTTTGAAATGTTTTGGAGTGATTTTAGAACCTTTTTTTGAAATTATTTGTAGATATGAATTTTTTTACATGAATCAAATTATGTTTTATTATATATAATTTTATGATGATACATTCTTGAGTGATGTTTGGACTTGGATTGATAATATTGTGTTTTACATAATATTTTGATAACATTTTTAGTTGTTGATTTATTTTAATTATTCATGAATAATGTGGATTAATGAGGGTTTTAATTAAAGAAGTGAATATGTTGGAGTATTTATTTTGATATGGAAACTTTTATGGTAGGGATCATAACAAGAATTATTGTTTTGGTGAGATATTATATAAGAATAAAATCAGAATTGAGATGAAATAAAAGATTTAATGAAATATTTTCTTCTTGTTTTCAGATTATAATCATTAATATTTTATAATGAAAAGTAGATTGAAATCCTAGTGATTTAATTCATTCACTATATATTCTTAGTAGAATATATCATGAATGAGAATCCTTATGGTGGGGTATTTTAAGATTTGAATGAAATGTAAGTAAATTTCAATGAAGATATTATAATTTATTTATTTAAGCATGGGAAGAACTGTTGGGTAGATGGGGGGAAATGGAAGGTGTTATTATTATAAATAATAAAATTAAATTGTTGGGTACTATATGTGAGGAAATAGGTACCCGTTGGTTGGGGAAAAGGGATAAGATTTGATAAAATTATCCACCAAGTTTTTGTTGGTTTCCCTCCAAACACCTGGTGTTATGCCTAACAGTACTTTAATAAGTGGTATTTACTTATTTTCATATTCACATGATTTTTAGGATTAAAAATATTTTCCCATTTTCATATGAACAATTACCATTATAAAATTCATTCAATTCCCTCACCTTCTTCCATGATCTTCATATAATGATAATTTCTTCATTTATCAATTTATTTATGATATTTTTGATGTGTTGGAACTACGGAGGTAATAAAATATTTATTCCAATGGATTCCTTCCAATGTCTCAATATTTCAATTTTTTTATAATTTAATTTTTTCTAATAAAATAGGGTACTTTAATATATTTGATGATTGAGGTACATTTAATCATCTAACCCTTTTTAAGGATATTTTTTTAACATGAGGTGGGTGATCTAGATCTTTTATAGGTTTTAATTAATTTCTCAAGTATACATCGGTTAATATTTTGTTTACAATAAACATTGATATATCTAATTAGAATGCAACATGATATTAATTCATGAATGAATTAATTGAATGGATTAATATGGATAATTTTTTGGAATGAAAAACTATTTATATTTTTATAGAATATTTAAAAACTACATGATGATAATTACATGGAAATAAATTTTATTTTGGATGAATTAATATTCAATAATGATAGAGAAAGTTTATAAGTTGAGTAATTTGATGAAAATATTTTTTATTATGATAAATGTTTATATATATGCATAATTTTTGGGTGATTATTTTCATTTTTCTTCTTATATATTAGTAATCGGTCCCACAATAATGGTAATATCTCCAGTGATATTGTTGAGTCAAATACCGATATTCTTCCTGGGATCTATATCTTCATTTCTTATTGTATATTAGTTATCTTGGCCTTCTCGTTAACTTATGGAATATTTTAGAATTATTTTTTCTAGTATTAAAGATGGAGTGTATGTCAGTTAAGTATTTTTATGTTAGGTTATTTGTTTTTCCCATAATTTCCTTTAGTATTGGTGATGTGTTTATTTTTAAAATTTGGATTAAAAAAAGTTTTTTATGGTATCTGATATTCAATTTCCATTATGTTTATGGATAATAGATTTATACAACCCATAAAACCCATTATATATTTTTCCACTATGTTTCTTTTTATTCATACCATCGATATATTCTAGTGTAGGATAGAATGGTTTAAGGGTTGATCTAATCATGTTCATTGCATCACTTCTACCCATGTGATTAGTCAGTTGTGTGTTTTAATTTGTTTTATGTTTTAACATATTATGGTTTTCATCTAAATGACTCTTCCATCAATCCGAAAAAATAAAAGTTTTCTTGATTAATGTCCCTTTTATATATTTTTATGGATTTTATGTTTAATCATATAAACTACTGATACTCTATTCACCTAGTAAAATTTTGGCCCAAATCACCTCAATGGGGCATGGATCAATTAGCCCCATGACCATAAATTCAAATTCCAACCACCATTGTTTAATGAATAGCATTTAGGATCTAGAAAACACCAATATGAGGTGGATTTACACTTGGATAAATATAACAAAATGTTAATAAAATAATATCTATTTAAATGAAAATAAATTGCAATAATAGAAGAACATATCCTTAATGAGATAAATAATTTCCAAAAAGTTCTAGAAACATAGGCCTATCTAACCATACATTATATAATATATAACTCTAATATTGTGTTGAATTTGACCCATAAACTCATCAATCATGCATAAAAATAAAAATAACCCAAATATCTACTCGTACTTGTTTTCACCATTCGAACACATCGTGAAACCCCACACACCTGGAGTAAACATGTAATGTGTGAGAATAATACAATTGATAGGAAATGACTATGATTTCAATATATATGAAATAATATAAATTTTCTGATTCAGTTTCATATAATAATTTACATAAATATAGAAGAAAATTTGATAATATACAATTATCAATAATCATGTTATAGATAAAGTAAAGTAGTAAATTTTTTATAAAAGGTTATAATCAAATAACTCTATATATTGGGAGGTTCAATAAAAAACTTATTTGATCCTTGGATTAGGATTTGAGATGGGTAGTTCTAAGATATAATGTAGTTGTTCCTAGAAAATAACAACAAATTGATCTAGGTGCAGTACTTAGTCTATAAGGTATAACAAATTGTGTATACTCGAGTCGACAAGATCATACAACTCGTCCCTTCAGAAATAGGTGAAGGGGTATATTAGAGTCAAAGAAATAATTCAACATGTCTCATATATATTATCTGGGTACCATAAAATGGGTACCTATGTATAATTTTTATAATGGAAATACCAACATAATGTGTACCTGGTAATCTTTTTATAAAAACACATTACTCCTTTTTAGAAAAAATATTGTATTTCACATATATCAAGTCATTATCAACAATAAATGTATGTTTCTTGTTACAAAATATATTTTCTTGGTTATCAGGTAGAAATCAGGCTAAACACATAAATTAACAATCTTGATTATGTAGCTTTTACATCATAACTAACCTAATGTTTGAAAAATTGAAAGATAATCAAACATGAATAGGATACAAAAATTATAATATTAACTATACATAATCCCAAGTCCCATGTGATTTCAAAATTACATGGTTAACCCCTAAATAATAGTTAATAGAATATAAAAATATATACCATATTGATAAAAAACAAGTCCCAAGGGTGATATGGAATTCATTTAATGTTCTTATAGAGAAATATTTTACAAACATCAAAATATAGAGTAAGAATAAATTTAAGATTTGTTAACATCATTTCTAAATGGGACTTAACTCACACATGGGAAGTAACTGGTGTCCTTTAATATTTTTCTAATTATATACCATGTGTAGTGTCTCTATTAGGGTACACATACCCAAATAATTTGAGTTATATGATTATAGGTAATGTAAGTATTGAATTTTGGATTCCCATATAAGAGTAGAACACTTTTAAAAGTATGTATATATAATTGAAATAAACTTTCGTGTAAAAATAAAAAAAAAATTAATGTTTTTAAACATTTCCCTTTAAACCATTTATTTAATAAATATAGAGGTTACGAAATAATTTTAAAAGATATAATGGCCTTATGAAATAATGTTTTGAAAAAAAAAGTGTGTTTAGAATCAAGAACGAGTCTAAAATTTTATGAAAACAATTAAATAAAGGATTTTAAGTAAAATATTCTACCTTGGGTTGAGAAATAATTTAATATTAAAAATTATGTTTTGATATTTTCACACTCGTTTACACATAAATTTACCCAATCCATCATCTCTGCATTAATGAAACTATTAACAAAGGCTATGTTTGGATCAAAATTTATAGCTAATCAAGGTTAATGTTGAAATCAATATTTTATTATTAATTAAAGTTAACACATAAGAATATATTAGTTAACAGTATTAAAATTTCCCATATTTATTTACTCACTCCTACAAGAATTCTAGTTTAATAATCATTATAGGTTCCCAAATCATCAAGAGGAAAACAACAAGTAATATAGAAATGTTCATACCTCTCCGGGAGGTTTATCAGTCAAACTAGGAAAAGTGATTTCTATACATCACTAGGTATATAAGTGATAATTTGCACACACTAATTTTAGGTTTATTATTTTGTAAACACCATTGAATTCATTTATAGGAAATTTACTATATTTCCTCACTAATCATATTGATTTGGATTGAAGTTGTCTCTAGTTACCCTTCACAAGATTATTAATCATTTTATATGACATAATATCTGCTTTACCTTATGGAAATTAATCATAGTAAATTAATGGGAATGAATTATAAACCTCAAGAATACAAAATATATAAAAAACATTAGAGAAAATATCATTTCAAAAAGATTCAAAAAATTCTTAAATCACATTACAAAACTAATTAATCTGTCACTCTATGGTGAAGATATATTTTTAAACAAAAATAATTAATTTGTAAATTTATTGTAATATTTAAATGATATACTTATATAAACATAATATGATTGTGTAACTATGGGATCTATTGAAAACTGTGATTCAAATATTTTAGGAAAATAAGATTAATTTGGATTATTAGCTTAAGTAAAATGATAGAAGATAAATATAAATAAGATCTAATGGATTTAGTATGGGTTGAAACAACCTACCAAAAAGTTATTATTGATAATACCTCAAACATGCCGCCAATTAATTCAGAAAAGTTCTTATTGATTATCAAAACATAATAAATGATCATTTATAGGCTGTCACCCATATAACCAAAAATTCCATATTGGAAATCTAAATGAATGCTTAGAAAAACCTAATCATATACACACCATAATCATATAATACATTAATTAAAAGAAATATCTAATATATAAGGATGAAACATGACATAAATCAAGGTCCCAAATCAATAAAACTCCAAATAATTTACTTTATATCTAAAAAAATATCAAAACAGTGGTAAAAGGTTATGAAAAAACTCACTTAGTCAGTATCTAAACCAAGTAAGATGAATCCAAGAAAGGTGAATGGATTTAACCACAACTTTAAAGAAATACAAACTCAAGAATCTATTTATTGTGATGAAATATGGTGAATAATAAGATAACAAGCGAGTATAATATTGGATTTGGATTACTTATATTTAGAAAAAAATATAATTTACTCAATCCGTACGTGATATCCATGGGAGATGAAGAAATACTAAAGTAATTCAGAGGAGTGCCAAAGGTGGGTGTTTGGGAAAATGAAAATGAGGTAGGAGAGTGTGGTTGATGATTTAATGGTTGGAGTGAAAAATTTCATTATATCCTCTTAATTATAATTTTAATAAAAGTTTCCTAGGGATCCAATATAGTTCTTGATGAAAGACCACTAGGTTCCTAATGGTCCTCTAGAGGATCCCCCTCATTACCTATGTAATGAACCAAACTATTATGAATAAAATTCTCCTTTTTGATTTAATTAAATGTAAAACAGTTATAGAAAACAGATGCACTTATTTTTTTTGGTTATATGTAATTAGATTTAAATTAACATTAAGTATCTTTACCATTGATAATATTGTCTTTGATTAGTGATCACATGACTTGTATAGATATAGTGATTCAAAAAATCCTTTTGGCACAAACAAATGATGTGATGACCTCAACCAGTAGTATCGTACCCTATGAATCCCATTTATCAGATCTTATAAGAGAGATAGAATTTATAGGTTTCTTCCTAGACCAAAAAAAATCTAACAACCATCAAATTAAATATGATCTAAACCATTTACCAGATAAGTTCATGCTCATCGAGATCATGACCTAAGCTATGTTCACCGAACGACCCCATTAAATCCCCACAGTCATGCAGGTTACTCTTAGAGAGCATGATAGTGTATTCAAGGGATGTGTATCGAGACCATATAATATGAATATATACATTATTTTTTATAGAATATTGAATATATTTTCATCCTACTTTCACTATATTATTAATGATTTTTATTTTTGATTAAATAATGCAAAAATTGTTTTTTTGGTTAATATTCAAATTCAATTCATGAATTTATAAATTAATGAATTTTTGAAATAAATAATATTTTAATTAAATATTACCATTATATAACTTTCATATAATATAAATGATCATATAATTATATTGAATTCAAATGTAGTTTTTATAAGGGTTCAAATAAATATTATTGTCCAAACCCCATCATTTTCAATAAATGCCTATTTTTATTTTAAAAGTGAAAAATCAAGTATTTATAAAATTATTTTAAAAAAAATAATATTATTTTTTGAATAAATATTTTGAAATTATCAAACTATGAACTTTTTATAATTATCTATGACAACAGAATTTTTTGAGTAAAAATTATATACTGTATAAATATACAATGTGTTTTATGACATCAAAATGGACTAAAAGTTATGTAATAATTACTATAAAAGGAATAATAATAAAAATAAATATTTTCAATTTAAAATTTTGTAATTTTATGTATATTTTATTTATTTTATAAAGCCTCAATGAATTCTCCAAACTTATAAAATATTTTCAGACATTAAAATCATTTCCATGAGAGCATGACTCAGCTCCACATAAGAAATGTCATTATTTTATTATCTTCTTCACTTTTACTTATAAAATATTTAAACCCATTCCCCTTTTCAGAAACCGTGGTGAAAAATCCTGGTGTGGTTTGTGGTTTTGAATATTTCATTATATAGTGTACGAAACTAAAATAATAAAGAAATCCACCTCTTTCTTTATATAAACCAATCCAAACTTTCATTTCTCTTCACATAAAAACCTACAAGCATGACCTCACTCATACCGATACTCCCTATAGTCCTCCCAATGTTCTTCAAAACATTTAAAAGGACCCTCCCAAGACATTGGTGTCACACACTCATGTAAGGGATCCTTGCCTTCATCTCCTTCTTCCAAATTCAAGCACCTTATTTGGAAGTTATTTTATTAATTTATTTTTTATAATATATTTTATTTATAAAAAATATTTTAATATAAAAAATTATGTTATTTTAATTGCTTATAATTTACCTTCTCTCATTTTACCATTACTTAAGTCGTCACAATGTTGAGATTCTATAATAAACCCATTTCTTCCACTCTCCCCTTTTACAAAGCAATCATTTTAATGAAATGTATTTGAATTTCCATTTACTTATGTTAAGATATGTTATTCCATATCTCAATTAATATAAATTTTATGCATAAATTATTATATCTTCTCTAACTCTCATTTATCCCTCCATTGAAACATTATGCACAGTAGTTACCATGTCGAAATTTTGTAAGTGTTCTTTATTTTCTTCTATTTTTTTAAAAAATTATTATGTTATGATATATATATATAATTAATTATTTTGGGGAAGGTATTTCCATGTCACTGTTACTATCTATTTCATCTTGAAATGATGAGAGGCATATTTCCCTCTCATCAACCAATTTTATGAATATCTATATGACGTTGTATTTCTCCCAATACTTGAGAGTGTGATTTTCCATACCAAAATAATTGTTTAATGAATACCATACCCCTTTTTATATCAAGGGTATTTTAATTTATGAACATATACCTATTTATTAGAGATATACATGTATTTATTCCACATTATTCAATCATGGAATAAATTATTGCATTGAATGAATCTATGTTATATGATCAGTGTGGCACAATTAAGCATGAAAATGAAATGGATATGAAGGGTTAACCCTGATAGAGCTCCAACGCATTGGGTAATGGTTAGTATCATGATACATCATAGTGGGACATGGAGTTTATCTTATTCATTTTTTGGTCTTTTTCCACAATGATTTATTGGAAAATTTAGCCTTGACCTATGTTTAGGATGCAATGTTTTAAGTTGTCGCCATATTTACTATGTTATGATTATCATTTTATATTATGCCTTATTATTCATGTTCACTTTATGATCCATTTATATGCCTATTTTCTAGAATTTATTATCTCCATCATTTTATATATTGTTTATTCCCTTACTGGGATTTATATCTCACTCCATTCTAATATATTTCTGGAGGCTATCTCATATAGTTTTTAGTAAAAAGGAACATTTTTTTTCATGTCAAAGAAGTTTTCAAAAATTATGTTTCATTTCAAGTTTTAATTTTTTTCAAAACATACCCAATTTCCCAAAGACACTAGAACACTAAATCTTATGGTTTTTAGTAATTGTAATAAAAGATTTATTAATCTATAATAAAGTTCATTTTTTTATAGTTGGTATCAGATAAAAATTTTAGTTATTTTTTGATTACGAGTAGAAAAATATAGTGAAAGCATTAGGATTGGAAGAATCTGGTGAATTATTCTGGGATAAAACTAAGTAGAAGAAAATATCCCTAAACTTTTTTATTTATATAGTAAATGGTTTATCATGAAAATGAATCCCAATCTATATTCAACAAGTGGACTTTGTTCTACCACAATTTCACCTTTGGGTAATAACTATGGCAAGTTGTTTTGTTCTAGACTCAGAATAATTTGGTACATGACAATGAATCTTACTGTGCACCTAGTTTGACCCTCCTAGGGGATATGATTTAGTAAATTCATAAGATCATTATGAACCACTTTTAAGGGGAAAAAATTTCCCAATATAATATATTTTAGGATATATATCATGGTTAACAAAGATTAAATCGTATGAAGTCTTATGTTAATGAAATACATGTAATTTATAAGTTATCTTTTTAATTCCATTAGATTCCCATTTATTTGTTCAACAGTTTAAAATTAAAAATCCCTAAGTCTATATTGGATAAGATTTATGTAACGTCCTAGTTCTGTAAGCCATCCATAGGCGCCCCATTGTCGGTTGGTCACATGGCCTCAAATGCATTTCCCTGAACTCCAGAGGCTGCCGACTAGCAGTGAGGGACTTGGGTGTGATAGTGGGGAAACTATGCCCTCATTGGTAGAGTAACATAGTGGAAGAGAAACAAATATACAATAGAGAAAGCAGTATTAACACCTAACAATAGTAAATGCGGAAGGGTGATAAAGAAACAACTGGAGCATATATATATATATATATATATATATATATATATATATATATATATGAATGATGCATGTTACATATATGTCTAGGAAATTATCCAACAAGTCACAATGCTGAATACAAACAAGACTAATCAAAAGTAGAAAAGAAACAGATAAACAACTCCTCCGCATCACAAGCCTAAGCTTGATCCCATGCTCTCCAGCTCCACAACAAATCAAGTACCTGAAGTAGAAGGGAACTTTCCCTTGTCTATACATGCAACAATATAATCTATTTGAGCCCAAAGCATGGCCCAAATAGGGTGTAAGATGCGTCGTAGCAGACAACCACCACAAGATCTTTTCCCAACAGTTAGTGAATATATGGCAGGTAAAAGTGCAAAAAATAGTAAACAAGAAGTGCTAAACAGTAACATTCCATAGTTTCAGATTTTAGTAAACAAATAATCAAACTAGATAAGCACAATAGGAAACCCTCTGGGAAGTACTCACAGCCTGTCCCCTCTGGTCCTACCTAATAGATACAAGCAAGCAGCTAATAAATAGGTAACCCTCTGGGAAGTGCCCACAGCCTATCCCCTCTGGTCATACCTATCAAGTACGAGCAACCCTATGGGAAGCACAATCAGTCTAACCTCTCTGGTTCATCTTAAGCATAGACTCTATTGGGAAGCACTCACCTTCTATTCCCCTTATAGTCTCGTATCGCACTAAAGGGGCTCTAGGGAAGCACTCAACGTCAATTCCCCTTATGGCCCTCGGCGAGGAACTACAGACACTCTGGGGAAGCACTCAATGTCCATTACCCATGTGGTCTCACATCGTATAATTATAAATACACTTTAGAGAATCCCTCAACATCAATTTACCCTATAGTCTATACACCTGGTTCTCATGGCCGTGTGTAAGTCAAGTAGGTGTAGCAGCGTGTAACGGCCAAGGTGAACCTCATTAACTACTTGGCTAGAATTCTACAGCATATCAGCATATTATATAAGCAAGATCACTCCATCCTACAATACAGATTATGGGAAACAAACAATGCAACCTAAAAGGTTAAAAAGAACCAAACGATCATAATCAGAACATGCATGGGAAATAGATCCAAAGCCTAACAATCAACTTTATTCGCATACAAATAAACTCTACTTTCACACATAAGCAAAGCAGGAAATTAACAGGGATAAAAACGGTAAACGGACAATACCCTGTTCATGGGTGTCGGTGATTTTTCACAAACAATTCAAATACCATAAACTGAAAGGCACAAACCACCAAACTTTAGGGCTCTGGTGAAAACAATCCATAATCAACCGCACCCACAAATCCGAGCAACTTCTTCAAGAAAGACTACTCTAAATCTTCTTCCATATCATCCAAAAGCCTTAAAATCAACACAGAAGGAAAAACCAACACTATATCTACATGAAACATATATAGATATAGAAAACCTTGGAAGAGGGAAGAGAAGATCTAGGGAGAACCAAGGAGAAACCATGAGGAGGGACTAACCCCAAGAAGAACTGCCTTCGATCCACCAAGAAACCCCTTCGATTTTCCTCCAAAACAATTGGGGGAGTATATTCAACCATTGAGAACCCAAAATACTGAGTGAGGCTTGAGTGGGAGAGATTTTGGAGAAGAAATGTGAAATATCAAGTGGCCCGAGACTTAAAAACCCTAACTTTATGTTGTCGGACGGTTAGCCTGCAAGGTTTGGAAAACCATGCTCCAACCGTGCGGTTTCCACTATCTCACCTAGGGATTTCACATGGATTTCCAACATGGTTTGAAAAACCTTATTCTTTCTGAGGATAGCCCACTGTCAAGGGTTGCACGGTTTCCTAGGATGGACACAATGTTTGTTCAGACTGTGCACCAACCAGGTGCCAACCGTGTTCCCCTGAATGACCTCCATAATTTCCTATTTTTTCTCAGAAATGACTAGAAAAGGTAAACATACCAGAAAAGAAGGTCTGGGTTCTTACAAAATTCCCCCCATAAAGAAATTCGTCCCCAAATTTCCCTAGAAAGGTGGAACAGAAGAAGAAACCCCCAAAAATTCAGGCCACTATGCTCGTACATTGGCCTCCCACTCCCAAGTCTCGTCTTGTACTCGCCTGTGTTGCTAAAGCACTCATACCAGAGGATCAAACAAGCCATGAAGAACCTTTGTACTGTGATCGAAAATCCAGATAGGATTCTCCTCGAATGAGGCATCCACCTCTAACTCAACCTCCTTGGGTTGAAAGACATGATACATGTGTGAAAAGTAACGTCGAAGCTGTGAAACATGGAAGACGTCGTGCATAGCCTGGTACCTCTGAGGTAAATGCAACCGATAGGCAACCAGCCCATCTCTCTCCAACACCTCAAACATCCCGACGTACCTCGGAAAAAGCATACCCTGTCTCCTAATCATTCTATGCCACAACATCAGTGCGACACGTTGAAAAACTTGATCTCCGACCTTGAACTCCAGAGGTCATCTCCGCTGATCAACATAAGACTTCTAACGAGACTTCTCAGTATCCATACTCTACCAAATCATCTCTATATGTTTCGTGTTATCATGAAAAAGACAAGTTCCCAGCAAGGCTACCTCTCCTGGCTCCAGCCAATATAAGGGTGATTGGCATGGCCTACCATACAACGCCTCATAAAGTGGAATCTATATAGTTTCTTGGAAACTATTATTATAGGAAAATTCCACAAGAGGTATATTCATCTCCCAAGATCCTCCAAAATCTAGGATACATGCTTGGGGCATGTCCTCAAGCACCTGAATCATACACTCGGACTGACCATTTGTATAAGGATGGTAATATATACTCAAAAGTACCTGTGTACCCAACGCCTTATATTTCCACTTCTAGATCCGACAAGTAAAACACACATCCTTGTCTGAAATAATGGAGTGTGGAACTTTATGTAAGCACACAATCTCAAAAATGTACAATCATCCCAGATCATCAACTCTGAAGGTCTCCTTGACCAGAAATAAGTGGGCGACCTTCGTATGTATTTCAATGACAACCTATACTGCATCATTACCTTGTGGTGGCCTCAGAAAATCGGGTACGAAGTCCATCACAACATCATTCCACTTCCACTTGGAAATGATAAACTACTGTAAAATCCCTGCTATCCACTGATGCTCCACCTTCACTTGCTGACAGGTGGAACAACTCATGATGAAACCAGAAAAATCCTTCTTTATACCTAGAAACCAATACTGATGGTTTAGATCACGATACATCTTGGTGATGCCAGGATGAACTGCCCAAACTGAGGAATGAAAATCCCGCATCAGCTCCTCGCGTATGTATTTTGGCACCCCTACGCACCCCTAGAAACGCAAGATCTCATCCTCGCCTATGGTCCATCCAGGAATATGGTCCTCTCCTGACACTCTCTCTTGTAGAACTAGACATTCAAAATCTGATAGCCACCTCATTCGAACTCGATCTAGAAGAGTATAGGTAATAACTATAGAAGAAAGAAACATCTACCCCTAACTGTCATGCACCTCCAAATGCATCTCAGAGAATAGAGACATAAGATTCCACTCACTAATGGCCTCCTAAAATGCGTATCTGAGTCCTCCTGCTCAACGCATCAGCCACTGCATTTCCTTTCCCAGGCCTATAGGAATGCTCGATGTCAAAAGACTGTAGGTACTCAACCAACCTGCGTTCTCTCAAATTCAGATCATGCTGAGTGAAGATATACTTGAGACTCTTGTGGTCTGTGAAAACCATAAAATGTTCTCCCAAAAGATAATATCTCCTACAACGTAAGGCATGAACAAAAACAGTCAACTCCAGATCATGCGTTGGGTAGTTCCTCTCATGTGGCCTCAACTGCCGAGAATCGTACACAACGACTCCATCATCCTGCATAATCATAGCTCAAAGCCTGATACATAATGCATCACAGTAAAAAGTATAGCTTCTACCCAGCTCTGGAAATACTAGTATCGGTGCTGAAGTCAACCTCCATTTCATCTCTTGAAAGTTTTACTCAATAGAATCTTTCCAAAAGAAATTCACCCCCTTCTTAGTCAGACCTATCAGAGGTGCTGATAAGCATGAAAAGTTTTGTATGAAATGTCTGTAGTATCCAGCCAGCCCTAGAAAACTCCGCACCTCAAAGATGTTCTTCAGCTACTCCTAGGAGACTACTTCCCTCACATTCTCTAGGTCTACTGACACTCCTTCCGCTTAGATAACATGACCCAATAAGTTAATCTGATCCATCCAAAAGTGGCATTTTGGGATCTTAGCATATAACTGATGCTATCTTAGTGTACTCTGAACAATCTCAAGATTTGCAGCATGGTTTTGTCAAGTGTGAGAGTACACCAAAATATAGACCAGGAAGACCACCAAGAAAGAGTCCAAGTATGAATGGAATACTCGGTTCATCTGTTCCATGAAGACTGTAGGCTCATTCGTGAGACCGAACATCATAAACAAGTACTCGTATTGATCATACCTACTCTGGAAGGCTGTAAGAGGTATATCAGATGGTCTAATTCACAATTGATGGTAAAAAGATCTCAAGTCAATCTTTGAGAACACATAGGCTCCTCAAAGCTGATAAATGAGATCACCATTCCTAGGCAAGCGATATAGGTTCTTGAGCATTAACTGGTTTAACTTTTGATAGTCCACAGAATGCCTGAGGGTACCGTCTACCTTCTTCGCAAACAGGATAGGTGAACCACAAGGAGATATACTGGGTCGGATGAAACCCTTTTCCTGCAACTCCTCCAACAACTTCTTGAGCTCCATCAACACAGGTGTAGCCATCCTATAAGGAGGATGGGAGCTGGTGCCGCTCCTAGTACAAGCTCAATCTAGAAGTCCACCTCACACTATGGAGGAAAACATTAAAAGTCCTCTGGAAATACATCTCTGAAATGATCCACAACTGAAGGAAAGTTTAACGGTGAAGTACCCTGGTCATCTAGATAAAGACTAGCAATCTGGGGTGTAACTTCTCCCAACCCATGATGCTCTAGACCCACTCTACTTGCCTAAACATTCCACTCACCCTTATAAAGAAAAGATCCACCCTCTAGTGATATGAAACTCACCCTGCGACAATGACAGTCGAAGACTGCCTGGAAGGGAACTAGCCAGTCCATTCTAAGAATGACATCATAGCCTTTCATCTCTAGAACATAAAGATCCCAAAGGAAGTTAAAACCACCAACCTTAAGAGGTCATTCCTTCCACTAATGTACACCAGATGTTCTTGTCCCCAATGGAGTGTCTAGTGTCAAAACATCAGGATAAGAAAAGATATAGAGCCCAAGGATCTCCACAACATTGAAAAATATAAATCTATGTATAGAACCAGTATCGAAAAGAGATGAAGATAAAACTGAGGCAACTAGGATCATACCTAGAACAGTAGAGGGTTCGAGATCCTACTCATGATGGGTCTGCTCCACTGTAAAAGTTTGGCAATCTTCGCAGCCCTGTGACCCTGCTTGACTACTCTGAGCTAATCTACCACACTGTCACTAGTATCCTGGTGACTGACCACCACGACTGCAACTTAAACCTTGGCCTGAATGGCCGGAAGAACTCCAATTCTCAGACAGATGAGAAACTAGCAGTGCTGCTCCAGAACAGGGAGTCAAAGAAGAACCCCTATCACCAGCTGCTGGTGAGAAGATCTGACAGAAGCGCTGAATGTGACCCATCTTGCCGCATGTTCGGCACTCCACTGGGTCTCTCTGGCACTGCGGCCTTGAATGCCCACTCTCCCCACACTGGTAGCATAACACCTGGCTACCAGAATATGTGTCTCTCCTCCTCAAATCACTACACAAAGACTCCCTATGACACTTCCTACTGTCAGTAGAAGGGATTCTAACTCGAGATGTCCAACCGCCTTGGATCACAACTCCAGAATCCCTCAGATTGCACTTCATGATCAGCTCCTAGTTGACGATAGAAGTGATCGATGTTAACTTGAAGATGTTCACCTGTGAATGGATGTCCTATCTTATGCCATCCTCGAACTTCCTTGCCAGTAATAGCCCATCTCCTCTATGGAAGGGTGTGAAACACTAAAGCTCGGTGAAACGAGAGGATTACTCCATAACCGATATGGTACCCTTTTCAATTCTCATAATCTCTTGGTCTTGGTCAGCCCTTAGGGTATCTAGATAGAAGTAGTCATAAAAGATGCACTGGAACTCCTCCCAAGCCATAACCTACTGCTGACCCGCCTGTGAGGTCACATCCTACCATCTATTGGTGGAATCCCGAGGCATATAGGTAGTGAGCTTGACCCTCCTCTTTGGAGGCATCTCCAGATGCTCGAAGATTGTCCTCATGGATTCTATCCATGACTCTAAATCCTGAGGTCCGCCTTCCCCTGAGAATGTGAGAGGATAATGCTGTTGGAAGACCCATGTCAAATCATCCATCGACAGGGTAGGAGGCGGCGCTCCCTGAAAGGTCTCCATCATCCTCACAAAGCCTTCCCTGAACTATGAATGAGCACCTAGGTTAGGTATAACTCCTGGTGCAAAGACTGGCACAATAGGAGGATCTTCAGGAAGTCCTGAATCAGCTATATCAGGTGTCTGATCACCGCCTTGTGGCTGGCGTACAATCGGAGGACGTCTCGGTGGCATGACTCTGCAAGGACAAATGCACACCTCAGATCAAGATTATCAAGGATTGAAACATAGGAGTACATAGTGTGTACTTATGAAAGATTGTTTCTTCCCAAACAGAAGAACACATATAGTGTAGTCAAAACTACAGGATGTGCATTCGGGGTTTTTTTGGACAATAAGTCTCAGAAACTACCCTGGAACCTAGAGAAACACTAAAGCGAACATTGAAGGTTCCAAATTTTGACCCGTGAGGGCCCATACTCCACACGAATCAAAGTTTGACATCTTAAACAAGTTATAAACACACAAATACAAGGCAATTATCTTCCATGATTTGGCCCATGTGGGCCCATAACCCACAGGTCGGAGGATCGATACCTCCCTCTGATACCACTTTGTAACGTCCCGGTTCTGGAAGCCACCGAGAGGCACCCCATACCCGGTTTTTCACATGGCCTCAAGCACATTTCCTCAAATTCTAGAGGCTTGCGACTAGCAGCGAGGGCCTTGGGTGTGATAGTGAGAAAATTATGCCCTCGTTGGCAGAGTAACATAGGAGAAGAGAAACAAATATACAATAGCGGAAGCAGTAATAACACCAAAAAATAGTAACTGCAGAAGGCTGATAAAGAAACAACTAGAGCATATATATATATAAATGAATTATGCATGTTACATATATGTCTAGGAAAGCATCCAACAAGTCACAATGCTGAATAAAACCATTACCAAACCAAAGTACAATAGAAAGAGATAAAAAAATCCTCAAGATCGCAAGCCTAAGATTTATCCCATGCTATCCAGCTCCACAACAAATAAAGTACCTAAGGTAGAAGGGTTCTTTCCCTTGTCTATACCTACAACAATATAATATCCTTGGGCCCAAAAGTATGGACCAAATAGGGTGTGAGACGAATTCGATTAGGCAACCACCACAAGAACTGTTCCCAACTGTCGGTGAATATATGGCATGAAAAAGTGTAGAAAATACTAAACAAGGAATTACTCAACAGTAACAATACACAGTTTCAGATATCAAGCAATAACTAAACAAACAAGATAATCACAACAGGTTACCCTCTAGGAAGTACTCATAGCCTATGCCTTCTGGTCCTACTTAATAGCTACAAGAAAGTAGCTAACAAATAGGTAACCCTCTGAGAAGTGCCCACAACCTAACCCCTATGGTCCTACCTATCAAGTACCAGCAACCCTCTGGGCATCACACTCAGTCAAACCCCATTGGTTCATCTTAAGCATAGACTCTCTATGGAGGCATTCACTGTCAATTCCCCCTATAGTCTTGTATCATACTAAAGGCGTTATGGGGAAGCACTAAACATAAATTCCCCCTGTGGCCCATGTCGAGGAACTAAAAACACTTTGGGTAAGCACTGAACATCAATTCCCCAGGTGGTATCGCATCGTATAATTAAAAAGACACTCTATAAAATCCCTCAATGTCAATTCTCCCTATGGTCTATACATTAGGTTCTCACAGCCCTGTGTATGTATAGCAGGTGTAGAAGCGCGCAATGGCCAAGGTGAACCTCATGAACTAATTGGCTAGCATTCTACAATATATCAGCATGTTAAAAAATCAGGATCACTCCATCCTACAATACTAGGAATGGGAATCAAACAAAGAATCCAAACAGGTTAAGCAGAACCAAATGGTAATAAGAAGAACATGCATGGGAAACACCTCAAAAGTATAGAATTCAACCCTATTCACATACAAATAACCTCTACTTGCATACACAAGCTAAGCAGACAATTAATTGTGTTAGAAATGGTAAAGGCACAATACCTCGTTCATGGGTATTGGTGGTTTTGTACATACAATTAAAAGACCATAAAATGAAATGCACTAACCAGATACCTTAAAGGTTCGGGAGAAAACGATCTGCAATCAACCTCACTAACAAATACGTGCAACCGCTTCATGAAAGACTGCTCTAAATATCTGTCCTTATCATCCACAAGCCTTAAAGTCAACACCTAAGGAAAACCCAACAATATATATACATGCAACAGATGTAGATCTAGAAAAACTAGAGAGAGGGAAGAGATGATCTAGGTAAAACCAAGGAGAAACCAAGAGTAGGAACTTACCCGGGATGAACTGCCTTCGATCCACCATGAAAACCCTTCAATTTGCCTCTAAAATGATTGGGGGAGCACCTTCCACCTTTGAGAACCCAAAATCCTGAGTGAGGCTCTAGTGGAAGAGAGTTTGTAAAGAAATGAGAAATCCTAAGTGGCCCAGGACTTACAAAACATAAATTTAAGTGGTTTCATGGTTACCCCATATGGTTTGGAAAACGGTGTGCCAACCGTGCAGTTACCACTATCTCACCAAGAGATTTCGCATGGCTTTCTCTCACTATTTGACAAACCGTGCACTGCCCGTGCAGAGCCCACTATCAAGGGTTTCACGGTTTCTTGGGCTGGCTGCACGGTTTTTTTAGACTGTGCTCCAACCGTGTTCTAACTATGCGGCCCTGCAAGACCTCCCTAATTTCCTATTTTTTCTTAAAAATGACCATAAAAGGAAAAAATACCAGAAAAGAAGGCCGGGGTTCTTACAATTTACCCAGAATCAAAAACAGTGAGATGTTGTGTTATCATCTATAGTTCTATTCATTCCTTCATATCATGAATGTTTAGTAAAACTATTCAATCATTTCCACAAGTCATGTAAGTAGATATGCCGTTGAAAATGAAAAAAGGGTAAATTATTTCAACTTGAGTATATAACTCCTCACCTATCAATGTTTGTGGGATGAAATTCCTATAAAACCTTTTCATACTTTCCTAGGAAAAATTTGATGCAATTCTAGGAATGTATTGTCTTTACCTATACAGGTCCAACATAAATTTCCATGAGAAGTAAATCACTCTCGATATGGAAAAAATAGACCCCAAATTTTATTTACGTGAAAGGAGGATGATGAATCTTATTTATCATCATCATATCAAGAATGGATATTAATGACCTATGAGTAATCCTATCTTGATCAAATGATTTATTCTAAAAAAATGACCATTCTTGAAGACATGTAGTTTTTAGGAAATATGATAATGTGTTTCCTGAAGAATATCATAGTCTTCCCACTAGCCGAGAGGTTGAATTTTCAATCAAGATTATACCTTGGGTGTTACCAATATCCAATAATTCATATAGGATGGTTTTTCTAAAACATGGGGAATAAAAGAAAGAAATACAGAATAATCAAGATATAGTATTCATACACCCAAGTGCTTCATCATGGGGGGAACCACTCTTCTTCTTCACGAATAAGGATGGGTCAATGAACCTTTTTATTGATTATTGTGAGCTCAAACAAATAATGACAAAGAACAAGTATCATTTTCCATTGTATGATGAGATGTTTGACTAGATACGTGGAGAAAAATAATTCTCCAAGTTGGGAAGTTGATTTGGATATTACCAAGTTAGGGTGAAGAAGGAGGATATCCCCAAGTCATTTATTTGTACAAGGTATAGGGTCTATGATTTCATAATGATTCTGTTCAAACTTAAAAATTTTCCAACTATCTTCATGGACTTGAAGAATATGGTCTTTATTTATTATCTCAAAAAATTCCTGGTAGTATTTATAGATGGTATTATATTATATTCCAAAACCAAGGAGGGATATGAGGATCATCTAAGAACTATCTTAAAGACATTGTGAAATGAGAATCTCTATGAAAAGTATAGCAAGAGTGAGCTCATATTGAAGGAAGTCTCGTTCTAGAATAATATCATCACAAGAAATGTGATATTTGTGGATCCTTCAAAGAAAATGAAATTTAAGGATGTTTGAGTCCAATATAAGTGATAGATATCCATATTTTCTTTGGATTAGATGGGTATTATAACTAATTTGTGATAAATTTCTCAAGATTTTCAAACCCTCTTATCAAGATAACTTAGATGGGATTCATCTTTTGTTAGAGTGATGAATATGAACAATGATTCATGAATTCGAAAAGGAATATTAGCACTACCCATGTTATTACAGTAACCACAAGTGAGGAACATTACAAAATTTTCTGCAATGCATCGAAGATGGTATTGGGCTGTTTGTTAATGAAAAATAAAAAATTTATAATCTATGCTTCATGTTAAAAATTCATGTGTAAAACTATCCCACACATGATCTGGAGTTGGTATCAATGATCTTCACTTTGAAAATTAGAAAGCATTATATCATTAAGGAGAAGTGGGAAATATATACAGATTAGAAAGGTCATAAATATATATTCACACTGAAATAGACAAATATTCAACAACAAATATTATTAGCACTCATCATGTATTACGACTTCTCAATGAATTATCATCCAGGGAAATAGAAAAAAACAGAATATTGTTTATGTATAAAGGATCTATCAATTCTATCATCAATGTGAATTGATAAGGATATAATCTTCGTAGATTTGAAGTGGAAGGACATGGGAATAATAAAGGATGAAACATCATCTATCCTTTCGTAAATTATTTCTCTACAATCTATTACTGAATGGTTAAAGGATGATCAAAAAGGTGATGTGGGAATTTAGAAGAAAATGGAAACTATAAGAAAATAGAAATCATCAGAGTTAAATGTTAATGAAACAGGAATTGTGAGATTTTGGCCAAGACTATGTGTTCCATCAAATCCTATTTTAAAGAGGGAACTAATTTATAATTCACACAGTTTGACTTTATCCATTCACCTAGGAAACAAATAGATGTATCAGGATATATGAGAGCACTATTGTTGTTATAACATGAAGAAGGATATTACTGATTAAATATCAAAGTGCCTAGTATGTCAACAAATGATGGCTGATAGTTATAAGTCTAATGGTATGCTGCATCCATTTACCAATCCAACATGGAAATAAAAAAACATCACCATGGAATTTGTCACCGAACATCCAAAGACATTCAAGGGAAACAATGATATCTAGGTTGTTGTGTCTCAAATTACAAAGGTTGTACACTTTATTGTGATTCAAGAGGATTTATCATTAGCACAACTCACATGAATATACCAAATATAAATGGTAACGCTGCATGGATTACCACTTTCAATTGTGTCCAATTGAGATCCATGATTCACCTCTATGTTTTGGAATAGTTTCCACCATGATCCAAACACTAATGTGGACATTAATACGGCTTATAACCCTCAAAATGATGGTCAGTTTGAGCGTACTATCCAAAAACATGAGGACATGTTTCAGGAATTCTTAATTGACTTCAAAGGATTATGGGACCAACATCTCCCTCTAGTCGACTTCCCTTACAAAACAGTTCCCACTAGAGAAACAAAATTTCTCCATATGAAGGCCTTTATGAGAAGAGGTTTTGAACACCAAACTATTGGGATGATGTTTGGGAACAAAAAATTCTAGGTCCCGAAATGGTTTGAGAAATGATGGAGAAGGTTAAGAACATTTAGTAGCACATCAAAGATTCTTAGAATCAACAAAATAGTTATGAAGAAAATTATCGATGAGACCTAGTGTTTGATGTTTGAGACTTGGTATTCCCCTGCATATCTCCACAGAAGAATATGATGATATTTGGGAAGAAGGTAAAGCTTATTCCAAGGTATATCTTCCCTTTTGAGATCCTTGATCACATTAGAGCAGTGGCATATTGACTAGAACTCCCACCAAACCTATCTCAAGTACATTATGCATTCTATGTATCCTTCTTAATAAAGTACCTACCATAACCATCACATGTACTCAATAAATAGGTGGTACCATTGGAGAATGAAATTTCTTATGAGCATCATCTAGTGAAGATATAAGTTCATAGAGAAAAAGTTCTATGAAATAAGACAATGCCCCTCATCAATGTGATTTGGTGAAAACAAAAGTTTGAAGAAGCACCATCGGAACTAGAGGCGGTGATAATTAGAGTTAACCACATCTATTTTTGTGTATGAAAATAAAATTTCATGGGTGAAATTTATTAAGGGGTGAATATTTTAACAACCCAAACTATTATGAATAAAAATTCCCTTTTTTAAATTAAATGTTTTATGGTTATAGAAAACACATGAACTTATATTGTTTTAGTATATCCAATTAGATTTAATTGAACATTAAGTATCATTATCCTTAATAATGTAGCATTTTATCAGTGATAACATGGATATTATAAATATATGTTTTTAACAAATCCTTTTGGAATAGACAAAAGATGTGATGGCCTATTCTAATAAGATCATACCCCATGAAGCCAATTTATTGGATCTTTTAAGGGAGATTGAATTTATATGATTTCCGTAGAAAAAAACAAAATCTTATCTCCAAAAACATATTCATGATCTAAAACTTGTTTGAGAGATGTTCAACCTCACAGAGATCATGACCCAAACCATGTTCACTGAATGGACCCCTGAAATCCACACCAGCGCACACCTTACTCTTAGGGATCGTGCTGGTGTATTAAAGGTATATTTATCAATACCCTAGAAATAAGAATACATACATTATTTTCATATATAATAATGAATATATAATTATCACATTATCATTACCATATAAACAATATTTATTTTTGATTCAATAAAGCATAAATTGTATTTTTGGTTAGTATTAAAATTCAATTAATGAATTAATAAATTAATGGATTTTTGAAATAAATAATAATTTAATAAAAAATTATCATTAAATATGTTTTAATAAATATAAATGGTCATATAATTTTTATGATGTAAAATTAAGATTTTATAAGGGTTTAGAAAAAAAATGTTATTATCAAAACCCATCATTTTAAATAAAGGTTGATTTCTTGTTTACAGTATTCAAATTTTTAGAAAATAATTTATAAAATTATTATTATTATTTGAATTAGGATGTTAAAATTATCTAACTGTGAATTTTTATTTATTTTTTGAGATAGTTGAATATTTGGATAAAAATTATATATCATATAAATATACTATGTTTTTTACAACATCCTAATGCACCAAGAGTGATGTAATAAATACTATAAAATGTATACATGAAAAAATATATTTTTTACCTTTAAAATAATATAATATTATTCTTATTTTATTTATTTTATAAATACTTATTGAATCCTCTTGGACTTATAAAATATTTTAATATTTTCAAAATCATTTCATTGAGAGTATGACTCTCCTCAACATAATTAAGGGATTTATTTTGTTATCCTATCCCCCTGTAGTTATAAAATAAATTAAAACAACTAAATTTGTTGGAAAAAATGTTAATAATCAAGGAATTGTTTGTGGTTTTGAATATTTTATTATATAGTATCCAAAACTAAAATAATAATAAAATACCCCATCTTTTCCTATATAAACCAACCCGAGCTCCCATTTATCTTCACTAAAACACCATTTAGCCAGAAAAAACTCTTTCCTCTAATCCCTATATTTCTCCCAATGTTCTCCAAGACTTCATGAAGCCCATCCCAATCCTTTGGGGCCACACACTCAAGAGAGGGATCCTCACCTTCTTCTCCTTTCTAATTCAAGAACCTTCTTTGGAATTTGTTTTCTTAATTAAAAATTTTTACAATATATTTTATTTATAAATATTATTTTACTATAAAAATTATTTTATTTTTATGAGATATCATGTACCCTTTATCATTTTTACCTTTACCAAAGTCGTTACTATGCTGAAATTCAGTAAGGGAACTTTATCTTCCACTCTCCCCTTTTATCAATAACACCTTTTAATGTTCTGTCTTTTAATTTAAATTTACATATGTTAGGATATGTTATTAAAAACCCCCCTTAATATCATGTTTATTTATAAATTTGGATATGCCCTATCACCCTCATTTATCACTCCTACAAACAATTATACACATAGGTTACCATCCTGAAATTTTATAAGGGTTCTTTCAATTCTCATATTTATTCAAATTTATTTAATAGGTTATACTTTATATATCCAATTCCTTATATTGTGGAATTTATTTACTTGTACCTATTACTTTAAATTTATTCATTAAATTAATAGAGGTATCTTTCTTCCCCATAAATAAATTTTATGAATTTATATATGGCGAAGTTATGCTGTCGAAATTGCACCATGATTTTCCATGCAAAAATAATTGTGTCATGAATACCATACCCATTTTTATATCATTAGTATTCACCTTTTTGAACATATACTTATTTATTAGATACTTAAATTTACTTATTCCACATTCCTTGATAGTAAAATAAATAATTTTGTCTAATGAATCCATGTTATATGATCTATGTGGCTCACTTATTCATGAGAATGAAAATATTATGAAAGGTGCACCATAATAGTGCTCCAATGAATTGGGTAATGGTTAGTATCATGATATGTATTGTTGGGATAGGGGTTTTACCTAATTCCTTTATTGTACTTTTCTATCCTTGATGTCTTGGAGGGTATATCCTTGTCCTATATTTTTGATGAAGTGTTTTAAGTTTTTTCCACATTTCCCATGTTATGATTATCATGATATATGATACCTTATTATTCATGTTATTTATATTATCCATTGATATGAATTTTTTTAACATGTATTCTCTTAATCATGTTCCAAATTTTTTATTCCCGTACTAGGATTTATAATTCACCCCTTTATTATGTATGTCCTCAGGTAATCCAACATAGTGTTAAGTATAAATGAACATTTTGGTCATGATAAATAATTTTCCATTAAAGATGTTGCTTTTCATGTATTAAGTTATTATATAATTTACATTATTTCCCAATGATACTAGACCTCTTGATATTCATAGATTTATTAAGGGTAATAAATCATGTGTTAATGGGTTACAATGAGCATGGTTGTTATAACCTAGTTCCACTGATCACCTAGTGCCACCTACAGTCATGGGAATGTGGGTGGTTCCATCTCTTGACCACTCAAAACCCTAACCATACATTGAAATGAAAACCATATCCTAAAGAACATTATAATTCATTTTAAACTATCCAAAATCATATATTAATCCTATAATGAAAAACTAACAATCATTTAGATTAAAAAAAATTCAATAATCCTTTCGAATTTAAAGCTACATTTCTGAAAGAAAAAGTGACCAATTTAAATGCTATTAAAAATTCCCAACCACAACATTTTTAAAACCTAATAAAACAATGAGTGTAAACCCACTATACCTCTCCTATTCTCCAAATCACAAATTTTCTTAGGATCACCCTAATTTGTAACCATAATATCTCACCACCAACATATGTGACTAATATAAAATTAAACACATCCATAAGGATATATAATTAATCATACAAAACTAGGTATTTTATAGGACCTCACGTATCAAAACTATCCATTAACCCAAATTAACTATGATCCTCTAAACCATCATATTCCAATTATCTTTCATAAGATATGTAAAGTCCTAGAATTAAATTGGGTTCTATCCATAACTAAATCACCAAGATGATTATACTCAAAATACCCTTTTATCATATAGTTCCCCCACTATAAGACGTACCTAGTACATACTCTATCATATCTACCACCAATTTAAATTTACCAAAACTATTTATTGGGGAAAACAGATTTCAAATTCCTATTTAAAATCCCAGTTTAAACTATCTTGGTAATAAAATTAAATGAACTAATGGAAAAAATTTCTTATTACTCATAAAAATACCTACAATAAAAAAAAATTAAACCCCATTTTGAATTTATTTTCAAAAAAATTCACTTTTTTATAATACACTTATTAAATTAAAAAATATTCATTTCAGTTTTTGAAAACCACTACATACCAAAAATTCATGAAATGCTAGCAACGTCGCTAAAATTAATTTTAATTTCTAGCTTGGTATCACATAACTAAATGAAAATTAACAGGCACACTATACATAGTGATAAAAAGTATGGTAAATTACATCTAGTCTCTATGAAAAATTGGTTGAAGAATATTTTCCCTCTTTCAAAACTATATGTAAGAGTAATGGAATAATTAGTATCAAGATAAAATGAATGTCATAATGTATAAGAACACATCCTTGGTTAGATAAATAATATGAAATAGGTATTATACCCACATTTATATGTTTAGTACTATTGTAAAAAGTATTATTCATCCGTTTTGGATTTCGGGCCACTGGTCTGGTCCTCGAGTCATTCAAGTCCTTTTGTGCACAAAAGGCCTTCAGGATAATAAGGATTTCATGCCACATCATGGCCTTAGGGCCCCCTCAGGTCCTTCTGGCCATCCCAAGGCCATTAGACGACATGAATTTGTGAATAATGGAATATGAAGACTCTATAAGCAACATGCTCTAGATGAGAATTCAGAGCAAGGAGCATTCACTAGAGCAGAGCCAACAAATTTGAATGTATAAGAGGGTATTCCAATTACCTGGCCCACCAGGTACCACCAGTTACCCCACAGACATGTGGGGCCCACCCCAAGGTCCACCCACATGCCCGAACGAGTCATCTGACTAATGACAGTCCCCACATGCCAACACTTGTCCTTTCTTGTGTGATTCTTTCTCACTCACACACACCCTAGGAAACTTCCCAGAAGGTCACCCATCCTGATCACTACTCCAGGCCAAGTACAATTAACTATGGAGTTCTAATCAGATAGGCTCTCGAAAAGGAAGGTTCACCTTGTTGACATGAGTCATATCCTTTAGTCATTTAACCCTTTATCATTCATGGGTGTTACAATCACCCCCCTTTAGAGCACAACGTCCTTGTTGTGAGCCCTACATCTCAACCCAGACAGTGCACCACACTTAAGTCTAGGTTACTCTTTTAATACCAAATGTAACAACTGGGCCCCAGTGACAGCACAACCACCCCGCCTTAACATGGCGGCCGGGTCCTGGCCCACCAGGTACCACCAGTTGCCTCACAGACATGTGGGGCCAACCCCAGGGTCCACCCAAATGCCCGGACGAGTCATCTGACTAATGACAGTCCCCACAGGCCAACACTTGTCATTTCCTGTGTGCTTTGTCCTCACTCACACACACCCTAGGAAACGTCTCAGAAGGTCACTCATCCTGATCACTACTCTAGGCCAAGAACACTTAAATATGGAGTTCTAATCAGATAGGCTCTTGAAAAGGAAGGGGAAACTTGTTGACATGAGTCATATCATTTAGTCATTTAACAATTTATCATTCGGTGGTGTTACAATCACCCCCCCTTAGAGCACAACGTCCTCGTTGTGAGCCCTACATCTCAACCCAGGCAGTGCACCACACTTAAGGATGAGTTACCACTTTGATACCAAATGTTACAACCAGGCTGAGTTACTACTTTGATACCAAATGTTACAACCAGGCCCTAGTGACAGCACAACCACCCCTCCTTAAAATGACCGTTGGGTCCTGGCCCACCAGGAACCATCAGTTGCCCCGCATACATGTGGGGCCCACCCCAGGGTCCACCCACATGCCCGAACAAGTCATCTGACTAATGACAGTCCTGACAGGCCGACACTTGTCCTTTCCTGTGTGCTTTGTCCTCACTCACACACACCCTAGGAAACTTCCCAGAAGGTCACCCATCCTGATCATTACTCCAGGCCATGCACACTTAACTATGAAGTTCTAATCAGACAGGCTCCCGAAAAGGAAGGTGCACCTTGTTGACATGAGTCATATCATTTAGTCATTTAACCCTTTATCATTTGGGGGGTGTTACAGATGATGAGGAGGAGTAGATCCTAGTATTCATAGTTTGGATTATATAAAATAATACCTTTAGGTCGTGCAATGTCACAAAGCCAATGTGCTATATAATGGTTTCCCTACAACCCTTAATCGGGGAATTATAAAAATAATGAATAAAAAATAAGGCCTTCAGGACATTCCGGTAAAATAATAAAAATATTTATTCGATAATTATATTGAAGTAATTCATAACATAAGCATGTTTATAAATTAACCATTTTACAAAATACTAGGTAATAATAGAAATAAGTAGGATTATCTCAATCAAAAAAACCAATTGGTGATTCATATTGACCTTATAATCAATGATATATCAATTGGATAACTATATATACATATATTATTTAGTTTTTAGTTAATAAAAACATCCAACTAATTCTTATTATATTATTAACCAACACAATCAAGCACATGATATGTCATGATTAACTACTATGGATACCCAAATATGACTATTTATGATGCCCGAAATAGTATTGAAATTGGTTATCATTTTAGATCTAAAATACTTAAAATTATTTTTCTATGATCATCTAAGTTATTCAATGTAATCCCTCACTTAGATTGGTTGTTCCTACCAAGATATTTTGACATTCATAGAAACTTGAGACGTTGTAATAAATAAGGTTCTGATTGATTTTTGTAGGTTACTTCCCAATTCCGGATGATCGTAACACCAGTATACTATCAATAAAGAATATTATGATATATCTAAATGAGTGATGTTATCATTTGTTATCCTTCAATACTGCTTTTCAATATCAATGACCCAAATCTGGCTATAAAACCCTGATCATGCCTCTATAAGACTTCGGGATTACCTTCTAACCACTGAGGGTTGGAAAATTGCATTGAGGCTCTAAAAAAAATTAGATGAAGTAGGTTATCCCACCTTGTGATCTATCTATAAAAGTAATGGAAAAAAATAAAACCTAGATAAAATGAATATCATAATGAAGAGGAACAAATACTTAGTGAGATAAGTAATATAAAACATGTCTCAAATAGACATTGTTATGTTCCCAATGCAATATCTGATCTTTATCTCTAAAACACAGTAGAACATGATCTATACACATAATTATAACGAACTGATAGATATAATAACTTCAATATCTTGTAGTGCCTGCAAAATATACCATGAAATTACATTCCCCCAAAGTCCAAAAACTGCGTGTGAGAAAACCATACTCAGTTTGTAACCACTAAGATTCCAAAATAGTTGAAATAAGCTTAGGTGTGTTCTTTGGTTTAATATATTCATTTAAATAAATATTGAAAAAAATTTTCTTACAATAAATTATATATAAGAATTGAATGGACGCATTAAGGAAGTGAAAATGTTACCTAAAAGGCTATAACAAAATAACTCCCTAAACCGAGAGGCTCCATTACCAAATCTCCTTCTTCTAGCATTGACTCAACATCTAAGATGGGTAGGGCTAATAAATCTTATATTTGTTTGTATTAAATAACTATAAAGTAGTTCATGTGAAGTACCATTCCACATGAGATTAAGAATCATGTATTCTCAATTTGGGGTGACCTTGTAGACCATGCCTTTATGAATAGGGGAAGGGGTATAATAGAGTTAGGTAAATTTTTTAGATTATCCCTTATATTTTATTTTGACACCATTGAGTGGAAACCAATGTAAAATAAATAAAACATAAATACCAATATAAGATGTACCTTGTCATAATTTTATACAAATAACTTATATACCCCCTAACACTTAAAATCTTTTGTTTATCAAATTTTTAAGCATTAGCCATACATAGGGCATGCTACTAGTTTCTCAGTAAATATGCTTGGTAGTAAGGTAGCAACCAAGTAAAAAATATAAAGTTACAATCATGTGAAAAATATAATCACACTTTTGTATGTTGTACATTCTATCATATAAACTAAACATAATTACAAGTTACATATGATTTAAAAAAACATTCATAACCCCTAAATGATATATTATGAAATCCAAACAAGTATACAATATCTCCCAAAAAAATGTAACCTATATAAGATAAAATTATTTTTATATTATTCTAAAGGAATATTATACAATCTACAATATGTAGGGTAATCAGAAATTTATGGCTTATTAAAAACCATTCCAATTGAGTATATAATCATACATGTGTAAAAATAGTATTATTTTATTAGTTTACTTTCAATAGACCAGGTGTAGTATAGGTACTAGACTAGACATTCTCATTGAATCTAAATTAAATAATTCGTGGTATTGTAAGTATTGAATTTAGGGTCCCATTTTAATGTAGAACTCCTTTCAAAGTATGTCTATATACTAATACTAATTTACTAAATAAATACAATCAGGTTTTAATGTTAATAAAAGATTAATTTTAAACCATGTATTTACGAAATATGTATTTTAAGGTGCAATTTAAAAATCTAGAAAGGTTTTATAAAACTATGTTTTGGAAAAATGGTTTTTTTAAATAAAGAATGGGTCGAATATTTTGTGGAAAGAATTAAATTATTGTTTTTAATTAAATACTTTGTTTGGGTTGGGAACACATTTCTTAAAAAAAATTAATTATTGATATTATAGGACTCCTTTCCACTTGATGTAAACCCAACAATGACATCACCACCATTAGAAATCATATTCATGATTAAATTTTGATCTTGAGTTTTAACACATACAGAGTAAAGTGAAAAGAGATAGTTTTTATAATAACGAATGTTAATACATAAGAATATATTATTTTATATAAATATTGTTATACTACCCATATTTACTAATTAATTATACCAAGTTGTATAGTTCTATAATCATTATAGGTTTACAAAAGATGAAGGGAACACCATGATGTAATATAGAGAAGTACATACCACTCAAATAGGTTTATCAGTAAATCACTGTCAAGTTAATTTTTACACCAATAGGTATATAACTGATTATTTCCATGGATAAATTAGGGATTATTAATATATAACTACCATTTAATCTATTTAGAACTGAGGTATTATATATCCTTACAACTCATCTTTATAAGAATCCAAATTATCACTAGTTACCTATGACCAGATTATTAAATAAGTTATGAAACATTTTATCTAATTTAACATATATAAGTTAATCATATAAAATTAAAAGGAATTAATTAACGACCTCAAGAAAATAAAATAAATAAATATATGTTTGATTTTTTAAAATATCAACAAGTTTTAAAAAAATGATTTAAATTATATCAATGAGCTTATTAATGTATCACTGTATTTTTAAAATAATAAATTAAAAAAATTAAATTGATAGATTATTCCAAGATATAAAAGATATTCATAAATAAAACATATGTTTTTCATAATAATATATGATCCATTAAAAAATATTGGGTAATAAATTTAGGAAATCAAGATTTATTTTGTCTTATTAGCTTGAGAAAAATGATGGCATAAAAAACCAAACAAGACTTAAGAGATTTTCAATGTGTCAAAACCACCTATGATTAAGATGTTGATTGTCATCTAACTTCCAATTAGTTGAAGTTATCTCAGTAGATTATACACCTAATGTAAATAGATTGTCTAGATGACTCCCCCTGACATAGTGTCATATAAGAATGAAAATTCATGAAACTTACTCACTACACCAAGTCAACCTCACATAGACTCAAGAAAAACTCACATCTCACAAAAAATTGAGGTAGAAAAATGATAAATGAATAACACATGATTTCACAGGGTTTTAATTTGAGTCTTATATCCCTATGAGGAAAAATTGCAAAAATTTTCATTGTAATTGAATGACACTAGAATTACAATAACTTTTTCTATGTAATATTTTTTTACTAATTAGAAATAGTTATCCAATAACATCCTTACATATAAACTATTTGTCCCACTTAGTTATCGTAAGTATCAACTAGACATCCAATTTCATATCCCTAAGAGATTAATCGATATCCCAACATTGAAACTTAGGGATGGTTATAACATCTCGTTACATCCTTTCATATATTTCATGTATCTCTTTTGGATTACCCTTTTATTTGAGTGTGTTTCAAACCTTTAAAGTCTAGAGATAATTGAATGGGAAAATAACCTAAATTTTTGGGGTGAATATTTGAATTAATGGTGTCAAGGTATAAATGATTCAAATGTTTTGTCATGTTATATTTGTGTTCATAGAGATTCAAGGATGATATATTGTCTTTTCTATAGAATCTGGTTTATGCACTGCCTTCTGGACATGTTCACATTATGAAATGGATACTTGACATGAATCAATTTCAAGGAAGATTATGTGATCTCGGTTCATAGAATGAAACATTCCAAATCATGAAACCCTTTCATGTTAATAAGGGGTTGATCCGGATTAATTATACTAAATAAGATTACTTTTTTATCATATTTTTTAAATCATGGAATTCACACAATGAACAGGATTCATAATGTGAATTATTTGGGACCACCTATTTTTATCACACTTCACATATGATTCTTTTCTAATTTGAAATGTTGGACTCTTCTCGAATTCTAGTTGTACTGCTAGGTTATTTTGGTTACGTCTTCTCCTCCTAGATGACCTCATTTAGTGCTTGATCTTTTTGGTGGTTTGGATGACTCACACCAAGTAAGAAAAAATCCTACTTATTCATTTACATTGGTTAGGGAATCACTATTTCATAGTGTTTTTGAGCATGTAGTTATTTTTTTCTTGATCATTTCTAGATCCACTATGTGATCTTCTTCTCGGGGTTTGTCCTTTTATTTTGTTTTATTGTGAAAGATGCATGTTCTTTGAGTTATGTTGGGATCTTCCATATCTTCCTTATTTTATGGTTATGTAATGTGATTATAATGTGTATGAATCTTTGGTAGGACCTCCATTTTTTGTTTTGTATTTTTTATTAGGGTTGTGGAACCCTATTCATTATGTGTGAGACCTTAATTTTAGGTTTGTGGTTTCATCTCTAGCCAATGTTTTGTGAACATTAAATTATCTAGTTTTATAAAATGTTTTATAAATAAACTAGAATGATGGATTGATTTTTGGGTGTAAATGGTTTTTTGAGATAATAATCATTTTCCCTCGTTTTGTTAAGAAAAAATGGTGTATTCAATAAATTTACAGGGATTTATGAAAGGAATTTAAAATCATTTTTTGGATAATATGATTTATGAAAAGGTTTAACATGGTAATACTTGGTTACTTAGGTGGAAGGTGTATCAATAGGTCTCATCCATTGATACTATCATGGGGTTTAATCATAAGTGTTCCTACTCTCACTATGTTGTTTCTAGGATATTTTTGGAAAATGTTTGTGGGTTCACATACCATTGATTTCCTCTACTCACAAGATTTGATGCATATTTTCTAGGACATCATGTATGGAATTGTCTATGTTCTGGTAAAAGTGTTCTAGCTATCCCGACCTACAGTGATCCATGGTGTGATTGTTACACATGTGTTTGGATTGTACTATTTTCATTTTATTACATTTTTCAATATATATATGTGTGTGTGTGTGTGTGTGTTTGTACGTGTGTTAGTGTGCATGTGTGTGATATGATTTGAAACCATTTTACCTATATTATTTATAACTATGGGAAAAGGGTAATGTTTTAGAATGATTTTGATATAAAACAATTGAAATTATTATCATTCATTTTTTTCAATAAAGTTAATCATATTCTGATTATTATAGAGATAATTTTTATGGGACACCTAGGTGGGATCCTACTGCTCCTATTTAGCACACACCCTATACACCCCTTCTATAGTGTGTAGACTAGGTTACATCTTTGTTGAAGGGAATAGTAAGGTACCATAGAGAGGAGGTGAGGTTTTTTTAACTAGATTTTGGTACCTTGTGGTGAGATTGTGGGAGTTTTCCCATTCTCTCACATGGATTAGCCAATTTCAATTTTTTGTTGTCCTTTGATATGTGACTTGTACTTTTGGTTTTTCAAATTTCTTGAGTTATATCATTAATGTTGTCTTTCATTAGTTGGGGAATTTTGTTTTCTTTTTTTTTTATCATCTGTCATTTCTCTATGTTGTGTACGTTTTATCAATATTTCTTACTTTATGATGGGAGAAATAATTACCACTGGTTGTTTTTTGATTACTAGTTCTAGTCACCAGCCTGTGGGATTAGGAATTCCCTTTGTATATGTGTCTGATCGGGTCATGTTGATAGTTTGAGGGTAAATTGAGTCAGTTCATTATTTTTTGGAATCATAACATGGTTATGATAAGTCATGGGGTTTTGGTATATTGTATATAGGTTTACAAAAATTTAGAGGTATTTTATGGTAATTGACTATCCAACTCTTTTCATAGAAAAACAATATTTATGATGTGATATTGGGATATGTGTCTCTTTTATTGAGTTCATGATATAAATATCTATTTTTTATTATGTTTTTCTAATTTGAACTGAGATTTTCTTATCAAATTATCATTCCTTCGATTTTCTATGTGTAATGAAATGCCTCTGAGATGTCTTCCACCGGTTCCACAGGAGGGTGCAACAAATTATCTTTAAAGGAATAAACCTTTTGTATCACCATATTATAGAGAATATCATTCAAGTAATCAATTACATGTACCAAAATGTTCCATAATTATAAATTGTAGTTGTCGAGGTTTATCCAAGATCTGAAAGAGAAATGGATCTATCGTGGGAGTTTTCATGGGAGAAACCATCGTCCATTAATGGTATGAATAATCTTCAAGAGGAAATAGAATAGATGGACAAGATTGGTCAGATATTCTAATTCATAGATTAAATTTATAATATCAAAGATAAATGCATGATGTTCATACTCAGGGTCCCAAAAAGAGATGGTGGGATTTAATGGTACAAGCAGATAAGAACATGGGCTTGGACTGGAATGGTTTCAATACCTTCTTCTTCTAGAATTTATGTATAGATTCTCTGATGAAGTAAATCTATATTGATTTCTTCTACATACAACATGGAGAGTGATTGGTGTCAATTTACACCAATTGGGTGGTGGAGATGGTTCATTTTTTCCCAGACGTAGTGAATAATGATCAGCTAAAGGGTTAGAGGTTCTTTCATGGTTAGAAACTAGATATCACATCATAGGAACACATTCTAAATAATTATATATAGAGAGATATAGTAGAGAGGGAAATTATGGAAATGATGTGTATGATAGTATATGTCTTCTATTTTATCCATTATCTTCCACCATTTGGTATCTTTTATGTCTCATAGTGTGAGAAGAAGAAGTGGAATAATCATAATTGGGATAGTGTAGGTGGTTCTTTGTAGTAGTTATTTTATACACCATAAGTTACATCCAGTAGTGTTCACCTAACTTACTATCAGGTGGGAAAGGTGTGGGTACACTTGGTGTACTTGTTCCACCCCTTCATAGATGTTCAGTGGTTGTGAAGTTCCAAATGATCGAATAAAAACTATGAAATTGGGGGATGAATTAGTTGTTTATTTTTATGAGTTTCAAAACTTTTAGAAACATAACCCCTAAAACCTATTAAGATTTATATCCTTATCAAATTTTAGTATATACTCATGTATTCAAAAGTAGGAATGAATGTAAAGAACAAGAGATTTATATGGTTTGACCTTATTGTAAGAACCTACATCCTTGAAATATTCACTCTTCTGGGTCTATGGAAATCCACTATAGTGAAGAATTGTATACATATTTTGGAAACTCCCATTAGAAACCTAATATATCCTGATATTAATGAATATACTAACTCCCGTTAGTTTCCAATTTTTTATTATAATTCAATTTATCTGAAAAAAGAAAAAAATAGGTTGTTAAAATAGCTCTACAATTGATCACTCTAAATCCTCTTTTTAATTTGGATGAATCTAATTTTTTAAATCTAATGAGCCAGGATGTGATTATCATAATATAATGAGTCTGGATCTGATTATCCCAATATGAAGAGTCTAGATATGATACTCTCAATTTAATGATTCTGGATATGATTATCAAAATATTATGGACACAATATTATGGACCCCATATGATAAACCCATTCTCAATATTCAAAACACAAACACTACTCAAATTCTCAAACCAATAAACAAACATTCAGGTATATGATCTTCCTCTTGAGATATCTAGTCAGAAATTACATTCACTTGACTTATTCATCACTCCGCCTTTTCCTATTGTGTAAAAATTCAAATATGAATGAATGATCTAAACATGTATTTATAGGAATCTCAGAAAACAAAACCAGGAAACTTAAAAATGTTCCCCACATCCTCAATTTTTAAAAACCCCAAAAATATCTTTCATTTAAAAATAAACTTGGACTTATCCAATCCTCCTACTATTTCTCTAAGATTCATGAAATAATTTATTTCAATTTTACCTCTTCAAATCTACATAAAACATCTAGAATTTTCTTTTTGAGTATTCTTCATAATCAGATCATTACGAATTTGTTTCCTTCTCAAGTGATTCAGAATTTATTTCCTTATTAGCTCATTATCAATTATATTTCCATCATAAATAATTTTGATTTATATTTCATTCTCAGCTCATTATTATTTCAATTTCTTTCTTAGATCATTATGATTTGTTTTTTCTCAACTCCTTACGATTTTTATTTCTTTATAAGCTCATTATGATTTATGTTTCTTTCTCAACACATAGTGATTTTTTTTCTTTATCATCTTGTTAGAATTTCTATTTCTTTCATAGATAATTATGATATATCTTCGTCATTAGCCTAATTTAATCCTCATAATAATTGAATTCTCTTACAATGTAATTTCCATTACAATGGATTTTCTTATTTTGTTGTAAATATCATGAATATGAAATTACCATTACGAAGGAATCTCCATACTTCAAAATTAAAATTTATCAAACCTCTCCACCATATTTTCAAAAGATATTATCAGGAGTGTTTCATTAATTTTTTATAAATTTATAAATAGAAATGCATTGTTTTATTTTTTTAGAATGTATGAAATCATTCTGACTTAAGAATTCACAATATTATTTCAGAATTCTGCAGCGACAATATGAATTATTCAAATAGTAACATCATATTTCCTAATAAACAATTAGTCTGAAGAATCTCCATTATAATCAATCTAAATCTGATGCTGATAGATTTTATTCATTCAGAAACATTCCACTTTCTTATAGAAGCTTATTACGGTGGACTAGGTCTGATTCTTGAATAACAAAAACATTCCTATACAAAAAGGATAGTTGTCAACAAATACAACACATTGTTAAAAAAACCACAATGGTTATTCAATCTCCCCATTTATATTTTTTGAAAACCCTTTAAAAAAACTCTTCAAACTCTCATTAAATTTTTAAAACTCATGTTTTTTTATATTTTATCATAACATATCATTTTTCAAAAGAGTGTGTCATGCCTCCAAACTACTAGATAAAGTAATATTTTTGAAGTAATTACAACCCTATGTGACAATAAAAATTTTCATCCATGAAAATATAAACTCTAAATCACTCATATATTTTCCTATGGCAATTATCTTTTTCTCTACCCTATTATATGATAACCACATCTGCATATTAATTTACGAAATATTAGTAAAAACTTCATAGAGAGTATATATTTTTTAATTTTTCTCACCCTTTGTTAAAATAATCCAACGCACGATGGGATTTCTTCTTTATGTGGATTATCAAGACATGGGAGGATCTTTAGCATGATGTTTCTACCTCAATTCCAAAAACCTTTCTTTTGGAATTTCATTTGTAATGATATCAGCAATCTGATACTTTTTTTGAAATGTATTCAATCAAAACATCTCTAGAAGCTACTTTTTCATTTATAATGTGAAACATTATATCAATTGGTTTTGATCTTGAATGTTGGAATGGATTCTTAGAAAGATCAATTTCCCTCTGATGATCATATATTATCTTTAATGGTTTAGAAATGTTAACTTTAAAATATTGTAACTAAACATTCATCCACATCATTTGAGTACAAGCTTGAGTATCTAAAACATATTTTGATTCAAATGTGCTCAAATTTACTAACATTTTTTCTTGATATTGACTCACACAACATTCACCCATAAAAAAGTATCTTCCTGCAGTTGATTTTATATAATTATAATCTCCATCCAAATTAGCATTAGTATTCCCATGAAACGTCATCTGAAAATTTATTTTGTATAACAACCCATGTGAAGTTGTTCCTTTGACATATCTTAGAATAATTTTTTCTTCCAACATATGTGATTATTTCATATTACTTAGATACCTTTTAAAAAAGTCCAAACATAAATAATATCATGAATTTAAGTAATAAAATAATTTAGAATTTCTACCAACTTCAAAAAACCATTATTATTCACTCTTTTTCGGGATTCTGTATTACTAAAATTTTTTCTTACTAAAATAATAATAGAAACATATTTGAATATTTATATTCCATAATTCATTAATTATTCCCTTACATATTTTTATTGAGATAATAAAATGTATTATTTTTGTTGAAATTATAATCCATGGAAGATAGTTAATTATTCCAACATTGAAATTTCAAAATTATTCCTCATTTCCTTAAAAAATGTTTTACAAACATATTCTCAAACCCAAAAAATTATATCATCCTCATAAACATTTACAAGTAGAGCTCCAAAGTAAAAATATTTCAAATATATATTTCTATCAACTTTTCCTTTAGAAAAATTTAACATTCACAAATAATTTTTGAATATTAGTCAAATGGATCTTATTTCAGCCCCTACAAATTAGTCTTCAATTTACAAATATTGTTTCCATCCTCATCAAGTAGAAAACCACAAGGTTGTTCATTGTAAACTTCTTCCTCAGTCTCACCATTTATGAAATCTAACTTTACATCAATATGATAAACTTTGTAATTATGATGCGTGTCCATCGAAAGAAACATTCTAATTGTTTCTAATCTTGCAAGTGAAAAAATGTTTCTTCAAAATCCACACCTTACACTAATGCATAGCCTTTAAAAATATGCCTAGATTTATTTCATAAAACATTTCCATGTTCATTTAACTTGTTTCTATAAACCAACTTGGATCTGATAAAATTTTTATTTACTCGCTATGAAACAAGTTCCCATGTTTCATTCTTCTCAATCTAATCCAACTTTTAATTCATATAATCAACCCATTCATTGTTTTTAATAACTTATGAATCTGATTCTTGATTAAATTTATAGATATGTGATGTTTGATTTTATAACATCAACATTCATTTTATCTAAATTTGAGCCTTCTAATATCAAATAATTTTTTAAATTAAACTTGTATATGTATTTTTGGAAATTTCAAAGTTTCTTTTCCATCGGAACATTCTCGTCACATGATTATTCTAAATCTTGATAAGTATTTTTACTTACTTTATTTATTGATGGAAATCTTCAGTTTATTCTCTTCAGCATTCTCAACAACTTTTGTGATGGAATGTTTTTTTATTAAATTAAATATCATATGAGTCCACCAACATTTTTCAATGTTTTTTCCTACATTTGTAACTTCTTTCCTTTGGAGAATAACCTATATGAGTTCCTTCCTCATCATTCTCATAATAATTTTACAAATAAAGATTTTTGATTTTGAGAAAACATTTAATTCAAAAAAATTATGTATTTCAATTATATTTTTTTTATATAAAACACATCATAAGAAGTAATTTTGGTTTTTTGGTCTCAAAAAACAACAATTTTGAACAAGTACATAAGAACTAATATCTTCTCTCCAATAGAACTTTGAAAATGTGTCTTATATTAACATAAATCTTCCCGTGTCCACTAATCATATATTATTTATCTCAGATACTCCATTTTGTTTTGGATTATAGGGTGGAATATTCTAATGTTTGATTCCATTTTTTCTCAGGTATGCTTCAAAAAAATTACTTGTGAATTATATACAATTGTTTGTTCTAAATGTCTTTATATAATTCCTCATTTCCTTCTCAACTTCTTTTCTAAAAAACATAAACATTTCCACATCCTCTAACTTATGTTTCATAAAAATTATTATTGTTCGTCTGAGTCAAATAATAAATAAATGTTATAAAGTATAAGTCCCTTTTTATTGATTGATTTCTCATCAGACCACATCAATAAGAATTAATGAGTTCATGCGGTCTGCTAGATAAAATATCAATTATCTTCTGACTTTCTTTATTCATTTTTCTCATAATGAGAGTATTGAAAACATATTCATCTCATCCATTCAATTATGGAAAATTCTAGAAAACATTTACGTTTGAATGATTATTCCTATTTTTCATCACTAGTTAGACATGTCTTTGGTGCCTCAATTTTTTTTCATCTTCAACACTCAAGTAACATGTGTTATTAAATTATCCAATTTGAAATAGATTATCACTGTTTCATTCTTCGTTTGTTATATGTTTTCTATATTTCACATATTTTATGATACAGATTTATTTTATAAAAATTATTTCTTTTATATGTCCACAATGTTTACTAACATTAATTATGTTATTTTTTATCCTATTAACAATTATAACATCCTTAGATTTAAACTTTTCGACGTCAATCTCAGTGATTCAGATTCCACTAATTTTTGGGATATACCATTAAAAAAGGAAATTTCTCCTCCATCATGACATTAAACATGTTTCATTATTTTTATATCTCCTAAATTATGTGAAGAACACCCACTACCAAGTATCCTTGGTTTTTTCCTATTACTTTCATTCAATGTTATCTCAATAAAAAATGCTCTTTCCTCAAATTTATTCTTTTTGGATTTCTTTTCAAATCTATCATAAGAAACTTGTTTGGGAAGGAGTGTCATACATATTTCGGTATGATGACCAGAATGATCACATCTTCTAGAAACATATTTCATATATTTGAATTGATTTTTTGTTTAAAAGATTCTAACATTGTCAGAATTCACAATTTCAAATTTCTGTAAGCTAGAAAAGTTATGCATAATATAGACACTATATATTCCACTTCAATAAAATATTATTCTTGATTGAGATAAGTTGTGCCAAAAATTATATTCCTTGAAACCCATGGATTCCCCAACTTTAACAACATCCAACATATTTTGATTTTCAATTTATGAAATATCAATCTCTGTTGAAACCATTTTGAGTTTGGTAACTTTATTCAGTCCTAATATACTCAGGATATGGACCATATTTTCTTTTAACTGAGTTTTCTCCATTTTTATATTTTATTGGTTTCCCAAACTATTTATCCACCCATGATTTCCCAATACTTTTTCTACAATTAGAAATGTTAAAAGAATCATATGAAAAATTATTTTTTTTTGAGAATATTTCTCCTGATTCTTCTATTGAGCCTTCTCAGGAAATTTAGATGTCTCATATTTTACTTCCAAAGCTTTGTTGAAGTTTTCATTCATCATATCTTGGTAGTTTTGGACTCAGTATGTTCTCATTGAAACATGTAAAATTCTTCTTTCTTAGATTCTATCCTCTTACTAAGAGATTCACTCATCTTTCTATGTTCACCATTCAATGTTTGTAAATTAAAATCTCCATGATGTATTCCTCCTCCAACTTGATGACATCCTTTATTTTATCATAATTATATTTGCAATAATTATTCATAAATATAATTTCTTTCCTGAGATTTTTGTATTTTTCTTGACATTCAAGAATTTCTACTCTATATTGAAACTCTCTATAAGATTATTAACCACCTTCTTCACTATTTGAGGTATATTTTGTTTTCTACAAATTTGTATTGATGGTTCTAAATTTTTCTAAACTTTTATCTTCATAAGAAATAATTTCATTTGATTTTGAATCAACTTTATTACTGAACATAATTATTTTATTTTCAGTAAACGTCTTCTTATATTTTTTAGAAAATTTTTATTCTTTATCATTTTTTTCCACTTCTTATATCAAGGTTTTTCATTCGAATCATGTCGATGTTATCAAACATTCATATTGGAAAAATTCATAGATTATTGTCTGATTCCACCATTCTAAAATCATTTTAGTGTAAGGTTTCTCTTCAAATATTATATTTCATGGATAAAAAGATATGATTTTTTCATTCAAATCATCATCCTCTTCATCTTTAGACTCACAAGGATAAGAATATTCAAAATATTGGATTTTCATCTTTATCATAACGTCGAAAGTCATTTAACATTTCACATTATTTTTAAACCTTTGAGATTTAATCATTTCATAATAAATAATAATGTTATTCAATTCATCAAAGGAAAAATAATCTTTATCTTCTGATGTAGAGATTTTAGAATCAAACATGTTCGGAAAGTTTCTCATAAGATTCTTCACAATTATAGAATCTTTCATGACATTTTTTAATCATATGATACTGCAAAAAAAATCTATTTACTCTAGTTATTTATTAATCAATTGTCTCTCTATATCTCATTTTGATTTCTTCACACTTACTATGCCAGATTTGTAGCTGTTCTTCCTTAACATTAGTATTAAATTCGAACACACTTTCCAGCATGTCCAACATACTTTTTCATGTATTGAGACCTATCACCTTTTGAAAATAATTCACATATAAGGATATGTGGATTTCATTTATAACATTTTCATCAACTTATATATTTCTCTTATCAGCAAACATTATAGGGGAATCCTTATCAATAGGTAAAAAACCAAATGTAGCAGCATCAACAACTTCCAAGATAAGAGATAAGAGATGACGAGTCATCCTATGTTTTTATCCATAATAATTTTTTGCATCAAATGTATGAATTCATCTACTTTTGAAAAAATTGATTTTATTGTAATTACCCAACCTGGATTCCACCAAAATGATGCCCCATGTCTGATGGTCACTGGACTCAAGAGAACCTTCACATATGCCATAGGATATCGAATAGTAGTGAGGGACTGGGAGATGATATTGGGGATACTATTACCTCATACAATAGTAAGAAAAATGTCGTAATAACTAGGTATAATACACAACATAATGAAAACAGTGTGTGGAAGTAGTAAACACCTATAATTGAACATGACATGAAAATAAATGATACAAAAATCATGAAAAACTATGCTATAAAATACTAAAATGTTCACCCACTGGGCCAAATATAAATATACATGTACAAAAGAAACTGAAAGTAAATGTGTAGGGATCTGCTAGTAACTCCGCGAAGACCGATGTACCTGATCTCCAGCCACTGTCAAACTGCACCTGCCTGATCAGTATAACCACTCGAGCAGTTCCAATCGATCATAAAACACTAGGCATCATACTTATACACCATTTAACTCATTATAAACCTGAAAAAGAAAATATAATGACTACACGTACACCAAGGTTCACTTATAGGGGTTATAAAGAATCTCAACAAGCCACCCTGACAAGACACCTGTAACTGTGAATCTATATGTATAGAAAAGGAATGAGCTTAGCCAAACTGAAACACAACAAAAATGGAATTTAAAACCAATGTTATCCCACTGTTGAATATAGCGTACGTAATCCCTATCAAATGGGTATTCCACACTATGGAGTTCTATATCTATACATGTATACATGTATAGTTCCACACCTATAAACATAAACATAAATATGAATATTCATTGGTATGTGAATAAAATAACATAAAATAACATCAGTAGTGGATCATCTGGTCCATAATACCTCTCAAACGGACATCCTGTGCAAGGGAATTGAGCTGGACATCGTTCCACTCAATCCGTGTACCATTAAATAAATCTCTGGTTCCATAATCCCATTCAACATATACGTGCTTCATCCAATACCGGAAATTTATCTGAGCAAGTTACCTCACCACTTGAGAGTACTCATCCTACACCTAGGATAAAACATACTAGCCTCAAATCACTAATGCAGGGATTCCATATACCGACAATAAATCTTGTAAAGAAAGATTCTAGGAAAAACATTCAGACATTAGGTGAAACATCATTCTACCCCTGTCGAGTCCCATAACTAATATAGAAGATATCAATCAATCCAAACACATAACATCTAACCTATGATCCTATCTAAAGAATTCCTATAACTAGAAACCAAATATCACTCATGTTGTAGAAGTCATTAACCCATTAATCCCATCCAAGGAATTCCTCCACCGAGAATCCAAGTATCTCCCAAGGTATACAAATTATTAGGCCACTGATCATGTCCAAGACATTCCTCCAACGGGACTCTAATTATCACTCAGGGTATACAAACAATTCAATAAGATAACATCTAAAGCATCCATCAATGAATCCATAGTTTTATCAACATTTATGTAAATCATACCTAAGCTCGTCCACTACATCCTTGTTTCGCACAAGGATTAAACATAATAACCTCATTGTGTGTGTCCATGGAATTCTAATCAGAATCCATGGTTCACCCAAGGTATAAGGTACAATATTCATATGAGAATGTCCAAGGCCTTTTAACCAGATGACATGGTTCTCCAATTTCTATTGATACCTTTAATAATTTATGATTTTAGTAATCATTCAATCTAGCATGCAAAGGTCAAAACCCAAAAGCATCAAGTAAGACTCAACAACTAGATACCAAGAAGAACCCATGATCATCCCAACAAAATATATATCACTATATATATATAAATTCAGGATCAAAATCCAAGTCCATGGTGGTACCTATGGGTATACCAATAAATATTGTAAATAACTTGGCATAGAAGCCAGATCCTAGAAAAGCATATCATAGAATCCTTATAAGAAATAAAGATACAAGGGAGAATACATGATAATACCGAGATAAATAAAGATTCCTTCCATATGATTCAACAACCTCCTACTAGGAAGAACCTATGTTATCCATGGTTTCATCAGTAATAGCCGTGTTAAGTTATAAAGAAATGACAGAGGCTGGCCCGAATGCCCAACCCAACACTCCAGCCACAGCCCAATGGTCTTACCAGTTCTGTAAGAGTTATATTTGACACCCTAACACAATATATACAAAAACCCAATGTACAACATAGGGGATGTCAAAAAATGGGGTTCCCACTGGATCCCTCAAGTTAAACATTCAGCTTCATCCTATTCGTGATCCTATAAGAAAACACCAGAGCATTTATCCTACTTGCGATCTTTAGAAAAAATGAAAAAGGAGTAAACCTACATGGGATCCTCTAATTATAAACCATAGAAACATCATATAATAGGTATCCTATACATGATACACAAGAAAGGGATCCTATAGGGGAATCCCTAGATCTACAGGTAAGAGAAGGCATCCCTCAGGGTATCCTTATAAGAAACAGGTCTAAAGGCCCCATAGGCTAGAAGGGAACATATCACAAGTGGAACCTCCTCAAAATAAAAATGTCATGAGATATAGTTCATTGATCTTCTCAAATAAAATGTCTCTAATAGGCTGTTACAACGCCGGACCTATCATCCACACCAAGTCTTACTCTCATGAGACAACTGAAATCAATTACTAGAGGAAGAACCTATCTATTTAGATTGAAACACCAAAACACCAACTATCAGTCACCAGAATTATCCATGGGATCCACCATCGTGATATACAATGAAAAATAATCATAATGGACTACTAATGGGTCCAAATATGGCGATGAGGTTAAAAGATACAAAAAAACCATCAAAGGGGTGAGAAGTGGTAGTACACTGCATGTAACCTCGGTACACTGCATGTACTCCCATCACACCACATGGGAATGTACTTCTGCCTGCAAGGGCATGTAAACACCCCAGGTACAAGGCATGTAAGGAGGGAGCATAGTGTGTACCTAACATGGGGTACATGCTCGTGTCCACCAACTGTCTTGGCCGAATAATCGGCCAGGCCATGTGCCTTTACACAACGTGCTACCCACATGGGGTCAGGATGTGTACTCCCCATAGCTGTGTACCCCAACATGGGAAGACATTTCCCAGTGCTTAGCCACATGGACAACCAGTACAGGGAATGTACACCTCTATAAATATCATATACTCCTAAAACATCATCTTCCAAAAAAGGGAAGAACACAGGGTGGGTCACCCTAGACTATACGCTGTGTAACCTAGTTTCCTCGAATGGGAAACCCTCAAATCACCTGAAACCCCTGTTCAAACCCCCCAATCAATAGATATGGACTTGAGAAGAAACATGAAAGCATTAATTGGAATTAAAAACATGAACCAATAGTTTTAAATTGTATTTGCTATAAATATTAAAAACAGACTACCTTCGGGTGGAAAACACACATGCTCCGCTTGATTCCACCATCGACGGATGTCGCACGTCGAACCAGTTCATCGACAGCTCCATGAAGGTACTTATCTTCCCTTCTCTCTCTCACTATCTTTCACTATCTCTCTCTCTCTATTTATACCAACCCATTTTCTCCATTAGTCAAGTTTCTTAAGAGGCTCCACAAAGGAGGCTTACGCAAGAATGAGGATAAAAGAAGAGAAGTGAGTGAAAATAAGAAAAGGGAAGGAAAAAAGAAAACAGGGCACGGGCTGACCCCAACGCTTGGCATGAGTTTATTCCTCTCCTAGTCTAAAATAAAAGTTCTAGAATCAACAGATGAGATGAAATCTTAATTCGATGCTCTGTTCAAATGTTATCTCTAATCAAACCTGTGTGAATATATTAAAATTTAATATAATAATATTAAATATTAATTATTCTGATAAAATACAAACATCTCAGATTCCCCCTAAATTCCTATACTAGCATAATCATCCTATTTATGGACCCACTATGTGGTTAGAAAATTTATCGTTGGTATGCTATTGGAAGAAATGGACAATTTTTCTCTATAAGAGCATTTGAAAATAATGAAATCAAATTTCTTCTCAATACTACAGTCCATAAAATCACAGATTCTTACAAAATCTTCACCATAAACCCTTCCAACATCAAGAAGCTTAGTGGATGGACTCATATCCATTCTCCCAACCCAAGATTCTATACTACCAAGATTCCTAGACATTCCAACGACTAGCCTTATAGAATCAACTACCGTATCCTATAAAGAAGATATTTAACTACGTCCGATTTGGTAATCCCCACCATAGGAATAGCTTTACTATCATCTCAAACGAAACATATGAGATCAAAAACCCCCAACTAACACTGGAGTTTAACTGAAAAGGTGTCCCACCACCCTCCAGTGGACAAATGTGGACTCCCTACCATATGGCTTTCCTTACACCGCTCCTGTAGTGCAACCTCAAAATTTTTCCTCTTCTTCTTCAAGGAAGTACATTTCGAAAGAAAAGAGGATAAGCATTGTTCCAATTCTCTCTGAGCATACCTAAGACAAGTCAAGATAGTGAATTATCATATCTAATAAGAGTACAATAATATTCCATCAAATTAGGGTACAATTTCCTTTGATCCATGCTCACATCCTAACAAAACTAGACTATGATATAGCCAGGGGTCAACCGTCTCACAGTACCCCCAAAATTTCATGATGTCACCTATACCATGGATGTACATTATATGAGAACTTCTAGGATCCAAGTCTATAGAATGTTTTAAAAACATCAATCCTCATCTCACTCCCAGCTTCTCACCAATCTAGATTCAAATGATACCACATGCAACAAGTGTGTATCTTTATCACCTAACTCATACTCCAGCAATTCATTAATCACAAGGCTAATAAAACCACGATACATAACATGTCAGTTTTATATGCTAGAATCTCCCCTTGGAAATCCTCTCCAAAGTCGAGCACCTCACCTATGCCCTGATTTATTCCATGGATTCTCACCAGATGACATCATTTATATCACGAGTTTCAAATCACACTCTAACTATTTTATAAATATCCACAGAACATCGATCGATAAGGACAGGAAACCAAACAATTCTTCTCATCAATCCCAGTCTTGAAAAAAAATCACCCAATGTGCTTCATCAAAATCTTAAGGCATTAAAATGACTATAATGAAAAATCAACCATACACTATGCCTCCATTGAAAAATGAGCATAAAAATATTCCTACCTAAAAAATCACTAGAAAAATGGTCCATCGGTCCTAATGCAAGTTTCCCTAAAACAGAACAAATGTGGACCTGCTAAGGTATGAGTCTAAATGAAGGATCTCATTGTCTCCCACCTATCCCTAAGAAAAATACTCCCAACAAGATCACAAGGTATAAACACATATCCTAAAAGATCAATCCCTCACAAAATTATGTAATGATCACCAAGACCAAAGAGGTTCAAAGCAGAAAACATGAGCTACAAGGGCCCGGATCCTCACTAATCATCCTTATAAAGAACTCCTCCCTAGATCTCACAAAACTAATGTAGAAAAAAACTGAAATATCACTCATCGGGCATCTGTATATAACATTACCCCATTGAGGACTAGTTCACAAGAAATGTATTAGAATATATCATCATCGTACTCATCGATCCAACTAGATAACTACATACCTGAAAAATAACCCCCAACAAGGGGTTCATCGGAAAGGCATAACATAACATTTCGACATACTAGGGTAACTACACCTCCTATGAATGAGAACCGATTCATCATCCTCAAACCAAAATGCCTCAACATAAATCCACATAACCTTACATCAGAGTAAAATATCTATGTAAGAAGGCCCAAAAGAGTTATTCATTTGTAAAATCACACACTAGCAGGCCTATATGATGTGAATCCTACGTGCCAAGTATGATTCAAGTAAAGCCTCTTTTCTTTGCTGGCCAGGATTAAAAATCCATCCCTGAACTCTGGCCAATGGACAATAGCAAGATATGAACAATAAATCATAACATCTGCACAACATGTGTGTTGCTCAAGGTGAAATATTATAAAACTGTAAAAACACAAAGTATAATTGTAATCCCAAACCCCTGGAAATTAGGGCTTATTACTTAAAAAAGTGCTCTCGATACACCAGTCTAATATCCATCATATGTTCCACCTAATTCCTAATACTCATATACACTATATCCCAAATAGTGAAGACCATAAAAGGAACTCCGATGATACAACTTTGTAATGACCTGACGTGGATGCCACTGAAATAGTTCATCGAGATTGATAGTCACTAGGCCCCAAGCATCACTCACCATATGCCAGAGGCTGTTGAATAATATTGAGGGACTATGATGTGATAATAGGGACACTATGCCCTCATACTAGAGTTAGAAAATAGTGTAAATAACAAATTATCATAAACAACATAATGTAAATAGATAGTGGAATCAGTAAACAAAAAAATAGAATTGGTTGTACTAAAAAATGATGGGAAAAGCCATAACCACTATCAAATAAAATTCAAAAATGGTCACCCACATGGAAAATAATGTAGATACATGTAAAAATAGAACATAAAGTAAATGTATATTGCTCTACTACAAAATATTAGTCATCCCATGTACCCGATCTCCAAACACTGTCGAACTACACTATCATGATCTATAGAACCACTCAAGAAACTCCTCTCAGTCATACTAAAATGGGAATTATACCTATCCACCATGAAACTCATGATAACCTTGAAAATTAGACATAAATATTACTCATAAATAGAGGTGTACATAAAGGGATGAGAAAGAATACTAGTAATCAACCGTCACAAGAAACTTGTAACTACATGACTAAGTGTACGAAAAAGAAATGTACTCTGCCTAGATAAAACACAACCAAAAAGTAAGTTAAAACCAATGTGAACCCAAAGTCAAACCTAGGGTCTATAATCCCTATCAACCAGTCATGTTCCACCATGGATGTCCATATATATATATACGTATACATGTTTTGTCACATACCTATACACATACATATAAATAAGAATATTCATTGGTATGTGAATCAAATAACATTAAACCACATCAGTAGTCAAACCTTATGTCTATAATCCTGCTGAACTAGATATCATGTGCAATGGCATTAAGCTGGATGTTGTGCCACTCAAGCCTTGAACCATTAATTCAATCTATGGGTCCGTAATCCAAATCAACATATACCTGCTTCGACCAACAACATAAATATCTCTGAGAAATCTATGCCGCTATAGGGGAGTACTCATCCTACATCTGGGATCATAGGTACACACCTCTATTCACAGAATAATGTATTTTTTATACCAATGTTCACTATTTTAATGAAATATTCTAGAAAAAACATCTAGACATTAGGTAAAATGTCCTGCTACACCTCTCGAGCCCCATAACTATTTTGGAAGAGTGTAATCATTATGATCATATAAAATCTAGCCTATGAGCCATCCCAAGGAAATACTATCAATGAAACCAAGTATCACCCAAGGTTTAGAAGTTATGAAACCACTGAGCCCATCCAAGGAATTTCACCATAGGGAATCCGAGTATCGCTCAGGGTATACAAATTATCATACAACTAAGCCGATCCAAGGAATTCCTCCAATGAGAATCCAAGTATAACTTAGGGTATACAAACAATGAAAAAATATCACATCCAAGGCATCCCTAAATGGATCCATGGTTCACTCTGTATTAATATAAAGCCTTCATGAGATCATCCACTACATCTATGGTTCACTCACGGCTTAAACATAACACACCCTTTTAGTATGTCTGTAGAATTCTAATTTGAATACATGCTTCACCCAAGGTATATTGTATAATATTCATATGATCTAATCCAATTTATTTTAATCTAAGTCCATGGTTCACCAATATCTATTTACTACTTTAATAATTTAAGATTTAATTAAACATTGCATTTTGTGTGCAAAGGTCAACACCGAAAAGAATTAAGTAATTCTTTATAGTCGGATACTAGGAAGAACCACTGGTCATCCCAATAAAATATATATCACTATATATATACATTCTGGCTCAAAATCCAAGGAATAGGTAGAACCTAAGGGTATAATAATAAATATCAGAAATAACATGGCTTCGATGCGGGATCCTATGAAAGGACATATGAGAATCCGAATAAGAAATACAGACTGAAGGGAGAACATCTGGGCATTCCCAGAGAAATAAAGAGGCATTACATCAGGATCAATAGCCACCAAATATGAATCACCTATTGTATCAATCATTTCATCAGCAATAACCATGTGAATATATAGAAAAATGAATGAGGGTGGACCAAACAACCAACCCAACACTCCATCCACAATCCCATGGTATTACTAGTTTCGTACAGGTTCTAGGTGACACCCTAACATCATCTCTACCCAAAACTGATGTACAACTCAGGGTTCATCAAGCAATGGGGAACCCACTAGATCCCTCAAGTCATATATTGAGTGACATCCTACATGGGATCCTCCAAGAAAACACATGCACAAAAATACTAATTTGGATCCCTAGAAAAAGGAAAATGAGGAATCCTACATGGGATCCTCGAAACAATAAACCAATGATACATCCTACAATAGTGATACTCAAAATGATACACAAGAGAGGTATCTTACAGGAGACTCCATAGATCATAATATATGAGAAGGCATCCCTAGGGAATCCATATAAGAAATAGGTATCATGGCCTCACATGCGTGAAGGGAACATCTCATCAAGGTAACATCCTCAAAATGAAAACATCACTAGAGATTTCTCTTAGCTCATCTAAGATCAAAGGTCTCAACTAGGTTGGTTTGAAAACCAAACCTATCATCTATGAAAATTCTCACTCTTATGAGACAAGTGAATCAGATAACTCGAGGAAGAACCTCTATATTTAGATAGAAGACTCAAACCACCAATTAGGATTCCTATGAATGCTCCACGAGTTCCACAATAATGATCTATACAGAAAACTACTCATAATGGACTACTAAAGGGTCCAATATTTTAACCAAGATGAAAAGATATGAAAACACATTAACGGTTTGATAAGGGTTAGTACACAGTGTGTAACCTCGGTACACAACATGTACTCCCATCACACCACATGGGTGTGTACTTTCACCATCCGGGGCATCTAAACACCCCATGTACATAGGTGGGTACATAGTGTTTACCTGACATGAGGAGCATAGTAATGTACCTTACCTGGCCTGGAAGTTTTCTGGGCTATGCCATCTACCTTTAAATGACATGTTACCCACATGGGGTCTAGACGTGTACTCCACATAGCTGCGTACCACTACACAGGTATACATGGCCAAGTACTCGGCCACACGGCCAAGTACAAGTACATAGAATGTACACCCCTGTAAATGACATATACTCCCAAAACATTATCTTCCCCAAACGGGAAGAACACACAGAGTGTCACCCCAGACTACATGTCGCGTAACCTGGTTTCCTCGAACGGAAAACCCTTAGATAACCCCAAACACAGGTTTAAATCCCAAAATCATCATTTCTATCCTTAATAGGTCACAAGGAATCATAAGAAATCAGTAATTACTTTAAACAACATGTTTAAAGGAGATTCATGGTAAATATTAAAATTTCCCTACCATCTGATGGAAACTGCCGTATCTTCGAATGGTTCCACCGTCCACAGTTTCTTTTCATCGAGCCAGTGTGTGGAGATCTCCATGATGGTACTTATCTTCTCTTCCCTCTCTCTATCTCCCGTCCCCTTCTATCCCTTGTTCGAGTGGCATAGGAGGATCCACAAAGGAGGTGTGTGAAATATAGAGGAGGAAATAAGGGAAAATAATGAAAACAATAAAATGGAAAGAAAAAGAAAGATTAATAGGATCCCATGCAAGCCCCTTCACCCAAATCGAGTTTATGCCTCTCATTGGCTAAACTCCCCATTTGGACTCAACAACGGATAAGGAATACTAATCCAACTCTTTGTTCAAAAGTTACCATTTAATGAACATGCATGAATAAATTAATATTTAATTTAATAAAATTAAATATTAATTATTCTGCTAAAATTTGAACAACTCATATTTCCATAAAGCTCATATCCTATGGTAGTCATGCTATTATGGGACCAATATTGTGTTCATTAAATTTATTCTTGGTAAGCTGGTGGGAGGAAGATATTTTTACACCTAAAGATCATCTGATAGTAAAAACAATTATACTAAAAACTAAATTAAAAAAATATGGATTTATACAATTATCCATAGTAAGAATTCTACAAGGGAAAATTATCTATGATATAAATTAATGTTCAAAATGATTTAATAATAATTGAGAGGGGGTTGAATACATTGTTCACTTTCTTTGATTTTCATAACTTTTAGAAACATAACCTCTAAAAACCTATTATTATTTATTTCCTTATCAAATTTTAGTAAATACTCATGCATGAAATATTTGGAAAGCATGTAAAGAATAAAATATTTACAAGGTTCGACCCCAATGTGAGAACATGAATTATTTCCATAGCCACACCTATGAGTCTATGGAAATACACTGTTATCAAGTAGTGAATATAACTTCTTCCAACTCCCGTTAGACACCATATATCTCTAGATAGAAATGATTATACTAACTCCCATCATTTTATAATGTTTTCTTATAAAAAATTTTTCCAGACAAATGAATAAAGACTTTGTTTAAATTGATCAACAATTTCTCAGTCAGAATCCTTAGTCTAATTTGGCTAGATAAAATTTTCTCAGTCTTATGAGCATGGATCTACTTCTATCAATATGAAGAGACTCGATAGGATTTTATCAAAACATTGATTATGAAAATGATTCTCTCAATATGATGTGTCTAGATTTGATTCTCTCAATGCGATGGACTCAATACGATGACCCCATTCTAAATATGAAAAAATAAAACACATCCCAAATGATTTAACTGATAACCAATCATCCATATGTATGATCCTTTTAATGAGATCATTGGATAGAACTTACATTCATTTTATTTCTTTGATGCTTCTCATTTTATGCTTGTGTGAAATTTTAACTATGAATGAATGATCTGAGAAAGTATTTATAGGTGACTCCAAAAAAATAAGTGAGAAACATTACAACATTCCCAACATCCATAAATTTTAAAAACCCCAAAAATATATATTATATAAAATACAACATTGAAATCTTAAATCCAAATTTCATTTCTCCAAGATTTATATAAAATTGAATTTGAAGTTTTATCTCTTCAATTCATCATAAAACGTTTTGAATTTTTTTGAGTCTTCTTTGAAATCGTCTCATTATGAATATTTTCCTTCTCATCTAATTATGAATATGTTTCCTTCTCATCCATTTTGAATTTTGTTTCCTTCTCAGCTCATTATGATTTTTGTTTCATTCTAATCTCTTTATGGTTTTTTTATTTATCAGTTCATTACGATTTCTATTTTCTTTCTCACCTCATTACGATTTCTATTTAATTCTCAACTCATTAATATTTTTGTTTAATTCTAAGATCATTATGAGTTTTGTTTCTTTATTAGTTCATTGTGATTTATGTTTCTTTCGCAACTTATTATGACATTCCTTTAGCTTCAGCATGATGGAATCCTCATAATGATGTAATTTTCATTAAGATAGAACTCCCATTACGATGGATTTTTTCATTATGATGGAAATCCCATTAAAATGAAAATATCATTACAATGGTAACTCCATTATCTAACTTTATTATTTTTCAAAACTCTCCATCATATCTTAGAAATATTTTATCATGATAGTTTTCATGATTTGTGAGAACATTATGTCTTAAAATGCATCATATGATTTTATTTAGAATGTATGATAACCTTCTAATTCCTGACTTCATAATCATATTTCATAACTCTTCATCAAAAATATGAGTTCTTCATATATAAACATATGAATTTCTAAAAAAATGATAAATACGATTAAACTCTATTATGATTGATCTAAATATGTTGTAGAAGGATTCTATTCTTTCAGAAACATTCAAATTTATTACAAAATCACAATACGATGTACTAGGATCGATTCCAGAATAAAAAATAATTCTTATGAAAATAGGTTAGTTTTAAAAAAACAAAAAAAACAGTTAAATCAAAACACAACAAAGGTTCTACAGGTTGTGGACAATATGGAAATTTATAGAGGTTCCATCAGGTTATGTCTACTCTTAGTTATGGTCATGTATTATCATCTCCAAAGGCCACTACAACATATTCAGATTCTCCAAAGTATATAAGGCTCTAAACACATGTTATAGGAGTGAAATACTTCAAATAGTGGATGTGTTTTTTATGGAGGTTGATGTGACTTTAGTGGCAATGAGATATACCATATTTATTTCATCATCTGTAGTCACTACTTTATTGGATACCGGTTCCTTGCACTCATTTATTTATTTTCATTTTTTATATTCTTAATCTTCCAATGGATCTAATTTCTTTTCTTATAAATTTAGTTACATCTCTTGGTAATAAGAAATAGAATTAGTTTTGGTATCCTTCTTGCTTACTATCGATATATGATATGTAATTACACTAGTATTTTTTCATTCTTATTATAGATATTCTTGATATATTCATTGGGATGGATTGGATTATTTCACATCATGAAGATGATGATTATCATCATCAGCATGTCTCATTCCTGGATGTTGATCGGAGCTCTCAGGTTTTTTATGGAGAGTGAGATATATGGTCTACCCATGAAGGACCTTTCTCCCCAGAGCTCAAAATTTTGTCATCTATTTTTTCAGTTGAGACTGATGATGTTTCTTCCTTTTTTGATATTCCCATGGTTATTAAGGATTTCACTGATATTTTCCTTGATGACTTCTTTGGTATTCTTCCAAAGATGGAACCAGAGTTCACGATTAACTAGGTGTCGGGTACGTAGCTGATGTTAACACCCTCTTATCGTATGGCACCATTAGAGATAAAAGGTATCAACATTTAGTTGGATGATGTAATGATAAAAGGTTTTGTTCACCCCAATGATTCTCCCCGGGAATCCTCAATTACCTTTTCTGGGATGGATAATGGTTCACTTCATCTGTGTGAAGACTATCAGAAGTCAAACGAGGTGAACGTTAATAAAAAGTATACATTGCCTCACATTGATGTTTTTTTGGATTATTTATTGGTGGAAAGTGGTTTTTGATTATTGGTCATTGATCATTTTATCATCAGCATAGGGTTCAAGAGTATGATATTCTGAAGACAACATTTAGGAGAACGTATTTCCATTAGAAATATCTTATGATAAATTTTGGGTTCACTAAATATCATATGATTTTTATGGATTTTTGAACCATATATTCCAATAGTATATCGACACTTTTATTAGTTTCCATTTATGATTTTTTGGTTTATTTAATATCTGATTGTGTGAAAGACACACATATGAATTTTATTTTTAAAATCTAGCGGAGTTATGATTTTTTATAAATATTTTTAAAATATATTTTCAAGATCCTTGAAATGGAATTCATGGGGAACATTATTTCTAAAGATGGACTATCAGTTCATCCTAATAAGTGGAATTTTATATTCTCATTGGAGGAGCCACATAACATATTTGAAATTTATAGATTCATTGGTCATTTTGGATACTATCAGTGCTTCGTCAAAAACTTCTTGAATTTGGTGTCGCATTTGACTGTAATAATCATGAAATGGTAGATGTTCACCAGAGAGGGGAAATGTTAGAAAACATTTTTTGAACTGAAATGGATTCTATTATCGAATCATATTTTTTTCTTAACTATGTATAGTAAGGGGTATGTGGTATAATATTATTATTTCAATGATGGAATGGTTTTTTTTTATTATGAAGTGTGATAATTTTGTAGTATATGGCTCTCGTCATCTTCAGCCACATGAGAAGAATTACCCTTCACATGATTTGGGTCTTGCTGCTATTATTCACGTGCTTAAATTTTGGTGGCACTATCTATTTGGTGATCGGTTCATAATAGTTTTGGAATATAAGTTTCAGATCGATATGTTTTCCTAGAAAGAAATAAATGTTAGATAAGTATAGAGAGTGGAAACCCATAATTCATTCAACTTTGACATCACCTGCACCATGGAAAAGGGGAATTTCATTGTATACTCTCTTAGTAGGAATGTTATAACACATGATATTTTGGAACCAAAGTAAGAGTGGAAACCTTTGAGAATCTTCCCTTATTTTCACCTATATTCTCGGGTTGTTTTAGTTATGTTTTTGACCAATGATTATTTTCCATCACCTCTCCTTAAGTCTATTATGTGGGGTCAGTAGTATAATGATGGGTTCTTAAGAATTCGAGTAACCCTTTATAGTGGGGATACTGTTTCTTGTTTGACTCTCCCTTAATATGGTATTTTCCACCTTGGGGATTGGTTTTTCATCCTAGAATCAATGAGATGCCCAGTTTTGTTTGAATTTTTTTATTTCCTCATGGGTTGTTCATCCAGAAATTATGACGATGTGTTGTAATAAGAGATGGTGATAATTGTTGGCAGGTATGAAGTATTACATTGTTGATTAAGTGTCCCATTGTTACACCTACTAACAGATAAATTCAAAGTATCTGAAACCTTATGGTTCTCTCGTTCCCCTTATGGTGCCATTTTTGGAAATGGGATGACGTGTCTATGGAATTTATTGTTGGACTACAATGGAATCCCTAAGGGAATTATTCTATATGGGTGGTTCTTGATAATTTAATGAAATTATGTCATTTTATTCCAATCATGAACACCAATAAAGTAAGATATCTTTTTAGAATCTTTTTGTTAGAGGTTGTGATGTTACAAGGGGTTCCCTCTACCATTGTTTTAGGAAGAGATCATTGTTAACCTCACAACTCTATAAGAGACTCTATGAGCCAATGGGGACACATATTAAGTAGAGTTAAACTTATGATATATAGAGATATTTTCATATGGAGCATACTATATAGATCCTGTAATATACGATCCATGATTATATATTGTATTTTGGTGGATTTTGGGATAACCATCTAGGACAGTTTTAGTTTCCTAATAGTAACAATTCTCATCTACTGATAATAATTTTACCCTACGAGGCCTTGTAATGTCACCCATGAAAATCACCACTTTATTGGGAAGAGGTGGTAAAGGCAAATCTTGTGGTACCAAGTCTCATTTATAATATATCGGAAAGGATTTGGGATATACATTGGTGTTTGGGTACAAATCAAAGTTGGAGAAAATTGTATGTGGATCATTCATGTCATCATTCGGAGTTTTGAATTGGTGACTATATTTTATTGAAGGTTTCTGCTCATTTGGGTACCCATAATCTTGGTAAATAGGAGAAGATGGATCCAATATATGTTGCAAAATTTGAGGTCAATGAGAATATTATGTAGGTTTCTTATCAGTTGGTCTTACTGGTTAAGCTGATAGGTATTTATACTATTTTCCACATATCTTAGCTTAGGAAGTTCCATCTTAATCCCTCGCATGTTCTAAATTAGGATGAAATTGAGTTAAAACCAAAAACTTTTCATTGTAGATAATCCAGTTGATATTCTTTATTATCAAATGAATGTATTGAATGGGAGATCAATTTGATTAGTCAGAGTTTTATGGAGACAAAGATCATATTCTCATGAGACTTGGGAGTGTGACACATCAGTGAGGGTGAAGTGGGATCACCTCTTTCCTAGGAAACCATCTTACAAATGGATTCATAAATATGAAAAGTATTATTTTGGGGAGATTGGAATATCTCATTACCTCCTTTCAATTATTTCTTATCTTTCTTTTGGTTTCCCCTTTTTTTTTGTGAGAATTTGGACCTTTCAAGTTTGAAGATAATTATCAAGGAAATATACTAAAGTATGGGGATTTATGTTTGTCTGAATTAATGGACTCTAGGTATAAATGTTTGCAAGGTATTGGAGGGTTATACTTGGGTTTAGAGATAATAATAGATGGTTAGGGTATTTTTATATAGAATTTTGAATATACACTTCCTGCTGGACACATTAATGTCATGAATTGGTTAAAAGGCATGAATCTATTATAGGGAATATTTTGTGAGTTTGGTTCAGAGTATGAAAAATAATAATACATTAAATCATTTTACATCATTAATGGTTTGATTGGGATTAATTCAACCTAGAGTGACACATTTTTCATCATATTTTTTAATTTGATGAATTCATGTCATGAATGGGAATCATGATAAGAATTTCTTAGGGATAATGGTTTTATCAGGATGTACATATTATTTTTTATTCAATTTGAAAGCCTATTATCTCAAACCATAGGTTATCTCCCATGAAATTTGGGTACCTTCACTCCTTATAGATCACATCTGTCAATGCATGTTCTTCATGGTGGTTGCATTGCATCTCTCTAAAAAGTGACATTTCTAATTATTCACTTTCATTGGTCACAGAAACACCATCACACTATGTTTTTTGATTTTTTTATCTCCTAGTTATGTTATTCTTGATCCCTTTTAGATTCAATGTGTGATATTCTTCTAGGGACAATCTTTTATGGATTATAGTGCGACCTGTGAATGTTCTCTAAGGTATAATTTGATCTACCCTCGTTGTCATCTTTTTATTTTGTAAAATGCGATTATAAAGTGTGAGAATCAATAATAGGGACTTAATTTTTTGTTATGTGCTCCTATAGGTGGTTCTGGCTCCAATATCATTTTGTGTGAAACCTGAATTTTAGTTATGCAGTTTTTATCTATCATGTGTTAGATTAAACTCTAATTCTCTTGTTTTATAAATTTTTAATTAAATTGGAATGATTGATCGTTTTGGGTGTATAAATGGTTTTGTGAGAAAATATGGTTTTACCCTTATTTTTGTAAAAATAGTAGGTTTTTTCAAAGCATTGTGAAATGGATTTTTGAAATTCTTTTCAATGCATGGTTTTGTTAAAATTATTTGGGAAAATGTTTCCAAAGGGAAGCCTTGGGTACTTATGTGAACGGTTTTTCAATAGTTTGACAACCCTAATCATTATTAAATATTTATTACATATTTATTACATAAGATTACAAATAATAAAACCCAAAATACTGTGATGTATAGTGTATTTGGGAATTAGGAATATTATATAACAACATAAAAGATTGAATACATCATCATTATTGAATACTTTCTCTTAACAAGCTCATATTATTCCTTAAAAATTAAAACTGCATGGGATAACCTGGGTACATACATAAAAGATGGATGATCTATAAATCCTCGTAAGGGACTAAACCTGGAATAACATGAAGAATTTAATATATATTAGAAAAGAGGCATATCAATGGGGTATAAAAATAATGAGAATCACAAAAACGAACAATGAGGCATGAAATAAAATGATTATCATAAAAGGAAACATGGGAAATGTGGTAAAAACATACGACACTAAATCATTAACGTAGTACAACAATAACTAATAAGAAATACGAATGGAAATAGTCCCATTATGGATTAGGTTATCTTACAAATACCTTATATGACATCTCATGAGACTAAAACATTAACCAAGGCATTAGAGCTCTATATAATTTTGGGCACACCCATCACTTTCATTTCATTCTCAAGCTTATGTGTTCCATACACCATACTACATAGATTCATTCATCGTTATATTTTTTCCAGGATCCAAGAGTATAGAATAAATACTTTTAAATCTAAAGTAATTAATTATAAAGGCATAAAGGTGATCAAACTTGGTTGTAAATGCGTACGATTATTAATTTGAAATTGTTTGTCATGGAAAATCACAGGTAAATTGTGACATAAAAATGAGGGCTTATGAATTTTCATGGAAGGGATTGATGAGAGTGAAATGGTTATCTCAACACTTAGACCAAAAATGGACATTAAGGGGGATATTGGAGAAAATATCTCATCATTAGGAATTGGATATAAATGACATAATAAATTGAAGAAACATGAATAAGGAGTAGGAAATGAGAATACCTTACCTTGATAGGGTGATTACAAATGCTTAGGAGGAGCTTCTTGAGAGGTTTGGTTAACCTTGGGTGGACTATAGAGATGGGAGGGAAGAGTAAGGATGTGATCCAAGGATTTTTTTGGTGATGATAAATGGGATCATGGGTGTGTTTATATATGAAAAGATAATAGAATTGTTTATTATTAATCAAACATAGGTTTCCGACTCTATATAATAATATTAGAAAAACCAAAACAAATCCCAGGGTTTTCCCATGGCTTCTTCCAATGAGGGGTGGTTTTAATATTTTATTAGGATTAGGGCCAAAAAATTTAAACTAATACACTTGTTGATATGGAAGTGAGTCAATTTTATAATGAAATTATTTTAAAACAGTAAAATATATTATAGATTTTGGAGGATTCATAAAGTCTTTATAAAAATAATAAAAAACATAAAATCACATTATTGTATTGGGTAAATATATATTTGGTCAATGATAACATATATAGTATTTATTTCATCGTTTTTGGGGTATAATGATGTCATAATACACACCATATATATATATACTATATTTAATATATACCCAAATATTTGACTATCTTAGATAATTATGAAACATTCATCATTGGATATTTCTAACATTATAATTAAAAAAATAATTTTGATTCAATCTTAATAATTTATACTAATATTAATTGTCACCATTAAAATAAGAACTGACTCTTATTTAGAAATGTTGGGTTTGTTGATAATAACTGTTCTTGAACCCTTATTACATTTTAATTCATAAAAATTACATGATCATTTATTTTTAATAAAATTATATAATAATAATATATCAATAAAATATAATTTATTTCATAAATCCATTAATTTGTTAATATAAATTTTTTATTTGATTTTGAATGTTACCAAATAATATAATTTGTGTTTTATTATATCAAAATAATAATCTATTATCAAGTAACAATAATATCAAAATTATTAATTATTCTATATAATATAAATATTCATATTATTAGGGTCTTGATACATATCCCTTTAATACAAAAGAAAACTTTTGAAGAGTAAGGTGTACGACAATGAGACTTTCATGGTGTGGTTTATCCTACAAGGTTTGGGTTGTGATCTCGATGTGCTTGAACTTATATTGTAAACAGTTTCACTAATGGATTAGTTGTTGGATATCATCTTGGGATTGGTCATGGTAAAATTCTAGTGATTATATCTCCCTCATAAGCACTGATAAATGAGATTTTTAGTGTATTATCCTATTGGTTGGAGTCATCACTTCCTTTTTTAGGGTTAATTCGATTTATTAAAACACTATATTTATAATAATTGTATGACCACTATTCAATGGAAATATAATCATTGGTAATGATGCTTAAAATATTTTATTTCCAATAGGATAAAATGAATCGAAAAAAGTACATGTGTTTTTTATATCTATATTATATAATCATTTATTTAATTAAATAATAAGGTAGATTTTATTTATAATATTTTATTTCATTAAAATATTCTTCCCATAATAAAGTTTTCCATAGAAATATTCATTTCAAATAATAAAATAGTTGAGGATAATTATTTTTAATTACATCAATTGGTTCCCACATTGACTCTTCAAAATTAGGGTTTCTCCATAGTACGTTGACTATGTGCATTTTTATTCCTTAGAAACGTATCTCTATGATCTAAGATCTTCACCTGCTGAACTATATATGAATGATCATTCTCTAATGGTACCACCTATGTATTTAATACATGGTAGGGGTGTGTTATGTATGTCCTCAAGAATGATACATGGAACACATCAAGTACATGAGATAGGGTAGGTAGGAGAGCTAGTCGATAGGCCACTTCTCTGATGTTATCAATGATATTAAAGGGACCAATATATCTTTGACTAAATTTTCCTTTCTCCCATAATCTCATGAATGTTTTTTCTGGGGATATGAGTAATAATTCCTTATATCCAACCTCAAACTCTAGGTATCATCATTGATTTTCATCATAGCTCTTTTTTCAACTCTATGTATCTTTTATGTGATGCTAAATGGTCTTGATATTTTCCACCATTTCCTCAACCATTCCAGGACCTAGTAGTCTCCCCCCAAACTTCATCCCAACTTTCAAGTGTTTTACATACCATAAAATAAAGGGATTTCTTGGGAGAAATTTTTATTCTTGATTGGAAACTATTATTGTATGAGAACACACCCATAGTATTATGTTGATCCCATCCTCCTTTTAAGTCAATTCGATAGGATTTCGATTTTTTTAAGTTTTTAGATAGTACTCTCATATTGTCCATCTGTTTGGTGATGATAATACATTATTATTTTCATCTCAGTATTAATAGAATGATAGAGACTCTTTTAGAACAAGGAGGTAAATCATGGGTCTCTATCAGATACAATCGATTGTGGTGTTCCAAGCAGCCTTGCCATATCCTTAATGTATATCCATGGATGTTGATCAAGGGACAATTCTTCATTAATTTTAATGAAGTGATAATTTCTTGTAGGATGATCCAACACATCCCATATAGCATTATTTCCTCTTGATGGATTAGGAAGACCAGTGAAAAAATCCAATGGTGATATTTTCCCATTTTTATGTAGGTATGGGTAATGGTTGCATCATCTAATTTGGTATTTTCTTTCCCTAAATCAGTCAATTACATAAAATATATTTGATATATATTCTCATATCTCAATAATTATATTGTCCCATAAATAGTGCTCTCAGAGATCTTGATATATCTTTTTTGCTTCATGGATGGAAAAGAAATTTGAACTTTTTGCATCATCCAAAAGATTCTTTAACTCATGATTTGATGGTATGCATAGTAGTTACCCAAATATCAAAAATACTTCTTCACTAACATTGAAATATAAGGATTTACATTATCTTATAACTTCATCTTTCTTCTGAATTCACACATCATCTCTATCATAATCCATTATCCTCTCTTAAAGGGATGATTGAGAAATCATTTATGAAAGGATTGATTATGTCCATTCCTTTATGATTCCCATGTCCATCCCTTTTAATGTCTTTAAAAATCATATCCTTCTCAATTCTCATTAATGATTAAATTTTTATATCCTTTCTACTTAGATCATCTTCTACGTCATTTTATTTTAATTGATAGTTGAATATTAAGTGGTCATCGTCCCTGATCATCTCTAACCATCTTTGTTAGAGCATATTCATCTCATTCTATGTGAATATATACTTATGGATATTCTGATCAATATATATTTAAAAGTTATCCCCAAATAGATAATTTAACTATATTTTAAATGAGTAAATAACAATAGTCAACTCAATATCATTTGTGGGGACAGTTTTTTAATGAATATCCAATTTCCCTGAGGCATAGGAAATCACATTTTCATTATTCGAAGCAGCATTGAATGACAAGAAATGATTCCCACTTGTGGGAAGTGTGAGTAAAAGTGTCTTCATAAGCCTCCTTTTCAAATCCTTGATGTTCTATTTATATTCAACATTCCAAAAAAACATGGCTCCCTTATGAGTTATCCTGGTTACAATGTTTTACAATCAGGATAAATTTCAAAAAAATTTACCATAATACCCATATAATCTAAGGTAACTATCGATATATATCACAGAAGTTGGCCTCTTCTATCCTTCAATTTATTCTTTATTTAAAGGGTCCATAGATATCCCAATTCTAATGATAATATCCCCCAATAATGAGGCATCCATCAACTAAAACTCAAATTTTTAGTACATTGTATAATTATTATCCTTTCGTAAGTTCATTACTAACATGATTAAATGATCCTCTTGTTCCACCTTTATTTTGGAGTATATTATAATATCATCTACAGATGCTATAATTTTTTTTCAAGGTAATATTTAAGGATTCTATTAAACAATTCCATGAATTTTTATGGCTTATTTTTGAGTCTGGATGGAATTGTGATGAACTCATAAATCATATACCCTTTTTGGAAAGTAGTCTTGGGGATATCCAAATTCTTCATACTTCCTTGATAATACCCCAATCGAAGATACAATTTGGATAAGTATTATGATCCATGTAGATGATCGAACAACTAATAAATCTATGGTAGATGATACTTATTCTTTGTCATGATCTTGTTGAGTTCACGATAATAAATGCAAATGAAAATTGACCCGTACTTCATATTGACAAAATGAACCGGTGCACCCCATAGTGAAGAACATGGGCATTCAAACTCTTTATCCAAATTCTCTTGTAGTTATTTAATAATATCCTCATATTCCAAAATAACCATTCAATATAGAGTCTTGGATAATGGAAATTTTCTATGTATAATCCTGATTGAACAATTCAACCTCTCAGGTAAGAGGAGGACTGGTAAACTTTTTGGGAAACACATCAGCGTATTCCATCACAAATGGCCTGAATTCAAGGATGGTCCTTTCCTTGGAAAAAATAATTTGGACTAAATATGATTTATAATACTGAAATAATATCCATGATTGAGATGTTGGTTCTAAATAAGATTCACTCTCATCCATTCACTTTTAATGAATTAGGGGATGATTCACGATAAAAATAGTTATTTTTTAGTCATGAAAATTTATTTTGGATATATATAGGGATAACCAATCTCTACAACAGAAAATTATATGAAAGGGAGTATCATAAGGTTCACTGAGAAATTCATCCCACTAATTTTGAAATGGGATGACTTATATACACAGGATGCAATGATTTCCCCATTTGCGGTTTTCATCGATATCTCTACTCCCATGCATTATATTGGTGATTTAATAGTTGTAATAAACTTGTGCGAAATTAAGGAATACATAGAACCAGAATAAAAAATTATGTTCACTATTATTGAATGAATAACTAGGGTACCTATCACCACTTTATTTTTGATATCCACAACCGTGGTTGTGATTGAATAATCTTTCCATTTCTACCTTGGAGGTTGTCGGTTGTCTCAAAAAACCCTTGGATTAGTCCAGTGTTTTGATATGTGAACTTGTTCCATGAAATTAAAACAATTAAAAATGGGTAGAGGGTTGACCAGAGAATTAATTTCCTCCATTGAATTAGTGGTTTTATCTAATTAGCAATCTCTATTTAGTTGTCCTTCCTCGCTACAATTAAAGCATTTCCTCTTACCCTAATGAAATTTCTGAGTTCTTCTATATGCACTTATGATAAGTGGGATGTTGAGATTTATTAGAATTATTATATTTCTCCATTAGAGTGCTATAATTAAACTGTACTTTCCACATATTATCCTTGTGATACCCTTGATATTTTTCGATACACATTTAAACTTTGAAATAACATCAAACAATTTCCTCATATCTATTAAAGTCCTAGATCACCATGGATTTACATAGACAAGGTTTTATCCCACAAAAGAAGCTATAAACATTTCATTAAAAGGTTAGGATAAAGATTAATGATTATCATGAAATTATTCTGATGTTTTAATCATAAATCATGATTGATATTTTGTCTTTTTATTGAATTCAAAGAAATCCCATTCCATTAAAGGTCAGAAAGTTCCACAAAAACTATTTATTGATTTTTATCAATATTTTATTCAACACCATCACTTCGATCAATTACTCAGTCTTCATACACTTTATGAATGTTTACCACTAATTAGAATCTCCTTACACATGATAAACACCTTGTATAACCTTCAATTACTTAGAAAATCGATGTACGAAGAAGATCTTATCAATGGAGTTGGTCCATTGTTCCCTGATTAAGAGAGAAGATGATCTATTGAAATTCAGAGGCATTTTTTCATAAAAGGCTCAATTACATCTTTTTCTTTATTAGTGGAATTGGGAAGCTCCTCTAGATCCATGATTATATTCAGAACCTGAGTTGGAAGAAATATTATCATCGCAAAGTTCACTATTCATTATCCCATTGGGTTGGGAATATCATTTGGTTAGTCATCACATTTTACGTCACAATGATTGTTTACCTAATTCCTCATATTTTTGGTTATTGGTTGGAATAATGGGAAAATTAAAAATGAGTATTTCTTAACTGTTAAACACATAAAAGGTAATCCATTAACAACAAGAGGATAACTTATTGATGACATTTATTTGTTAATTTAGGAGTTTCTAGGATTTAATAAATGTTATCCATGTTATAATTCCAATCAAATATTCTTATTTATATTTTTCCCTTAATAATGGTTCATAATGAGATTATGAATTTACCAAATAATATCTCCTAGGTGTTTCAAAACATGTGCACAACAAGGATCATTGTAGTGAACCAATTCTTGACCGCGTCTATCTCAATGTTATGTTTTCATGTTTTACACCTATATACATGTGTTCCAAAGATAATCTACTTGAAGTATTGAGGCATGGATATATTTTCATGATAAACGAATTACTCAATACTTTATGAAATTTTGGGATCTTTTCTTATACATAGTCTTATCCTTTATTGTTTCACTAGAGGTTTCAGATTCTAATTCCAAAAATAGCTAAACATTTCCTTTGAAGACTACTATACCATGACCTTTATTACTTATTAATTTTTGATTTATTATATAAGAGTACACATAATAAAACCTTGAAGATCAATAATGCTAGTGTATTTTGGAATTAGGTTCATTAAATAAAAACATAAAATAACGAATACATCACATTTTTTGAAAACTTCATTAAAATTCTCATATTATTCCTTCGTACTTAAATCTGGATGGGATAACCTAGGGACAAACATAAGAAAGAGATGGGCTATAAAGCCCAATAATGGGATAAAAATGGAATAACATGAATAATGTTTTACATGTTATACAATAGGTAATGAAATGGGGCCTAAAATGAGAGATAATCATAAAAATGAACAATGAGGTTTGATATAGCATGATAATCATAAAGGCAATATGAGAAATGTGGAAACCACATAAAACAATTCATCATAAATATCGATCAAGGTTAAATTTTAACAAATCAAGACACAAAACAGTAACTTGAGGGATTAGGTTCACTCCTGAAACCTTTTAATGTTGTCTTAGGAGACTGACAAAATTACCCAATGCATTGGGGTGCTATATAAATCTAGATTCACCCATCACTTTCATTTCATTTTCATGCTTCAGTGTACCGCACATATCTCACAACATCTATTCAATCATAAAAATATTTTATTCTATGACCAAGGAGTGTGTAATACATAAATGGTCATCCCAATTCAATAAAATTATGTTTATAAAGGTGAATAGAGTTGATAAGAAATGGGTACAGTTATTCACTACACAATTGTTTGTCATGTAAAATCGATGTGGAATTTCAATAGCATTACGGGAGCGTATGAATGTTCATGGGAGATCTTGATGATATTTAAAGGCTTATCTCATCATTTAGACTAAAAAATATCAGTAAAGAGGACATGGTAGAATATATACTATCATAATTAATTGTAGATAAATGGCATAATAAAATGATAAAACATGAATACATAGAGGAAAGAGATGGTTGCTTACCTTGAGAGGGTGATTACAAATGATTGGGATGTGTTTCTTGTGATCTTAGTGGAACATTGGTAAGAATCTATAGAATATAGGGAAGATTAAGGATGTTATAAAAGGTTTTTATGGGAAATGGGATCATGGGGGAGTTTTTATAGGAAAATAGAGGAAACTACTTTTTTATTTCTCGAACATATGTTTTGGAATCAATATGACAAATTAACCAAAACCAAAAACATTACCATGGTTTTTGACATTGTTTATTCCTAAGAGGGTTTATTTTAATTATTTTACTTAGTCAGGGTCATAAATTATTAAAATAATAGACATATTGATGCGGAAGTGAGTCATGTTTATAAAGAAATGATTTCAGAACCTTAAAATATATTACATGTTTTGAGGGACTCATAATGACATTATAATATTAATAAAACAAATATAAAATATAATTATTTTAATGGGTAAACATATATTTTTCCATGTATACCATTAATTTTAATTGTTAAAGCACTGTTTGGATATTATGATATCATAATACACACCTTATAATTATAGTTTATTAAATTTTTACCAAGAAATTCTGTTGTCTTAGAAATTTATAGAAAATTAATTATTGGATTAATTTTTAAATTATTATTCCAAAAATAATATTTATTTTATCAACATAATTTCACATATATATGAATATTTTAATTTTAAAATAAGAATTCACATTTACTGTTTAATTGTTGGTTTTTTTGACAATAATAGTTTTCCCAACATTTTTACATTTGATTTCATAAAAATTATATATTATTTTATATTTAATAAAGATGATTTAATAATAATATTTCAATTAAATTTTATTTATTTCAAAAATAAATTAATTCATAAAAATAATTTCCTTAATTCAATTTTAATATTACCCAAAATATAATTTTTGTTTCATTATATCAAAATAATAATAATTTATAAGGTAACGATAATATGAAAATATATTCATTATTAAATACAATATACATATTCCTGTTATTACGGTCTTGATAAATATCACTTTAACACCCTAAAAAACTCTCTAATATTAAGGTGGAGATTGGGAGAATTTTATAGCATATATATAAGTACATGGTTTGGATAGTGATCTCGGTGATCTTGAACTTCGGCCACAAATAGTTTTCTCAAGATTATGTTGTATAATCTTCACATGCGATTAGTCAAGGTAATAGTACAATGATTCTACATCCCTAAAAATATTTGATAAATTTTATTTGTAGGGTATGATCGTGCTAGTTGATTCCATCACTCCCATTTTTTGTGTCAATGAGATTCGTTAAAACCCTCTATTTATACATATCATATGATCACTTTTTAGTAAAAATATTATCAATGATAATTGTGATTATCAATCATTTAATTATGATAGAATAAAATGTAACCAATGAAGTTAATTTGTTTTCTATATCCATAATATATAATATCGAATTTAATTAAATCACAAGTGGTAATTTAATTATAAAAGTTTTGGTCATTATAAATAGGCCTCATCCATTGATATTATTTGGGGATTCACTCAATGTGTGTTCCTATACTCCCTAATCCTATTGTTCTAGGCACTTTTTAGACACTGTTAGGGGGTTCACTTTGTGGGTTGATCCTTTAATCTCTAGATTCGATGCATATGTAAGTGGAATTGATGCTCGTGATTGTCTATGTTTGGGCATGAGTGTTCTAGTTTCTTGACCTATAGTGATCCTTGGTGTGATGTTACATATGATATTGGTTTTTAATAATTGGACTTGATTACCTTATTATATATATATATATCTGTGTGTGTGTGTGTGATTTGATTTTCTTTGAAACTTTTTTAAATGGAATATTTGGAACTATAGAAAAAGGGAAATGTTTTACCTTTCTATTGATATAAAAAAATTTAATGAATCATTATTTCTTTTTTTATTTAACGTTTGGAACAATAATATTGTTATACAAAGTCTTGTTTTAGGACACCTAGGTGGGATCCTACTAATCCTATTTATCTCACACCAAGAACACCCCTTTGGCGATGTATAGACCTGGTTATGTGTTTTGATGCATGGAAAGGAAAGGTGTCATGACGAGGTTTTGAGGTTTCTATCATCTATGTTTGGGTAGATGTTGGTGATATGGAGTGTGTTTTCCAACACTATTACATCCGGTAGTCAGTTTCTCTTTTATTTGTCCTTTTTTGTTAGACATGTAGTTTGGGTTGTTATAACTGCTTGAGTAGTATCATTTTTATTGTATTCTTTCAGTTTTGGAATATATTTTTCCTATTTTTATATTCAACTATTTAAATATACTATGTATATATTTTTCATGTTTTCCTCTTTAGGTTATGTAAAATAATTCCCTTTGGTTGTTTTCTATGGTTGGGTTCCTGTCTCTAGATGATGGGGATTATGAACAACCTTCTGGTCTATAGTGGATCAGGTGAGATTCCATGTTCGAAAAAAACCATGGCATATTCGTTAGAACTCTTAATATCCTATTTTAATCAACATCGTAATACTATATTCATTTAATTGTAAAACATTTACCAAGAACATTTCCTATAAATCACGAGGACTATTATTTAAAAGAATATCATCATCATCTTGTCCACTACACATTCCCTATGGACCATACCATTGTCTAATCAACCTACCACCCACTAAAAATCTCACTACCACTACCTAAACGAAAAAGTTCATGCTATCATTTGATGACCCTCCTTTTTATATAATGACTTATAACATGAATATGATTAACACACCCAAAAATATACAACTTAAATACTTATTTAATGAAATATCAACATTGATCAAACAGTAAAGAGTAAAAAACTCTTCCATTTATATAGTATTAATAGTTAGTGTTTTCCATCCTGGTCTATTCACCCAATTCCTAATGAGGAACAATATTTGTTCAAACTTTATTATGCTAAAACAATGATGAACATGTTCTCTTGATTCTTATTTCTTGATATCTTTCACAAATCAAGTACATTTCCTTCTAGTATATTATTGGTAAATTTATATTCTAGTTCAGTATGTCTCATACTTATATGAAACATGAGATTCTAAGACTACTAAATCACACTTTTATTATAATAGAATAACTATCCACCCAATTGAATCTTTTATATATCCTTAAATAAGTACATAAACCATACTAATTCTATTTCATCTTCCATTTAATCCACATATTAATCTTTTGTTTTAGAAAAAGAAAATCCTGATTTTAGCCATGAAATTCATATAACCATTATTCCTACATAGGTAAAAAATCCCGAGATGATCTTCTGAGTATCTAAATATCTATCACAATTATCATTTAAGAAACCTCATAATATATTTTCAATCACAAATCACTACATTGTATCTTCTAATAATTTCAAGGAACAAATGATCCACTTTAATGAATCTTAGTATTACCTTCCCAAATTTGAAATGAAACGACTCACAAATCCCACTAAAAAGTAAATGTCTATTCATCTACACATCATGGTGTGCATAATTATACTTAAAACTGATGATAATAGAACAATCTAAAATTATTGAACCATGTATTCTATTTTATTTTAATTCTTCTTGAACAACATAATGTTTTTAATCAAGGGATTTGAGACCATATTACCATTAGATTGTACAAAAAGTTCATTTTCCAATGATCTTTGGAACCTACCAATTACATCATTAAAATAAATTCCTCCAAATTTAAATATGGTTTATCACATTTACATCCATACGCTTCATATTTAGATTATAGAAAACAACTATTCATAGCACTGTCTAGATGGTATCATGCTTAACAACCGGTGAGAATATATCAAATAAGTTGATTCTGTCCTTCTATTGAAACTCATTCCCCACTTTCCATCATTGAATATATTCTTACAATCATCTTACTGTTTAAAATATAACACTCACTTGTTATTAAGTTCTCTATTACATTATTTTAACCCATACATCTCTCAGGTTTTATTGGTGTCTATTGAAAAACTATCTCCTTTCATAACTATCTCCCACTATCCCATGTCTTTGGGAGTAGTCACATGTTTTTGGGATTTTTGGTTCTCCATCAATTAGACATAGAAAATTCATGTCACCTCTAAATTGTTTGACTAACCAGCTATACTATGAAGTCCTTTGAAAGCTTACCTGTGACTCTGATATTTTTTGATCAGAAATTTTAAAGAAAAATTCTTATGAAGTTCCATATTATGATGCTAAATCTTCTGGAGAATTCCATAGGGATTTATAGGTCCTATATCATTTTAGTACACCTTTTATTAGACATAATTCCAAACTATATGTCCTGATATATAAAATAATTAGAAATCTTTACTTACTAGTATCCTCGATCAGATAAACATATACGTGTTTATTTGATTCTTTACTCTCAAATTCCTTCTCATCCAAGTTAGGTTCCATCCATAAATCTATTTAATTTAAGATAACATTTCAAATATTTATGACCTGTCACTTTTCGTAATCCAATAACTTGAATAAAGATTTTTCATCTCAATATCTTATAAAAAAAGTTCATGGACTTTTCATCATGTATTTATTTGTCCATTTCCCCAACATGAATATAGATGATGATCCAAAAAACAAGGTGTAAAACATTCGATTGATTTATGGTACATTTATGTTTTATAAATTCTTATCCCAATGGAGTTAGTGTACTTATAATAAATTAGAATGAAACTATGTTCATAGATTCTAGTGAAATTACCTTGGGAATTTCAAAGTGCACCCTCATGCTTTGTTTCTTTTATATTAATTTCATGTTCATTCATAATTTCACACCATTAATCTGTAATGTATTAAGATAATATAAATCAATCTGAATCATATTATTTAAATATAATATTCAAAAGTTCCTTAATTTTTACTCACCATAATTTTCAAATCATAAAAATTTTATCTTCTGACTAGTTTCCCTCTACATCATGGACTTCCATTTAATGAATATTGAAAATAAATCAGACATATGTCCCCAATTTTAAACAAATACTATCCTTATCACATCATCAATTAAAGTCATGAAGTAAAGTGAACCATCATGATATTGGATTTGGGAAGGTCCCCAAACATCAGAGTGAACTAGTTATATCTTCTTATATTTAGTATTCTAACTAATAAACATAAATGATTCCCTTTTATGCTTCCTAATAATAGGACTATTATAAATTATAAACTCAACATGATAAATATTAAATAATCCCTTTTCAATTATAAATATCATATTATTCATATTGATATGTTCTGGATATAAATTCCATAACTATGAATTATCAAACATCGTTTCAATAAAAATTACCACTATATATGATATTGCTATAAGATTTAGGGTTCCATCTTTTACTCATTGTGACACCAATATTGATCCTCGATTATCCTTCTAAACATTGTTCGCAAATCTAGTAACATAGTCTGTCACATTTAACTAAAATATGGAAATTAGGTTATTCTATTTACCTGAAATGTGTATGAATTATTTTAAATATAAGAAGAACACATCATTTATATATATATATATATATATATATATATTTAAATATCATTTCTCTAATAATTATGAGGCTTTATATTTCAATAAATGAAATTTTTTAAAGTTACCGAGAACGCGATTTTCTATACATCCTTGCTCATTCATTGAGTGAAATGATTATCTCGGGTCATTCACCATTGAATAAAGAAAATATTGACACTAAGAAATAAATTTTTCCCTACCACAATTATACTCACCAAATTTTAAATTTTGGAATTTTATTCTTCTAAAATTGTCTTCGGATATTTGAAACCCTTATTGAGATGCTGATTTCAAAAAATCTAACATGTATGGCGAATGCCAATTGGTTTACCTAGACTTCCCTCTCTTGAAATTTATTTCATTATTTTCTAAACTCTTTATTTGGATGAAATATCACTTCCTTTAATATTTAGTAATGTACAGATATTTTTTTATTCTCCCTCATTCTGGGTTCATCATTCAGTTTTACGTTCCTAGAATTCTCAAATACCAAGTTGTTTGTTCCATGGTAATTGATTACTGCCATTACCATTGAATCCCATGACTCTGGTAATGAATACAACAGTAAATGATCCCAATCATCATATGTAAACTTCACCTTCACTGATTCATGTTTCCCTCAAATCGTATTGAATTCATTCACATGATATACCATAGGTCTATCATTTGATAGCCTCATGTTAATGAACCTCTGCATCGTGAACACATTGGTAATTGTTGATTCATTCTAATACAATTTTTTCATTTCCTTCAGCTACTAAACCATAGTATTCACCACCTAAATGTTAAAATACACATTCTTTTCTAATGAAATCTTCACTATCATCATAAATTTTATATCTAACTTTTCCTATTCCACCTTTCCTATTTTATATGGATTTCATTCCATTAATGAAACCTTGAAATCCTTTTAAATGTCGTAGTACTTCTTATGAACTCTCCAAAACCCAAAATATATTTTATTGATTATTCCTCTATGGAAATTACATTCAACAAATTATATACCTTATGATGAAAAATAAACTCCCAGTTAAATAAAAAAACATCAAGGCATGAGATTGAATGCAACTTGAGCTACCTCAGAGTGTACGGATGAGATAGAATGAAAAACTAAAAGGACTGAAATAACATGTTATGAATTTAGAGGCATACAATTTTGAGAATTTATCTTACTATAAAATTTAAAATATGAAAATAAATCCTCTGGAATATTTCATCAATCTGTGTGTACAAGAAGAAATGATGTCCATGCACCCTATTCACTACACCAATTCATCCTCACACACACTCAAGGCTAACTTATAATTCATATAAATTCATGATAGAAATATATAATGAGAATAAATAGAGGATTAATTAGTTTTGAAATTATTCCAACATCTATGGAGGAAGAAAATTAAATTTTACATTACAATGGGAAGATACAATAATCACAATCGATTTTTCAAAGTTATTAAATTACATAACAAATTATAAGTAATATTCCAATAAAATCATTTAACCTGAATTGAAGATATTACATAAATATTATAATCTAAAACTACTTATATAGTTAAATCTCTTTAAAATATTCATGGAAACCCCACCATTTAACCATGGTGATTGGTGATCTCCTTTTGTAATTGACACCTGACCATTATAGTCGATGAATAGTGAAATGGTCACCCAACCCTTTGCCTCTAAACTATGATGACTATTTTTCTAAATCTAGTTACCATTATCTTTCCTACTACACATTACCATCATGAAATACCATAATTTGAATAACCTATCACCCTATTGAGATCTTTTTTTGATGGATGAACCAAAAAGGTTATTATATCATTCATGTTTTCTTCTTCTAGAAAAATGACTCAACACTTGAATTGGATTCATACTCCCAATAGAGGATAATCTGGAAAATAACTCACTTAAACCCTAATTGTATCACATAATCATCTTTTAATAATGAAAGCATTATATATAATAATTTATAGTATATCACCCACACACACAAATTGATAATATAAAAATATTAATAAAACCGAACAAAAACCTATCCATATATTCACCACAATCATGATAACCAATAATTATAAATAAGCTCCAAAGAAGAAATCCCTAGTATGACCAAAATAAATTTCACAAATTAATAAAAACCTAAATAATTTCATATATATTATAAAATCATAAAATTTGTGATAAGAGTTCATGAAAACACTCACTTGGGTATTCTCTAACCCAATCAAGAAGAATCCAAGGGAGTTGAATGGATTTCATGAGGAATCTATTGAAACCTGAAATATATAATACATTAGTAGTTGGTAAATAGAATGAAGAGGAAGATTATAACATTGGAAAATGTTGTAAATGTCTTACCTATACTTAAACATGATTAAATCCACTCAATCGATTATTTATCTTCAATGAAGATGAAGAGAGATTCAAGGAAGGGATATGAGATCCCAGAGAGGGTGTTAGAGCATATTAAAATAAGGGAGAATGGGAGGGGGATTTTTCATGTGGTTTCATGTATTTTTTTCTTGATTAAAACGTTTCTCTTCCATGTAAAATTTTATCATATTTTAAATGTTTCATGTTTTATATATTTTATATCATTTGTGTTATGGTTTTTTTATACAGTTTTATTTTTTTGTTGTGTTTTGTTTTAATATTTTCAAACATATAAGAATTAAATTTATATGTTTACATATATATATATATATATGTTTAAATATTTTTATTTATATATAATTATATATACAATATATAACTCTATCTATAAAAATAGATAGATATATTATATTTGATTCTTCTTTTTCCTCAATGTATGTCACTAATACCTTCATCACACCACCTCCCTTGTATCCTCTATTCAAGAATCTTATGCATCACTACTACTCAATGTTCTATCATTCATCCTCACATGAAAATAAATCCTTCCTGGTAGTAGTGTTAGTCCTCTCCCATGTGTAGCTTCAACCTACCACACCATGTGATTCCTTTGTTCAAGAAGTGAATCGAATACACTTTGTGTCATGACATCCCTTCCCTTTAGCATCTCAATCCTCATTCAAGGTGTTTATCATCCCCAATGGTATAATTAATTTCCTTATTATAAATTATTTAACTTTGACAGATTGCGGCACCATGGTTTCAGTAGTCTGATGCTATCAATGTTCTCTTTTTTTGACAGTAGAACCTCTCCACTTCAATAGAAGAAACATCACCTATCTTTAATTATTAAAATCCTTCTAATTATAGTACTGAGATATACCTATAACCGCTAGTATCAATTCTTAAAATAGTTATTGTCTCACTATCCTTAAAATATATGTATCAAATATTTTCTTTTCAACATTATAAGATTCAATTAATTACTGTACCACTATAAGTTAGATGATAGAAGTGAATGATCCATTCAAGAGGTAATATCCTTTTAATAATAGTAGCATGTAGTTTTAGATCCCCCATTTTATTGGAATCACACATTGGGTCCTCAATGTTAGTGGTAGTATACTCTTTCTACCACCACATAAAATTTGTTACCTCAAATTTTTTTAAGTACTATATTTTATTTTTTCTATGTACGGAAACTTGTTTTTTCTAGTGTCATTTGTTCAAAAAAAAATTTATGCCGAAAGTTATGAATTTATTAATTCTAAATTATCTTTATTCTAAAATATTTTTTGTACACTATTTTTAGTATTACATTTATCTCTATATTTTTCCAATATTTAAATGCTTTCTTATTTTTCATTCTTTATTGTTCCATAGTTAAATTAACTATTTTTAAACATGGTCAAAGCATGTATATGCACTATTTTAATACTTGGTGCATCATATTTTAAAAATATTTTTTATTTTCTCTATTTTTGTAATTATTTGACTGATTATTATGGAATTAGTGTAAAAGGATTAATTAAATTTTTTTATCATTATAATTATTTAAATGATATATTTAATTTAATTTTAATTATTTCTATATTTCTAGAATCTATTTTATCTCTAATAAAATAGGTTGACACTGTTTTTGTTATTTTTATTAAAAAATAACTATTTTCATGACCTATATTTTTTTGGGTGATTTATATAATTTATATAAAGTAATTAGGGGATATATAGACCGATGATTGAAAACATCTTTGAAACAAGATTTTTACGTGGGAATAAAACCGAGAAATTCCATATTTCTATATAATCTATAAAATCTTGTGATCTCTATTTCATTTTCTATATGATCTCTCAAGTTCTAAATTATGTCTTCCTCAACTTCAACTTCCTTAACAAGATGATTTGAGCCAATACTCAAAAACCAATATAGGTACTTATTCATTTGTCTCTTTGTTCCTGGTCTTTAGTGTCTATAACACTACTTCCCATCTCTCAAATATGATGTCACTTTCTATTTATTCTTTTATATCAAAAATAATTTTATTTATTTATGCTGTGACTCATGGATTCTGAATTCGGGTTCATTTGGGTTGTGAATCATATTTTCTAATATCAGTGTAGTAATTGGGTTTTAAATCCCAATACAAAATCCAGTTGTATTTCTAGTTATACTTACACTAGAAAACGTAGGGTGTAATTGGGTTATGATTCTACTTTAAAATAATTTATTGTGAACACAATATCACACAATGAGTAGAGAGGTATACGGGTAGATTGGGATTACTACAGAATGAAATAATATAAATAATAAATTTGTGCTCCTTATTTTCCTTTATACTACTATGTAAAATTATTAATAAAAATATATATTTAATTTAAATCATAAATCAAATCATTGAATATTTTTTTAATGAGATCTATCTCCCACCCCCCTCTAGAACTTCATTAATTTACATATCCAACCTAAGATTTCTGTCAAAGGTTATTCCTTTTAGAATTTAGAAAACCCTTATATTGTCTTATATTTTCCATTTTTATGTATATTATTATATGTTCTTACCTGTTACAATATCTCATAGTCTTTGGATAAATTCCCTTTAAAATGGTTAGAATGAATTAAAATGATGGATGGATTCCTCATAAGCCACATTACTTTGATGAAAGTTATTATTGTTACAATAAATCCACAATGGAGGTTTACCTCAAGTATTAAGCATAGAATATTGGTTAATTGTGGACAAAGCATATGAATTACCAGAATCTAGCCTAAATACTATTATATGAAAAGATGCTATTAGATATTATTTCAATTATATCTTCGTAAATATATTATATTGTTCTATTTATATAAGATGGTTTAATAATGTTTCTTCATGTAAGAAATTTCATTATATCTAGAAGATTTTACAAGTCACTCACGTTGTATCATACAGGATGATTAAAACCAAACTATGAATTCTTCAAAAAGAGTAACACGATTTCTAGAAAGGTAAAGATGAAATTGTAAATCAAATTCCTCATCAATTATTAAGTATTTATAATAGAATAAATTCCCTCAATGAAACTTTAAGGAACCCCATATATATTGAATTATTCCTAATAGATCTACCCATGGAATGGAATTAAAAGAAGGTTTTTGATTGATAAAAGTTATAAAATCAAAATGTGTACATTGGAAGAACTCATTAAAATATTTCTACAATATGTACTTGAGTTGAAGAATATCATAAAATAAGAAACATCAAAGAATAAATGTATTCCTTTAAAATATAATATAAATTTTATTTCTAACCATTATTAATCTAATGAATAAGAATGTTATAAAGTATAAATAAACAATTCAGGATAATATATCTATAATTTTATGAAGATAAATAAGAAGATTAAAAAGTGATAAAGTAAAGATCAAAATAATTATCGGAAAGAATATAAAGATACTATATATAGACCACATGTAACTTGTTTGAATATAGGATGTATGGTTACATCAAACCTGATTATCCAAAGATAATGAAAAAAAAGTACGAGATATAAAATAAAAGAAAGAATTGAAATGTTCTTATCATGTTGGTTGGAGTTGTATTAAATAATATGATTCGATTAATGAATCTGTATTTGTGAAAGTATCAACCAAACATTTTTTGAATGAAATAATTATATCTAAGGTATGTAATGATTCATATTCTAGTTATTATTCTAATATTGAAGGTTGTGTCTTTTAATAGTTGTATATAAAAAATATAAAACATCAAAATAATGTTTTAAGAGTTACTGGTTTTATAAAAAAAATGAGAAAAATAAGGGTCTTATTAAGGATAGAAATAAAGTAAATAAATATAATGATGATGTTAAGGAAAAAATTATTAATTTTTCTTCACTTTTGAAATGTATGATCTATAATGATTTTGAGTCTAATCAGAAATAAAATGATAATCTTTTATGGGAAGTTAAAATCTTAAAAGAAATTTTATCTGCTTTTGTTCAATGAAAGGAAAAATAGGATAAAATTGTAGAAATGATGAAACTGAATAAATATATAACTTATTAGGGTTAAAATCATTAGATAACATTGTTATAAAAGAAAATATTTGTTATAATTTCTTCTAGATTGGTTTCTTCTGTTACATGATTTAAATTTTGAAAGCATGTAAATAATGCTAATAAATATTCTCTTAGATATCATAAATCTTTGGTTATACAAAGACACTTATTTCAAAAAAATTCAAATACATGTTTACCACATAATACTTGATTTAAATCTATTTGGGTATATAATAATTCTATTTCTAACCATGTTAGACGTAAAATAACATTAGTTGCCAAAATTTTACTATATATAGGTTTTTATTATAGGATAACTCCCTCAAGATTCTCAAAGAAACATGGTACAATATTAATTGGTTGTTCCTAGAACATGTCTGGTGACCTCTCATATTTTCTCACCTACACCAATTGTGATGGATGGTCTTTCACTTTTATAGAAAATTATAAAGGCAATGTTAATGGTTTGGGAAAATTAAGTATTTCAAATGTTATTTCAATTTCTAATTTTTTTTATGTTTAAGGAATTGAGAATAATTTAATATGTATCTCTCAACTTTTTGATGATAATATTTATATTATGTTTTATGATGATAAATATTTAGTGATTAAATATAATACAATTTTATTTTATGATAATATAAAGGATAATATTTATTATCTTAATTTTGTTGATATTTATAATCAATTTCATTAGTGTTATAATTATATTGAAATATATGATGTTATCTAGAAAACAATAATAGTTTATGATAATTTTTGAATGATGCATATTTTTTCCAAGTGCGGACATGTTCTAGATTTACCGAATATATCAATTATAAATGATTTTTTTCTTATTCATGTTTATTAGGTAAGAATCAAAATGAATCATTAAAATATATCAATAATTTTTATACTTATATTACTCTTGAATTATTTTATATTGATTTATTTGGCCTAATTATAAATTCTAGTTTAGGTGGTAAGAAATATTGTTTTTTCATTTTTTTGGATTAATATAAATTTAAATGGGTTTATTTTACCTCTCATAATCACAAAACCTTATTTGAATTTAAATTTTTTTGTACTTTTATAGGAAAAAAGTGGTTTTTTAATTATTTCTATTATAATTTATAATATTGGTATGTTTTTTAACATTATTTTTTAAAACATTTGTGAAAAAAATAATGCTAATAAATTTTATTCTCTTAGAACACCAAAAAAATTGTGTTTTAAAAAAATAACTATTGAAGAAATAGATCAAACCATTATTAATGAATATAGTTTACCAAAAAAATTAGCCTAAATATTTTAATAATTATTACTATCTTTTGAATAGAGTTTATGTTAGTTTGTTGTTGAAGAGAACAACTTTTGAATTTTTTAATGGTTGAAACCCAAAGGTTAGTTTTTAAAAAAATATTGGTTATAATGTTTTGTTATTGAATACAAATGATAATTTTGATAATTTTGATTATAAAAGTTTTTATGGAATTTCTATTGGCTATTTTTATTATAGTAAAGCTTATAGTGTTTATAGTAAACATAATATGAATTTTAAGGAGTCTATGAAGATAAATTTTGATGAATCTAGTAGGGTTCAGAAATAGTTTTTTGAAAATATTGAAGATGATTTTATATTTATACATTTTGATGATGACAACCCTCTAGATAATGTATTTATTGAGGGGGGGGGGATTATTCTCAATATAATCCTTGATTATGGAGGATTCATAAATATCATCTCATTGAAATTTTATTAGTAATGTTAGTTCCTGTATGAAAATTGGAATATTTGTTTCAAAATTCTTTTCTAACTCTAATTTTTTTATGGGAATTTTCATAATAATATTATTGATTCATTAAATGTTAATAACTATATGTGTTCTATGTAATCTAATCTTAAATAGTTTTTTATAGATATATTTTTTTTCATTAATAAAATTTCTTATTGATAATCATGAAATTAAAACTAAATGGATTGTTAGAAAAAAGTTAGATGAATCTAGATATATTATAAAAAATAAAGCCTTACTTTTTTTCCCAATCATACTCATAAGAAAAAGATATAAAATTTGATGATTCATTTTCACCTATTTCCAAGTTATATTATATTTAAATATTTTTATAGTTTTCTTGTTTTCATGGTTTTAAATTGTATCAAATGGATGTAAAAATTGAATTGTTAAATTGTTTTATAAATAAAATTTTGAATGTTTCCCAACACCCTGGTTTTAAAAATAATGGATTTCTTAATCATGTTTTTAAAATTTTTAATGTTTTGTATGGTCTCAAAAAATCACTTCATGTTTTTTATGAAAGTATTTGTTTGTTTATATTTAATTATAGATTCAAGAATGTTAATTTTGATTGATTTTTTAAGTTAATATCTAATGATATTTTAATTGTGAAAATTTATGTTTATTATATAATTTTTGTTTCTTCTAGTGAATTTATTTGAAATGATTTTTCTTTTGTGATTTAATCTGAGTTTAAAATGGTATTAATAAGGGAATTAATTTTATTTGTTGGACTACGAATTTTACAATGGAATTATGGGATCCTTATTAATAAATATAAGTATTATAAATAGATGGTTAAAGATTTTGGTCCTAATTCATGTAGGTCTATGAAAATGTGTATGATTACCAATTTTAAATTAGATATTAATGTATCTAGTGAATCAATTTATAATAATGTTTATAGAGGTATGATATGAATCTTACATTATTTAACAGCATCAAGAACAAATATCATGTTTAGTGTTTATTTATGTGATTGATTTCTAGATGATCCTAAAAAGAGTCGTATTAAAGCTGTGAAAAGAATAATTTTATAGGTTAAAGGAACTTTCATCTCTTTTTTTATCGTAAATATCATTATTTTTCATTTAATGTCCTATTATGATTCTAATTTTTGGGTTTTTAAAAATAAAAAAAATGTATCCATAATTTTATTAGAAAAGGTTTAATTTATTATTTTCTAAGAAGTAGTTTCTGTTATCTATATCTACTAAATATTCTGAGTATATCTCTACCTCAAATTTTTGTTATCAAATTATATAGATTAAGAAATATTAATATTAATTTTCTCTTTATATTGATATGTTTCCTATTTATTTTGGTTACACATTTGAAGTTTATGTTACTAAAATCCATCACATCATCATATAACAATGAATATTGATCATAGATTTCATTTTAGTAGATATCATGGGAATAAGGGTGAAACGTTTTTGGAATTTATCCCTATTGATAGTCATCTTGTAGACATAATTACTATGAAAGCACTTTTCCAAATTTTAAAAAAAATCAGCTTCTCATGTTAAAAGATTAATTAGTTTTTCTTTTCATATATTTAGGTATATTTTTATATCTCTCTATATACTAAAAAAATGGAGAAAATAAAATCTTTTTTGGTTTTAAATGTTATGGTATATAATCAAATAAAAATGGGAGAGAATTTATTTATGTGATTCAACGTATTTTTGGTTTTTTATTACAACTTCTCTCATTCATGTTTAATTTTTTCATATGTTTAAATTTTTTATTTTTTATATATTTTATATCAGTTCAGTTAATATTTTTTATATATAATTGTGTTTTGTTTTTGTATTTTATTTTGAAATTTTAAAACATATAAGTATTATGTTTATTTTTTTTCATATAAATATAAATACATATATTTATTTAAATATATATATATATAATTATATATAAAATATATACCAATATATATATTCTGTATTTGTTTCTTCTTCTTCCTCATGGTATTACACCACTATATTGAAATACCTTTTCCCAATTCACATCTCTTCAAGTGTCTCTCACATTCATATATATATTCTCCATATTATATTTCATTATCCCCAGATAATTACTCTTTCCTGGTAGTATCAGTGTTCATATTCTATGCACAACTTCGGCATCTCACACCATGAACCTCCAATGTTCTTGAAGTGAATTGAATTATCTTAGTATGAAGACATTGATTCTATTAATAATCTTGAAAGTCATGAATATTATACATCCTCCCCAAATGGAATCATGAAACCCATTATAGTCTATGGTATCTCTCTAACATCATGATACACCACGGTTGCAATGGTCTGGTGGTAGAAACATCCTCCACCTCTAACGGTAGCACTACTATACTATAACAGTAGCACCATCACACATTGATAGAGAAAATGTTTTCAACAAATTTAAATTTAATAAAAATAATTTACCCCAAATAATGTGATATTTTAATGTAACTTGTAACATTTTATGGTTTTAGATTTATTTTGATCATAATTTAAAAAAAATCAATTTTTAGAATTTTACTATTTTTAATTTTTTCGGTGTTTTGGACATAAATTTTTCAAAATTGATTTAATTAATAAATTAATATTTATTTATTCTTTTAGAAAATGTTGGGATTTATTTCACTATTCAACACCAAAAGCCCAATCCATCATTGGATTGTCCAAAATTATCTCACAAATTGGAATTTAAAATATATTCACAGATCCAGCGATTTTTTATGATGGTCCCATATCTCATAAATGACTAAAAACTAATCTCAAAAACTACATGGATAAATATAACATCTAAATAAACATCTTTAATTTTGGTGTCCATTAGTGATTCCTTTGTTTTAATGCTAGTAAATGCATTGTAAACCAAGGATGTGGAACATGAAGAGTCTTACTATACATAATTAATTACCTGAGTAAAATAGAAATATAACTCCCCACATGTATCCAATGAAACTGGAATTTAGTGGATTGATATAGGAAACATAATTTAATAACATTAAAAATGAAACCATTCCCAAAATTATTCATTAAAGTTTTCTCCCGCGTATATACTTTCGATGGACCAATTTTTGAGAAAATGGTTTCCCATCTACTGCCTAAAAATATACATCCCCTCTACTTCCCATAGGGTTAGCACCCTATGTTTAAATTTTCATTATCTTTTTAGTGTTTTAATTTTTTTAATAATATTATGTGTTTTAGTGTGTTTTAGTATTATTCTTCATTTGAGCCTCATATTTTTATCTTTTTTCTTTCCACATCATTCTCTTCTCCACCGTGAACTCTTATGTCCATGATCACGAGTAGCTAACACAAGGATGTTCCCCAGGGATAAATTCAAGGATGAAACCAAGTATATGAAAATTCATGCTTAATTATTCATATATTTTTTTTAAATTTAGGATACGAGGGATCTTAGTCAATATGGTATCTTTATGTCTTCACTTGCCACATAAGGTTTATATTTCTTTCCTGTCATATTTTTACATGATTGTGGAGTCGGATGTGTGGTCTTTCAGCTATTAATGAGAGGAAATTATATTCAAAACCTTAGAAATAAGATTATATTCATACATATGAGAGAGTATCTTCATTAAAAAAAATTGAAAATAATAAAAATAAAATGAAGGTTCACTATCGATGATTCTCTTGGTAATATCTCCTTTCACTCTAACATCATTATATTTAAATTAATTTTGTTTTTAGTATATCTACATATTAAATTTCAGTATTGTATACTAAAATATAAAAACAGAATTTCATTTAGTTTTATTTAATAAAAAAAATTAAAAAAAGGGAATTTTAAATATTTATTGATTAAATGCAACAGCTCCTCAAGAGAATGTCCAAGGTAGGCCCTATGCTACACTTAGTTAAAATATTATTAGAGTATCCCTAAATTGGATACATAAAATTTTCTCCATTACCTGAGAGACAAGTGTTCTTCAGTCACTACTTTTATTCACATTTTGTAAATAATTTTATTTTCTTTCATTGAAAAAGATAAAAATATTCACTGTTCATGATGTATTACAATTAATTTTTTTTGCATGGACTGACCAATATTAGGTGTATGAAGAAGTTCAAAGTGAACATGATACTCAGTTTCAAATAATTATTCATGATATAGAAAACCAAGAGGTCTAAATAGAGTGGATAGAAAAAAATGTACATGTATCCGAGGAGAAACCTGAACCTGAACCAAAACCAAGACAAGTGGTGGAAGATATTTCACTAATAATTTTTATGTTAAAAACATAATCCAATTAAATAAGGATATACTAATTTAATTAATAACATCACCATGTCCTCAACCATTACTCGAGGTTGTATTTGTATAAAAAATGAATTTTTATTCACTTATGGGATGCAAACATTTTTTAGAAGAATCATGGAATTCCTTTGATGAAGATAACCTGAAACATGATCTTCTGATCTTTGATAATGAAAAATAAACACCCATATTCCTCTCTCTTGATTTGGAAGAGAGTGAAGAAGATGAACTGGATGAGATTGAGTGGAAATTGGTCTTTCCTAAAAAGATCTATTTCTAACCTGATATACTTGAAAGGGAATATTCCTTTATTGGTTCTTCATGTATTAATCTTATTCAAGATGAATTGTTTTATGAATTTCCTTTTTCCAAATTTTTAGATATTTTCCAAATAGATAAATACATGAATGTTTTGTAAGAGACTACCCAATTGGTGATGGTCAAAGAATAAGATCTAGAAAAGTTGGTAGTAGTGAGACATCCTCATTTGTTACACATTACAAATCATATCACAGAGGGAACCCCAAAAGTCATCAAGAAGCACCCCTATCATTTCCTACCTCCAACTATAGACCAAATATTCTATCTTTATTCTTCCTTGGGGGTTGGGACCTTTTTGTCTTATTTGGTTTTCTCCATTCTCAATGTCTAATTATAGAAATTTCGAAAACTCACATGTGTTGGTTCATCTAAAAGAAATCACACCCACCATCTGATAGGGGATAATCCACTACAACTTTTAACTGGGGGTAGTAAAACCCTAGAACCTAGTTCGGGGTATGAACCAAGAATTATACTGGTTTTACCCAGTACCTTTAATTTTAATTATTATTGTTGGTTTCTTTATTTCTTGTTGCTTTAAAGCGTAATTATCTAGAAGCATAACTCAAGTTTTCCACTAAAACATAATCCAGGCGGTGTCATTCCTTTTCATTATACTATTTGTTTCACAATTAAAATTATATATGAAAAAAATTATTTGACTAGAAATAAAATGAGGGTAGTAAATTAAATGAGTATCGGGGATTGAATTCATCCTATTTTTATGAATATTATTTGCTCTTTTATTTTATTTTTCTGGACCATTTAATTTTTTTTTTCATTTTTCATCTTTTTTTGATTTTTGATGTCTTGAGATGAATAGAATACTTTGGGAAATTAAAACCATATTAGTGTTCTTGTAAAATTTCTTGATCTGATGTTTTTAGGATTTAAATGATTCTTGAATGGGTTTTTTCCTCGATTTCCAATATTTTCATTTGAGGAAGTTTGATTGGTTGTTAAACTCATATGAAAAAGTACTATCTGATTTGAGAATCTTTTCCAACCTGAGAGGTTCCTAATAATTTTGGACATATTATTCAATTTTTTTGTTTAGAGTCTTGAGAAATGTTTATTAATCTAGAAATTTTACTTTTTATCTTATTCCAAGCTTCTATTGTTTGTGGATTTTTTCAAGTATGATTGAGGGAGCACTTTAAAATAACTTTTTACATTTAACATTAATTTTTTCCTTCCTTTTAATCTGAATATTATTAAAGCCCCAGTATCCATGAAATACCTTTTTAGGAATCCATAACTAAATACATATATACCTCTTAAAACTTTTCTAGAGGTTAAATTTATGATTATTGTAGAACTCAAGTATAGGGGAGTGAGAAGATTAGTGGTATTTTGATTTTATGAATTATTTTTTAACATGAATTGAACATATGGTCATATTTATTTCAACTTTGGTGGAATAAATTTCATTATGGAATGATGGATGGGCGACGAAAATATCATTTCAAATTTTGGATAGTTATTCACCCATAATTTAAGATCATAAGTTGCCTCTCTTTTCCAAAAAAAACGTGACTTTTAAGAGAAATCAAGATCTAAATTCAGGCGAAAACAATTCTATAAATTGGGTAAAAGAGGGAAGAAATTTGTCATTGATTGTTAAAATTATATGTGTGAACTTCCCAATAAATGAAATATTTTTTGGATGCGATTGATTTTCAAGATGATTGAGGAACACACCATTAACGATTAAAACTGTTTTCAGGCATTTTCTTCACACTAGACCTTAACCCTCATCATTCTACCTCAGATGATTGATAATTTTTAACATGTCTAACCAAAGAATCTAAACAACCCCTGAAAAAAATTCTGGTTGAAAGATTTTTTAATTTTGTTATTGGAAACATTAGGAGGATATCAATCCTATTGATATCACACATGTTCTTTTGAATGAGAAGAACTTCACATAAAAATCATTGAGTTAAAAGGGAAAATTGTTTTAGAGAATATAGGTGTAATGACCCGAATAGTAATAAGTGAAATTTCCCTTTTGATTTAATTAAATATCATATTTTGTAGAATGGATATAGAAAAGACATGCACTCCATTTGTTTTATTATATCCAATTGAATTTAAATGACCATTATGTATCGATGTCGTAGATAATATAGCATTAGAACATTGATCTCATGACTAGTAAAAATATATGGTTTTAACAAATCCCTTCGACATAGAGAATGGAGGTTATGGCCATAAATAGTATTATTATTCCATATGAATCCCATTTATCATAACTTTTAATGGAGATATCATTCCTGGAATTTTCCCTAGACCATCCCCAAGCCGAGGTCCAGCACCTTAAGCATGATCAAAACCGTTTATGGGAGAAGTTTTATCTCATCAAGAGGAAAACCCAAACAATTTTCACCAAAGAGCCTCATGAAAGCCCCTCCATCACACACCATACTCTTAGGGAATATACTGGTGTAATAAATGGATATGTATCAATAACCTATCATTATGATTATGTACATTATTTTTGTTTAGAATAATGAATACACTTTTTTTTATAATTGTTTTTAATCAACAATAATATTTTTTTGTTAATATTCAAATTCAATTAAGAAATGTATTTTTATGAATTAATAAAAAATATTTTAACAAAATGTTATTATTAAATTTCATTTTTTATATATAAATTATGATAGATTTTTTTGGGTCCAAATGTAATTTTTATTAAATCTTAAAAATTATTTTTATCAAAACCCGTTAATTTTGAATAAATGTCAGTTTTTATTTTGAATGTTGAAATTGATATATATAGAATATAATTTTGATAAAATTAATATTATTTTTGGAATTAAAACTTCATGTTTATCCAATAGTTAATTTTTCATAATTTTCGGAGACAGTTGCATTTTTGGGTAAAAATTTAATACTATATAAATATATAGTGTGTTTTATGACATCATAAGGGCACAATAGTGATTTAATAAACACAATAAAAGGTAAATTCCTCCAAATATATATTTTATCTTTAAATAATTTGATTTTTTATATTTTTATTATTTTTTAAATAATTAGTGAATCCTCTCAAATGTATTACATATTTTATGATTTTTAAGTTCATTTCTTTAATAATATGAATCAAATCCTCATAAGAAAGACTAATATTTTAATATCATCAAACCTTGTCAATATAAATTAATTTTGAAACTCCTTTTCTGGGAAATACATGTGAAAAAACCCCAATGTATTGTTTTTTGTTTTTGAATATTTAATTATATAGAGTCCAAAACCTTTGTTTGTGAAATATTAAAGAATCCCCCCATCATTTAATATATAATACAACCTAATTTACCACTAATATCAACTTAAAATACTTGTATAACTTCTTTTATATTTCTTCCCTTCTTCCCTCTCTTTAGAATCATCCTAAGGCCACCAAGCTCTCATGAATCCCCACTTCAAGCTTTTGAAGTCACACACTCAAGTAAGGGTTTCCTTCCTTTCTCATTTTTATACAAGATTACATATATTGTTACACCCTTTTATTTTCGATTAAAAATGATAGTGTATTTATTAAGACCTCTCCGTAATTCACTTATTTTGTTTTAATATTGAGATACCCCTTTCACTCTCATTAATCTCTCCCATATACACCTATTACCATGAGCCCTCAATGTTGAAATAGATATTGGCGAATCTCAGTGGTATCATGAGGATAATAAGTGGATGGTGGAGTCAAATCCTGTAGGTCTGATATATCAATCTAATGGTTCTATGAAATTTCTACTCACCACTTACCAAAGGTGTCTATGGAAGTGCCCTAGAAATTACATTAAGGGGATGCGGATACTCTTTATGTGCGGGAAGGAAGGGGACCTAGCTAGCGATTACCGGTAAGAAAAATATGCCACTCTGAAAGAGGTAAGGAATTCACTGGCAAACCATTAGTGAGTTCTTAATTGATAAAACTTCAAGGAACTAGGTCATTTCTCAAGCCAATGAACTACAAAACCGGTTCTTGGAGGAAACCAACAACCTCCAAGGTAGCAAGGGAGAGATTTCTTCATTACAACTACCGAAGTGAATCCCAAAAATTAATTGGTGAGAGGTAATATAGTTTTTCATTGAAGAATAGGGAATTTAATTTTTGATTATTGTTCTTTTCATTCTTTTATATCCCAAAGTTTTAGTAGAAAACTCCAATCACTGCCACCAAACATTGAAGTATAAATGTCGTGGAAAACATAAAATGGGGAAATTAGGGAATCCCATGTATATAAATCCTCCCCAATCAAATTTTTTGGATTGAGCATCCTAGAAAACCTTATCATACATCCCATGGTGGAATTTGATGCAATTCAGGTAATAAATAATACTCCCTTATATGGATCCAACACAAATTGTTGTGAGAGGGAAATAACTTTCCATTTAGAAAATCAACCCCTCATTCTATAAAAGCTAATGGAGGAGGATGGATCTTCTTTATAAAATTCATCCCAATCATAGATATTACTACCATATGAGAATGTGTATCTTTCTCAGACGATCATGTCTTTGTAAGAAACCATCCTTGAAGACATGCCTATTGTTGGGGAATTCACTAGTGTGTTTCCCAATGAATTATTTGGTCTTACACCAAGAATATATGTTCAGTTCTCAATGGATCTCATACCTTGGGAGTTTAAAATGTCCAAGACACCATATATAATAGTTTTTGTGGAAATATAGTATCTAAATAAGTAACTCTAGGATACTCTTAATAAAGGTTTTATATACAAAAGTGCTTCATCATAGAGTGTCCTATTATTCTTTGTCAAGAACAAAGATGGGTCAATCGACCTTTGGATTGATTATTGTGAGCTCAAAAAAACCATGATAAAGATAAATTATCATTTTCATTGAATTTATGTCTTGTGAGATTAGCTACATGGACCACAATACTTCTCCAAGATGTATCTTTAGTCGGTATATTACCAAGTAAGGGTGAAGAAGGAGGATATCCCAAATAATTCTTTTCGTACAAGTTATAGGCACTATGAATTCATAGTAATGCCTTTCAGACTAACTTATTCTCCAGCAATCCTTATGGACATTATGAATAGAGTCTTTAGAGATTACCTTGACAAATTTTTTGTAGTATTTATTGATTATATTCTCATATAATCCAAATGTAAAGAGAAATAGAAGCATTTAAGTACTATACTAAATCCCATGAAAAAGTTAAATATTTATGCCAAGTAAAAAAAGTATGACTTTTGTTTAGAGGAAGTATCCTTGATTGGGAATGTCACCACAAGAAATGGGATATTTGTGGACACTTCAAAGACTTAGGTAATTGAAGGATGGATGAGTATAACACCTATAATAGTCATCTATTGTTTCCTGGGATTACTTGTGTATTATCAGTGAATTGTGAGAAACTTAAAACAATTGTAAACCAAACTTACCAAGATAACTTAGTAGGAAGTCAAGTTTTCATGAAATGATAAATGCGAAGAGAGATTCAATGAGTTGAAAAAGAGGCTCATCACTGCACCTATGCTCACAAAAATCACAAGTAGATAGTTTTTCTTGGTATTAAATGATTCTTTAAAGAAAGGCTTGGGATGTGTGTTGATGAAAAATAACAAACACATTACTTATTCTTCAAGGTAGTTGAATGTTCATGTGAAGAAAAATCCAAAACATGATCTGGAGTTTTTTGTAGTGATATTTGTTTTGAAATATTGGGGACATTACCTTTTTGGGGAGAAGTGTGAAATATATACGGATCAAAAAAGCCTATGGTATATATTCTCATAGAAATAGTTGAATATGCGCCAACAAAGATTGTTAGAGATAATCAAAGGCTATGACTACTCAATTCACTAACATCTAGGGAAATATAATAAAGTGGAAGATTCTCTAAGTTGAAAGGATATAGAAACTCTTTCAATGATGGGAATTGATAATGATATGATCTTCTTATACATTAATAGTAAGGACATGGTAATCATAATGGTTGTAACATCATTAATCCTTTCATAGATGATTTAACAACCACCTCATCAGGAGATGTTAATGTATTCTCAAAGAGATGATGTGGGAATTCAAATGAAATTTGAAACTATTATAAAAGTTAAATCATTGGAGTTCAATGTTAATGAATAAGGTTTTGTATGATTTGGGACAAGACTATGTGTACCATAAAATCTTGAATTAAATAAGGAGGTTTTGGATGATGCACATAGCTTAACCTTCTCTATCCATATTGGAAGCACAAATATGTATCCCAATCTCTAATAACAATATTAATGGGTTAGTATGAAGAAGGAGATCACAGAATATACATCAAGATGTCTTGTTTTTCAACAATCAAAGGGGGAAAGTCAAAAATCTAAGGGTATGATGTATCCATTACCTATACCTACATGGAAATGGTAAAACATCATCATGGACACTATAATTGGGATTCTTAAGACATCTAGGGGGAAAATTGCTATATGAGTTGTGGTAGATTATCTTAAAAATATTTTACACTACACTATGATTTGAGAGGATTTATCATTGGATCAAGTTGTATGGATATACATCAGATAATTGCTAAGGCCACATGGTGTACCACTGTTTATTTTATCGGATCAAGATCCAAGATTCACCTCAATGTTTTGGAAGAGTAGCGAACATGATCTTAATACTGAGTTAAACTTCATCATGACCTATAACCCTCAAACGGATGGCCAATCTGAGTGGACTATATAGAATCTTTAGGATATGTTGTGAGAATACTCAATGGAATTAAAATAATGATGGGATCAACATCTTCCTCTGGATGATTTCTCTTACAACAAAAATTTTCACTCAAGCTTCCAATTATTTCCCAATGAATCACTTTATGGGGAGAGGGGAAGAACTCCTACATTATGGGATGAAGTTGGGGAAGGAAAACTATTAGTTTCTAAAATGGTCAAGTAAATGGTGGAGAAGGTTAAGACCATTCAGTTGCACATCAAGGATTCTTAGAGTTGATAGAAAACCTATGATGAAAAATATCGACAAGACCTAGAGTTTGATAATGGAGACATGGTATTCCTCTATATATCTACATGGGATAGAGTAATGAGTTGTTGGAAATAAGGGACTGATTTTTCCAAGGTACATCGACCATTTTGAGATCCTTGATCACATTAGAGTGGTGGCCAATCGACTAGCACTCACACCTAACTGATCACAAGTACATGATGTATTCCATGTATCAAAATTTATAATGTAAATAACATACCCCTCTCATGTACTCAATCTAGAGGTGGTACCGTTGGATAATGACCACTCTTATGAGAGAAGCTAGTGAATATTGTAGATCATAGAGATAAATATATATAGAAAAAGAAAATGTAGTTGGTCAATGTGTTGACGAAAAACCCAATGTTTGAAGATGAAATTTGGGAACCAGAGGAGGTGATGGAAAAAAGTTACACTTATCTTTTTTAATATGCGAAATGAATATTTCGAGGGTGAAATTTCTTAAGGGTTGAAGACTGTAATGACCCAAACTGTTATAAGTAAAATTTCCCTTTTGATTTAAATGAAATTTTTTGTAAAATGGATATAGAAAACTCATGAACTAAATTTGTTTTATTATATCCAATTGGATTTAAATGACCCTTATGTATCATTACCATTGATAACATGTCTGTTGAATAGTGATCACATGCCTAGTATAAATATAAGGTTTTAGCTAATCCTATCAAAACATACAAAGGTGTTGATGGCCTCAACTAGTGGGATCATTCCATATGAATCCCATTTATTAGAGCTTAAAAGGGAGGTAATTTTTTTAGGGATTATCCATAGACCAAGCCCAAGTCTAGATCCAACAACTTAAGCATGAGTGAAATAGTTTACAGGAGAAGTTCAAGCTCATCAAGATCACGAACCAAACAATGTTCACCAAACGACCTAATGAAAGCCCCACTATCACACATATTACTCTTAGGGAATATACTGTGTAATAAAGGGATATGTATCAAGACCCTATCATTAAGATTCTATTCATATATTTTGTCTTGAATAATGAATATATTTTTATTTTATTATTCTTTTAAAAGAACAAATAATACTTTTGGTTAATATTAAAATTGAATGAAGAAATATATTTTTGATGAATTAATAAATTATATTTTACTAAAATAGTATAATTAAATTAATTTTATTAAATAAAAATTATCATATAATTTTTATGAGGCCAAATTTAATTTTCATTAAGGTTTAAAAACTGTTTTTTTCAAAACTCGTCAATTTTCAATAAATGTTTTTTTATTTTAAAATTAAAAAATTGACATATTTAGTAAATTATTTGGATAAAATTATTTTTATTTTACTAATAATGACATCATAATTATTCAATGGTGAAGTTTTCATAATTTTCTATGACATACGACTTTTTGGGTAAAAAATTAATACCATATAAATATATAGTGGGTTTTATGAAATCATATTGAACAAATATTGATGTAATAAACACTATAAAGAAACATTAGGAAAAATATATCATTTAAATTTAAAATAATATTATTTTATATTTGTTTTAAATATTTTATAAATCCTAATTGAATCCTAAAAAATGTATAACATATTTTATGATTTCAAGTTCATTTCTTTAATAATGTGACTCAAATCCACATAATCAAGGCTATTGTTTTAATTTATTCCTCCCATGGACATATAAAATAATATATTACACTACTATTTGGAAAAAATGGGAAAAATCATTGGAGGGTTTGTGGATTTGAATATTTAATTGCCCAGATTCCAAAACCTAATATTGTGAAATATTAATGAATTCCCCTCTCATTTACTATATAAACCAACCCAAGATCCCACTTATATTCACTAAAAATACTTGGAGCACATCATTACTCTATCCTTCGATCTCGAGAATCCTTTCAAGGTTCCCCAAACTCTCATGAATCCCCTCTTCAGGATTTTGAAGTCACACAATCAATTATGGGTTTCCTTCCTTTCTCATTTTTATCCAAGTTTCCTTATATTGTTACATCATTTTATTATAAATTAAAAATGATGGTATTTTTTATCACCTCCCCAATACTTCCCTAATTATTTTTTAATGATGATATACCCATTTATCTCTCATTAATATCTACCATGTACACTTGTTTCCATGTCAAAATTTCGTATGAGTTATTTCATTTCTCCTCCTTCATCAAGTTTATTTATTATGTTACGGCTTCTATTTTCTAAATTACATATGTTGTTACATGTATTTATATGAAAATATTAATTTTCATTTCATTTATATATTATTGGATACCACTTTATCTCTCATAAACCCTTTTTATGAATTTTTATGCCATGTTGTTTTGTTGCCGAAATTACACTCTGACTTCCCACGCAAAAATATTCATATAGTGAATAGCATACCCATTTCTCTATCAAGGGTTTAACCTTTATGAACAAATACCATTTTATTGAGTACATAATTGTATGTATTCCACTCTCCATGATTTTAGAATAAATTATGATGAGGAATGAATCCATGTTTAATGATCTATGTGGCCCACTTCATCTTGAGAATTAAATTAAAGTTACTGGTGTGCCCTAAATTATATAGAACATCAATGAAATTGGTAATGTTTGGTATCATGATACGCCATTTTGGGATAGGGTTTTACCTGATTCCTTTATGGGATTTGTCCACTATGATTTTTTGGCAGTTTAGCCTTGACCTATGATGCAATGTTTTTTGATGTTTCCACATTCCCATGTTCTAATTCTCATTAAATATAATACATTTATGTTAATGTTTATTTTATGATCCATTTATTAGCATATTATCTAAAATATATTTTCCTCCACATGTTATTCCATGTTTATTCTCTCACTGGGCTTTATAGTTCACCCCTTTCTTATGTATATCCTTGGGTTATCTCTTGCAATGTTATGTACGAAGGAATGTTGTGGTCATGTAAAGGTCATTTTCAATAATGATGTGGTATTTCATGTTTTATATTGTTAGGTAATGTTTTTAATTCTTAATTACACTATGCTACTCGATATTTCAAGTTGTATAAAGTGAAATTTTTTGTCATTAATTCATGTATGAATGAAATAAAAAGTGTATAGTAGTTATAGTAGTTATGACATGAACGTGTTGATAAACATGATATTGACTATATTTTTATGATTATTTAGAGGTTATTAAACTTATCTCTATATAGGAGGCATGATATTTTATTTTATATTATTATTAAGTTGTGTTTTCATTTATACATTGAGAAGTTTGTTTTAATATTGGTATATAGTAATTTTCCAGGAGTGAAATGTTTAAGTGTTTTGGTAATTGAAAAAGAAATTTTTTTCAATAATTTCACATTGAATTTAAATGTTCATAATATCACCAATTTTTTATTTTAGGATTAATTTTCAAATTTCATATTTTAGAATTATTTTGAGATTAATTGAAAAAATATAATATTTGTGATTTTATCTGTTCTTAATTATTTCTCATTTTCAAAAATTAATTTTTTAGACTAATTAAAATTATGAAATTAATTTTTTATGATTAAAGGAATTTTTAGCATCATTTCATTATTCTGGACCCAAAGATAAATTTATAATTTCAAGGCTTAAATCATATAAGAAATTAGGCCTCGAAATCTGTGCACAAATCTGATGTTTTTTATAATGGGTACATCTCTCATAAATGGCTGAATAAAATTCATTTAAATTTGACATGTATAAATATAAATTATGTATGAAAAACATTAATTAATGATTCAAAGTGTGATTCCTTCATTTTCATTGTAATAAATTCATTGCAAACTAGAGATATGGAATATGAGGTGTCTGTATATGCAGAATAAATTTCCCAATAATAAAGGAAATATATCTATCCAAAAGTTTATTTTTGATGCATCGCACTTAATTTTTTTTTATTCATTCCATTTTTATGTAATTATTTGATGGATTATTTTTTTATTTAATTTAAATGGTATATTTATATCTTTTATATTATTTCTAATTATTAAAATGATATATTTAATTTAGTTTAAATTCATTTGATATTCCTAGAATCTATTTTATATTTGATGAAACTAGTTTAATCTATTATTTTTATTTTGAAATGATTCTAAATATTTTCATGATATCTCTTTTGTTTTTGAAAGATTTTTAGAATTTATATAAAGGACTTAGAGGATGTATGGAATGATTATCGATAACATCTTTATTGATCTATTTTTCTTTGAGAATATTAATGTGATATTTCAGTGCTGTAAAATATGTAAAGTCCTCTACGATATTCCTTTCATTATTTGAATGATTCATAAAGTTCTAAATTAAAATTTCTTCAAATTCTACTACCATGAAGATATGATCCAATCCAATACTCTAAAAGCAACACTTGTACTCATTAAACTACCTATTTTTTCCTGGCCTCTTGTGCATGTAACATTACATTCTATCTATCACTCTCGAACCCACTTTCTATTTATTATTTACCAAACAAAATAATTTTCTTTGTTTATGTTTTTACTCCCAAATTATAAATTTAGAACCATTAAGGTTTTCATTCACATTTTCTAATGTTCATGTTATAATTTGGATGTAAATCCCCATACGAAAGTCATGTTTTTTTCTTGTTACTCTCTCACTAGAAAAATTTGGTTGTGATTGGGTTATAATTCCCCTTAAAAATTTATTATTGTACACAACATATCATTCAATGAGTACAGAGGTATAATAATAGAATAGGTCCACTTTGGACCAAATTACTATAAGATAAACTTTATGTTCTTTATTTTACATTACATTTATAATTATATTTATTGATTAACTTTTATACTAAATTTATATTATTAATAAATTCATTGAATTGTTTTTTAATCTAGTCTATCTTCCCCCACCCCTATAGAAATTATTCCGTATTTCTATCTATCCTAATACATTTTGGGATTAATGGGTGGAGGTAAAAATTATTATTATTCCTTTAATTCAAATTTTTATGAAACATATGACATGGAGGGATACTAGGTTCCTATTTGAAGGCCACGAGGTACCAAGTACCCCCCACTGGGTACATGGTGCCACCTATAGTCTTAAGAAAATAGGTGGTTCCACCTCTTGACAACCCAAATCTATAAAATTCCCTCTAAACATCATAAGTAGTTGAGAAAGACCTAATAATTCATCTCCAGTTATCTGAAATTATATTTGAATCCCATAATAATAAATAACCCCTCAACCAAAATAAAAAATTCAAATTCCCTGAACAATTCATTAAAAATTTTCAATTAAGATGTAATATACATGGTTTGGGTCATTACACACATCATATGTGAAACAACACTCTAGTGATAAATTGCATTTTTCTTCTTGTGCGGTTATCGTCCTCTATTTAATTATATGTTGGTGAAAAAAATAGATGAATACCTATGAAACCATCATTTCAAGAACGTTATATTATGTCTGAGGAGTCATTTTCTAATTTTCATGATTCATTTAATGGAGATTTGTGATATCTTTAGTGTTCCCTAATATCCCCAACCTATCTAAGATCTTTTCAAGTGACAACAAGACACCCCTATAATGGGTTCTTTGATGCTTCATGTATCTTATGTTGGATCTATGTTGGTTATTGTTTGGCTTTGGTCTTATTGGTTCTTTGTAAAATGTTTTATATATCCTATTTATTTTTATTTAAAATTAAAAATGGGATTTATAGAAAATTATATCATGTGTTTATATATTGAAATTGAATTATATTTTTTTGTGAATCAATATATCTTGAAAAATAGTGCTTGATGTTTTCAAAATGGGTGTTAACTAATATGAATTTAGTGAATTATTCAGTTTTGATTAGTATGATGTATTATAGTTGATGATTAAATGATAATTGGAAGGATGCGTTAACATTAATGATTGGTTGGGCAGTGGTATGTTGTGCTAAAAAATTATTGACTATGTACTGAATGATCTAGTGTAAGTTTTGGTTAAAATTAAAATGTGATAATTCAATTATATTCCTAATATTATTATACAGTTTAAGATTTATAGATATATCTATTAATTAAATTATAAAATATATGTGTGAAGCTAACATAAATGATATTCCAATTGATAAACTATGATGTGATATGTTATATATTAGGGTTGGCCTTGTGATATATTATGCCTTTGTCCTTACTATTTTATATGGTAATGGTTTGATGTGAGATACTATTGAGAATAGATTTGTTCTATGTTACACCTTGTTCATAGAAATACGCTAATGAATTGATCAAATATTAATTTATTGATCATGAATTGAGTATATGATCTATGATTTAATATAAATTAATATAATTCATGGTTTTGGCTATGTGATGTGATGAGCCTTGACATGCAATATGAAGACATTTCTATGTACATGATTGGGATATTATTTAATCCATATGAATGTCAATGGTATCTTGGATTGATAAATTAAATTTATATTAAATTTCTTTTAATTGGGAATAATTTAATGTGAAGGTGTCTTGGTTAGTTATTGAAAATGTTTAATGTGTGTTGTCAGTTTGAGTAAATTTGATAGCACAAATTTCATGATGCACATATGAGTATGAAAGGATCCATAAGAATTTTTTGTATCTCTAGTGATGTCTTACTCAGAAGTATTTCTCATAGTCTATACCCTTAAATCTCATGATATATAGAATTAACATATGTTTATGACGGAAATGGATAGAAACCCAATGTATCTTAGGGATTGTGACTGGATCCATTATGATAGTATATAGAAGAGTTTAGATTTGATATAGTGATTACTTTTCCTTTAATTCTTTTGCTTTATAATACATTACATTTGAATATTTTTAATTGGGTTTCATTACATAGATATTGTAATAGTTGGATATTAATAATTGAGATACATAGTCTCTCACCTTTATTGGATTGGTATTTTATTTTTATTCACAAATCATACATGACATTGGGTCAAGTACATAACATGGAATACAAGATAGATTCTATAACAAACTCATAATGAATCTTGTTCATCCTTTCTATCTATTTAAAAGCATTTGGAATATTCAGAAGATTCATGTCATTAAATATTATTAAATTTCCCTTTAGAGGGCTCTCCATGATAAAATTCCTAATCACATTATCAATATGTTGGTTTTCACTCATTCTAAGTAGAATTTTTGATCAATCACTATAAATATTCATCGAAAATATGTTGGCAGCTTCACTGGGGACTATCATTGAGAATCATTTTACCAACCAAAGATTTATGAAATTTAATGTTTGGATATGTAGTTCTTGTATATCATTCACATACATTATCATAAATACCATCACACTCCATCTAATATTGGTTTATTTTAAAATATATTTCACATTTTTTATGAAACCAAACACTTTGAGTGCATCATTAAACCAAATATTCTAAATATGAAAATCATTAGTCAATCCATAAATTGACCACTATAACTTCAAAACCTTTTAGACTCATTTTGAACATCAAAACCTTTATGATTTATAATATAAAAATCCTCAAATACATTCTTATTAAGGAAATAATTTTTGAAATCCATATTAAAAATCTCATAATCATAATGATTTTTTATGGAAAGAAATATATGAATGAACATTATCATTGAAACTAGAGAAAATGTTTCTTCATAGTCACTATGATGAATTATTATTTTTTCATACTTTCCATAATGTGATCTTCATAGGTAGACACTCTACCATCCATGCTAGTTTTAATAATGAAACCCCACTTACACCCTATGGGTCTCGCCCCTTAAAGTGCATCTACCATGTTTTAATCATGGTTAGTGTACATAGAGTATATTTTTGACATCATAGAATTTATCCATTTCATATAATTATAACTCTCAATGGACTCTTAATAACTAGAAGTTTCATCATCTATAGACATTAATTTTCATCATTTACTATAAAAATCCATATCCCTCTGGATCTTGGAAATTACTCTTAGATGTTTTTATGTTATTTTGTAACCTGGGTCGATTCTTCCTCAATAACTCTTTGTGGGACCAGTATGACTTCCATCACATGAACATTTTTTTTGTTCTTACACATATTTTTGTTTAACTTTCCTCCCACCAAATCTTTGAATCATTAATCTTTCTCTATGAAAACACTTCCACGAGGCACAAACAATATATATTTTTTAGGGGTATAGAAATTATATCCCATTATTTACATGGGATAAAAAATAAGTAATAATATTTCTGATTTATGGATTATATTTTTATAATCTAAAAATTATAGATAGTTTTCAAAACCAGAACACCTCAAATAATAAATATAAATATTTTTACTATTCTATATATCATATGTTATCTGTATAGCTACATTAAATGGAACATAATTATGTAGGAATGCAATAGTTTTAAGAGAATACCCTCATAATGAAAAGGATTGGTAAAACTAACTCATCATCAAGAAGAGTAATTTATGAGACAACTACATAATATCTTATAAGTCTATGAATTCTAGGATTAAGTATTCACCACCCTAATCTAATGAAAGAATCTTAATAATTTTTTCCAATTTATTATTCAATTAATTTTAATGGTCTTGGTAATTTTCAATTGTATTAATCTTTTGTCCTATTAAAAACATATGACCATAGTTAATATAGTCAATAGTAAATGTTATAGTGTAATTTTTACCACCATTTTATTATATAATCATTATTCTATATACATTACAATGTAGAAGATCCAATATTCAACTATCCCTTTCAACTTTTCTAAAAAAATTTAATTGGTCATATGACCTAGTAAATAATATTCATAAGTATAAAATAATTCATAACAAAAAATATTATAATAATTCATCTATATGGGGTCTTTGAATGTGTTTCTCATTTATTTGTCTATGTTGACAATGATAAAGGTATGTTGAGTTGGAATCAATCTTAAACTTATTATTCTGAATGTTATAGGTTGGATTATCTATATCAATAATTTATATACCATTTACCATATTCGTGATTCAATAAAACATTTCATTAATATATATATATATATATATATATTCTTATTCTTTAAAATGAATTAAAATACCATCTTATCCAAAAAAAAGATATAGATTCAAAAGTCTGTCTATGGAAGGAACATAGTAACTATTCTCCAGTTCCATAAATGATACATTAGGAAATCATAGAAAAATGATCTCAACTCCAATATAGAAAATCTTCCCCCATTTCTAACAAATACATCTACTTCAACCTTATTCAATTCTATTATATCTTTTATTCTCTATGTATTGGAAATAAATTATGTTGCACACCCAGTATTTATTACTTATGAGTCAGAGTTGGAAAAATTTATTTCTATACCATTCAAATTTCAATGATCAGAATGAATCTCTTTGAGAACACTTATCATCCTGATATTCCAACCTAAAATATTTTTTAGGTTGTACATATAAGAGACCAAAAAAATTATAAACATGATTCATTTTATTTGTAATGTTCTGGTCTGGAGGCCACTCAATCAGTTCCCTAGCCTAGTCTTCCAAAAGACCTCAGGTGAGCCTCCCCACATGCTAGAGGTTATAGATTAGCGGTGTGTGTATAGGTGTGTATTATGGGGAGACTATACCCCCTTATCAGATTTCATGGTAATTGGTGATATAACAAAATATCATACATCACTAATAAGCATTAGAGTATGAACAATAAATAAAATAACCCAATCATTAATAGAATTCAATTTGGAAGAAATATAGGCATACAAAAAATATCATCCACAAGGATGATCACATATACAAATACATATATAATAAAAGAAACAAATTAATGTACATAAGGCTCAACATTATCTCTGAGCCTCACCTCAGTCCAAAAATCCAATCCCAATCGATCTTCCATAACTCAAACATTTACATCATATCAGGCCTCTTAAGACCTTATGGCTGCAATGAGTTAATGTACTTATTGGGTTCACAAGTTCCATGGCTTCCGGAGTTGAGTATTAGTACATATCTTATTTGGGAACAACCAATGTGTTTCTATACATAACCACTATTTTTAGTGGATGTTCAAAATACATGATTATTTGAAATAAATAATTAATTATAGAAAAATAAATATCCACCATAGTAACTACTAAGGCCAGTGTCTAGGTGTCTCTGACAACATCACGATGACAAAGACAACCATGAAAATGAAAAAGGATGAATTTCTACCCTAGTACCGGTAATTAGCGTCGATCCTCAGGCTTGCGACCTTGATCAATCATTCATTCTTTAGCTTGTATCAAGGTTACTATAAGAACATCATGATATCGTTCCATATATATAAAAACTAGATCCTATTGTGTAACCTAGAAACCCTAGAAGATTAATCTCAAATAGATAAATAACTTTATAAGTGGCTCAATAGTCAGATACCATGTGTCATGGTAATATCTCTAAACTCCAATATCAAAAATGACTCAAAGCCAATACCTAAGAATCCTAGTAGTCACTAAACCTAAGTCCATCCCCTATGTCAAAAAGATATCTGGATATACCCAATGTATCCCAGGAACCACAATCATAAAAATATAGTTTTACTAAATCTAATTTTTTTATCCTTAAGTAATTATAGAAATCCCATGACAATGATATTAAATAAATCCATATGCCTAAATAGTGTGATCCTAGAAATTCTAGGAATCCTAGGGAATCATGGTGTTAATGGTGTCCCCATAGACCTGATGAGAAATCCTAAAATTCAATGCTCTGTTCACATGGATCAACAATTGGAACCCATGATATAAACCAATCATCCAAAAAATATGTCATCATGTCTAAGATGTATCACATTAGTACCACACCAATATCACTTAAGGATCAAAAAACAGATCCTATGAATTGACTCTAATTACCACTCACTACATCTAATGTATAAATATGAAATCATAACCATAATGTATGGGTTATAAAAATGCCTAAACATCTCATTAGGGCCATACCATCAATATGAGTTTTAAAGAGATTCCCACTAACATCTATACCCATTCCCAAGTCCGCATTCACTCTAGGTTCTTAAATCACGTGGGATCCCACTAGGGTCTCTTTTGGTCTCATTAAGACCCTCTTTTCCTCTTATAAAGTGAAACTAAGAAGATAAACATATTACTATTCCATTCCTTGGCATCATAGTTCAGGCCAAACATTTGACTATATTCTCCAGTCTCCACAGTGCCTAACTAAAGAATAAGTTATGTCCTAGTGGTGTAGTAACACATACCCCATGGTCATATGAATGAATGTTTTCACCCTAGAATGTCTATCATGGCCAACCAATTTTCGATACCTCACTTTTCATCACCCATCTCAACCCAGAGGACACTGGGCCACTAGAAACTAGGACTATTATACCCTATCCATTACAAATTATATTCTCATTTGTCAGTGTTCAAGATGTCTAAAAACAGAATTATGGTCCATCAGAGCCATCTATACCTAATTAAAATCACAAATCAAGCTTTAGTTTTTGTTAAAAAAACATAAAACACTTTGAAACATGATCATTCTTAATGTTGTAGGACATGAATATGTCATGCATATAAAAAATTAACAATACCAAAGTATGGATTCATAAAGACCACCTACCTCATTTCAAATATTTTCCAATTATTCTAACATGGTCAGCTATAGCTGCCAAGGTACTCCCAACTTCATCCATGCTCAAATGAGATCATCTCAATGACATGAACCCTTAACTCAAATAGAACATGAATAATTAATTAATTAGGTCATTGAAAATTTATTAACTAAATCAATTCAACATAATAATCTTAATAAATAACTCAATGGGTTATTTCACTTCATAGGATCCAAGTCAAACTGCTCAAGGTAGGTCCACTGGGATCTCCCAACACTATCCCCTAAGGAAAGACCTTACTTCCATAAATATTTTAGTAATTAAAAAAAATTAAATGAAAACTCAAATAAAAATTCATTACACATCATACCTTGGTCTAATAAATGAACCACCACATGTAGATTACATCCAAGGTCAACATATTCCTAACAAGAATGAATCCCCCTTGGGAATTGAGAAATTCTATTATTCCATTGTAAAATCACCTTGAAAAGACTATCTGTTGATGTAAAATATTTGAATATTATGCGGATAGAACAAAAAATGATCTCCAGATAGATATTTTTACCTGGAATCAAAGTGAAACTCCAAAAATAACACCCCTTGAAAGGGTCTTGAAAAAGGGAGGAAGGGAAGGTGGTGCTTCAGCTTCATGGGGGAAAATAAAAGAAGGAATGGAGTTACCAATATAAAAACCCAAGGAGGATTGTGGGGATTTTTTATTTATTTATTCCCACTAGAAAGACTGTATGGTTCCACAAGCAAGCTGATGGAACCCTAACATATAGTGGTGAAACTATCCAACCACTAACATGAAAGTGGATACTATAGTTTTTTTGTAGCACCCCATACAACAACCCATCTAGCCCCACTACAATTATGAACCTTTCAGACCTTCTTCCATCCTTAATACATATAGAAAAACATACCTTTTTGGGGTATTAAACATCATGATTCAGTTCTAAATCCAAGAAAAAAATTTGACCCACTCACTAATTGATATATTAAAATTGCCTCAAACTTTTCACGATCTTATGTAGGTGAGACCATGCACTGTAATATATAACAAATATATATCTATGGGTGTGTGTCATGTTTTATATATTTTCATTAATAAATTTTAATGAAATAGCGTCTAAAAAAATTATGACCTTATGCATCCTTACCTTTAGTGGTCCAAGATCAATATTTCACTTTGAAAAGACCCAAATTTTTCATCAACCTCATCACTTTAGAAATTTAGGTAGTAAATTTTTTCAACCATATCAGATATTACTCTTAGATAATTGAGTGGGAAAAATTTTCTATATCCTTATTTTGGATGATACTTAACTGTATTCCTCTATTATCTGAACTCTTAAGGTTTCCTAGCTATGTGATATGCAAATCTCCAGGAGGGATGTAGATTAGTAACAATAGGGTTCACCACAAAATCCTTTACATAAAAAAGGTAATCCATTAGTCTGTACCTTCTTATAATAGGATCATATAATTAAAATGTTCTTGATTTGGAAGGAATCTATCACTTAATATTTGAGTTTTTTTTTCTATCAATGTCTCAGTAATTTAGTTTACATCACTTATATATTAATTTCAAAACTATTGTTTCTCATGTAAAATTTATTATCTGTTTTTATATTCCTTTAGGTATGAATGATTATGATGATTTAGTTTTGGAATCCCTATTCTATCCCAAATATTAATATATTTCAATAATATTAATGTTTTACTCTTTACACAACACACGGTTTGTGTTACTCACCCAAAAAAGAAAATCCAAACATATTTATTCATATCCAAATTCACCCTATGTATAAGATACGTTGACTGTTAATGTAATGTTTTAGAATTATATGAAATTTATGATCCCCACAAAGGTAATCTATGAGACATGGATAACTAGTCCATAATTTTCTAGAAAAAGGCATAAACCTAAATAATAGTGGTAAATCTAACACAATGTACCTCAAAAAAGGGATACATTAATCAATATATATTTCAATTCCATTATAACTCTAATAAATAATATGTGAAAAACGTATTGAAAACTAAATTCTAGAAATAATCGCAAATTAAAAACAAAATTGTTTGTATATGAAAACTAAATATTTTTTTTCATTCTAGTATTGTAATGGATGGAATGAAGATTTATATGAATTAGTTATAACATAATGTTAAGGATACATAATATTAAAAAGTAATCAATAGTTATAAACATGAATATTTAATAGGAATAAATAGATAGATAAAATTTTATTTATTTTATAAACATGAGATTTTAGTAAGGAAATGATATATATAATTTATGCATGGAATTATCCTATTTACAATAACTAACACTGATATTTTATAAACATTTTTAAATCATAATTAATTTTTTTAAATGAATTTTAACATTTTCATTCCTAAATAATATATTATGATTTATATTGTGGTTATTAGTCTTGAACTGACTTATTCAATCCTATGCAAGTTTCATGGGTTCTTTACAATGAAACTAATTTTATAAACCAACACAAGTTCCTATTGATCCTACTAAAAACCTTGAGAATATTTATAATTAACACCTCTTTATAAGTCATGACTCTTCTGTTTAATCTGATGGGAATTCCTTATATGAGATATTAATTGAACACATATCTAGTTTATTCTATCATGGGATGTATTACATTCCTTATACAAGATTAGATTATTAGCTTTTGATAATATAAACACTATCAGTTAGTGTTCTCTATACATTATGTTATGTGTATTTGATGACTCGTACATTGGGAAAAATTATAATCCAATATATCGCCTATTTCATTATTAAAATTTGATTTGTTGTTATCATAAGTCATGGGTTTTAGTTATAGCCTATAATATCTCTTATATTGTAGATTATGGAACCGAACAAAAATTTGGGATTCATTATATCATACCAAACAATATACACAAGTCATTCCCTACATCCAAACATATCACATTACATTATCCTGTGATACAATATAATGATATAACAAAAAATTACATTATCATGTACCATATTATTAGGAAAAATGATATAATGGAAAAAATTTAACCATTTTATATCGTACATTACAATATATCCAAAAACACATTTGGATAACAAATTTCCCAATAAAAACATTTTGATTATAAAATGATCAGAGATCTGATACCACTAATGGTTTCTGTAGGATCATCATATAAACTATGGTATTTAATAAATATATATATTACTGATATATCATCATTGATAAAATATAATGTATTAATAGCATAAAATATAACAACCATTCCATTATTTTAAGAATATCCATCTCCCTTGGCCTTGAAGGAGAAAACATGATCATAATCAACTACATAGAGACTAATGACTCTCTCTTAAATATGAATGACACCAGCCTCTAGCATCCTCCTATACTACAAAAATAACCCCAAACCTAAAATATGTTCCAACACCTTCAACCTAATGAAAAATGGGGAACTTGGATAATCAGATCTTTTGTATATATTGTTTGAATCACACACCGCCAACAAGAGGATCCTATTCCTTATATAGGTCCTCTGATTTAATTAAGGGACTCAAACATTAGTTACCAGTACATGGAATCAATTATATATTGTGGTAACATATTCATGTTGGGGTTTTTATAAAAATTTTATGATACAACGATCATAATTTTTAGTCCTTCCATAAGAGAAGGGTCTTAAGTATTCTTATTTGAAGAGAAACAAAAAGGGTGAAGTCGTAGTGTCCATGCACTAGCCATGTACGCAAAATCGTTGTCCCGTATCTATAACATCCATCATTTATAAATCATAATTTATTACATAGGGGATATTATAAAACATGGAATTGTTATTTTAGTTCAATTTTAACATGAAAATCACCCTAAAATAATATATTTCAGGCCATAATTTGGCAAAGTGAAAAGGAATGTTGTTGGACAAATGTTCATTAAACCATGATTTGGTTAATTAAAAACTATTTTGATAAATTATATATTTTTTAATATAGTAGGGATTGGTTGGTTATTGGATGTTTTAAAAAAATTCCCATGGAAAATTTTGAGGTCTCACTACTGAATTATAATTGGGTTATTTGATGGGGTGGATTTAAAGGTTTATTTGAAGAGGGAAGATATAGTGGAGGAGAATTTACGATGTATTTAATGTATTTTAAACCATATAGAATCATAGGATAATTGTTTCCACTATAAAAATTTATTGAATATATTTATTTGAAATTTCATATTGATGAATAAGGAAACCGTCCTCATTGGTTAGTGTTTATCATTTCATATAATATTCTTTTCAGAGACCATTTTATCAAAAATTTTACGTATGTTATGATTATTATGTGTATGGGGAGATGAATTCAGGGAGGGTCCCATGGATTATAATTGATCCCATAACTCTTGTAACTATAATAGTTTATAGTGGCTGTCTTTATGCACTATAACATCATCATTCCATGATCCCCTTTAATATCCCATAGTGGTAAACTAAGTAAAAATACCCATGTCACTAAATTTATGTAATTTATCTAAATTTTTTGAATTTATTTTTGTTATTTAAATATTTAGAGTGTTCTTTAAATTTTTAGGAAAATATCAATTTCATTATGAGAAAATAAACCTCACACCCTAATTCTCCCCTTGTAATGTGTTTTTTGGAACCTTTGGTTATAACAAGGGGTATTAGGGTCATATGGTTAATCATAGTGAATCTATTTGTGGAATAATTGTGACATAGATAACATAGTAAATGAAAACGTATATCTTTTTTATGTGTTCCATTATCAAATTTAAAAAAATAAAATGAAATGACATTTTAGGTCTCCTAGACATGATGTGTTATATTTTATTATTCATAAATGAAATTTGAATGATGTTATGAATTTTTATATCACAAAAGTGGATATAAAATTGAATTTTTTTATGAAAATGAAATAAATTCCATATCATTCCCATTAATATATATATATATACATGGAGGTGATGTTTTAAACATCAGCTGGTGTGATATGGGATAAATTATAAAATATCTATGATGGTCAAAACAAAGGGAAGGATATAAATTAATATGATATTCATAATGAAAATGTAGATGGGTTATTTAACCAGACCATTGAACATGTAGGATATACTAATTGACCCAATGATTGGATTAGGTATGTTGATAATATAAGTAAATTATATGAATATTAACTCCTTTTAACAATCAAATTGTTTCATTAGTAGATCATGGGAAACTGTACGAGAAAGATCTTGATGATTTTTATAGAAAGAAGGTTTCATATGAGATGTGTGAAAATATTAATGAAATAATTATTCATTACTACAAGTATATTTCATTAAATACATATTTAATATTTATAATCATAAAGCTGGAGATGAAGAGGAAGATATGAGTGATGGATTTTTAATCACATTTGGTAAGTAAATTCAAATAAGGAAAATAAAGGTTTCGGGAATGGTAACCATTGGTTTGATTTCAATATAGGGATTTTAATAAAATCACTAAAAGGAATCTAAAGAGTTAATAAAATGGATAAGGTTATTTTTATTATTTAAAAAAACAATTGTAGATGTTTCCCCTAGATGGAATTTCAAATAATGTCACACATGTGAAATACATTTTAATGAAATATATTGGTAAGTATGGAAGAGGATAATGATGTTGTTTTTTTAGGAAAAATGAAAAAAATTTAAGATAATATTTGGAGGATTATATGAAGGATATTATTTTGAAAATATAAAAAGGATTAAGAAAATCAATTCGATGGTATTGTTGATTTCAAGGTGAATGTTAATGGTTCCCTTCTTTGGTTATCCTCATTTTTTATACATTGTATGACTTATTAGGTTGGAATTTTAGAGATAATAAAACTAGTAGGATGTGATGATGGTGTTTTTTACGTGATTCGGTAGATATTTATTACGATAATCTGAACATGGTGTGTGAATTAGGGAGGAGAATAGATAACCTTTTATTATTGAGGTGACCAGAACCCCTGTAAATATTAAGAAATATTAAATACAATAAAATTTATTCTAGAGGTGTAGTGAATAAAAAAGGTAAATTATAAAAGATAAGTCTTAGCAATGTCTAAATACACTCAAACAATAAAATAAATAATTTTTTTTGTGATATTGGAAGACATACACCTCAGTTTAACACCATTATTTTTACCTCTAACGAGATGGATGTTTTTATCATGGAAAATTATTTTTAAGACCAAAGATTAAAATTAACTTATAATATAATTTTTAAATAATGATTCAAAATATGTAATCCGTTTTATCAAATTCAATTTATAAATTTGTAATAAATTAATTCTAATATCCGCACACAAAACGAGTAAAACCCATTTATATAAAAACCTTTCTTTAATAATAAAAATGATTTTATTTTCATTCCTTTCCTAGTGATAGACATAGATGAATAATAATTTATGTAACAAAAACTATAATCTAAAAATTCCCTTAAAATAATTCTTCAATAATTATTAAAATACTTTATTAATATAAAAATACATTGCGAACATAAAAAAATAGTTTTCCAAAAACTGTCACTTTTCCCCTTAAAATGATAATATCATCATTTATAACAATTTGATAATCAATGTATGAATTTTAACTATTTTTTATATGTATAATGAATAATTTTGACATATTTTTAGTAATCTATATAATATAAACTGACATTTAAATAAAACATAAATATATAATTAAATAATTTTTGTAAACAAAACATTTTCATTTACTCATGAATTATTGGAACAGTATCCCATATCATAGATACATTATTTCTTGGATACTACTATTTTAATTTTATTAATTATTACTAAAATTTTCTCAATAATGTTAATTATATCATTCTTAAAAAACTATCAAATTTAATAAAAACTCATTATTCAATATATTTTTTCATAACAATTTCTCAAGAATTATTATAATTTCATTAAGTAAAATTGACCATTTTTTACGAAGTATTTTATTTTATCAATTTAATTTAATTATAAAATTTTTACTTCATTTTATATTTAATAAATTATTAGTCACTTAAGTTAATTTTTATGTTCATCATAAGATATCAAACTCATTAAATTTATTAAAGGGAAATATTTTATCAAATTTATTGGGGTTAAACTATTCACCCCATATAAGAATTTATCACATGAAATTGAATTACACTAATGAAATTAAATTAGGATACTTCAAACTTATTACATCCTACAGTGCCCACATATATTACTCAGATTTATGTTTTGTCCATAAACTTAGACTTGGTGAGTGGTCTTTTTCCATACCACATTATATCTACAAACCAGAATCACGATAGATTATTCCTTATAAGAAATATTATGCTCCATTGGTAAAACTATTGAGTTTATTAAATTTTTAGGATTAGTAATATACATCACCATAATTTATATATATATAGAATATATCATAAAAATGGGATATATTCATTGGATTCTCCAAGGGTAAACTACCGTCCTAATACAAGCCAGAATCTCAATGGGACCAATATATATTGGTATTAGATTCCCCCTCTATCCAAATATCATATCCTTCTTCCAAAGAGAATTTAAAAATGAATTTATTATCACCAACATCAAACTCTATATCTCACTAATGATTATCAGTATAACTCCTCTATTAACTCTGATTTTTCGTGATGTTTTTTTAATGGATCAAACAAAATCATCCATTTTATTAACTCGTTCAGTTCCCAATTTCATTTTTTTCTCTAAATTTATCCCATATTGTTGGAGTTATTCACTTATTTACATGGAGTTCTTCAGAAGGATCTATATGAATGCTTGTGTGAATGTTATTTTTGTAAGATAATTTGACCACACAAAGGTTTTGAAATAAAAGTCTTTTCAAATCTATAGAGTAAGATCATAGAATATATTCTAGGGTTTCAATTCTCCTCTCAAATAGTCAAATTTTTAGGATTATATATAGAGTTTAAAATGAACTTTTTATTCAGTGATTATTTAATAATTCTCCTAAAACTGGTACTAAACCACACATCTCAATCATATTGAATTGAGAGTGGAACTCCATGAACCCTAGACACTTACTTAATGTATATCATGGAACTTTATTCAACAAATAAATATTATTTAATTGGATAAAATTGTTTATATTTCTAATGGGGAATCACTATAACCAAAATATAATTATTCCATGGAGATTTCTTGGGGATCTCAGAAACAAAATCCATGGGGATGTTCTCCCAAATCCAGAGTGGTTTGGGAAAAAGTTACATCATACCTTTAGACTTTGGAAATTAAGCTTTAATATTATGATATACTAGACATTGAGATATATACTATATTATATCCCTATTCATTTATTACCACTATGAATTAACCTTAATATCTCAATAAATCATTGTTCTTTAGTGATGGATAGAGAATGATGAGCTGATTTATCCAATATCTCCTTCTTCTATTTTGGTATTTATGGAAAATATATTCTATTCCTGAACCTTATAATCAACCATGGTCAAGGTTAGACTCCAAATCATACCTTAACTTCTTTTTCAGCTTCAATTATACCTATTCTACCTCAATTGTCATTACATAAATGGATATTTGATCATTCATTTGAGTAATATTGGATTTATCTCCTTACCTTGTGATTTTGGGGTCAATCCTTTATAAATCCAAAAGTATTATTTCTCTTTCAATCCTAATCATTGAAAAACTAGAATGGTCCTTATGAATCACTACATTTCGACCTTTTTTACTACATAGAGTTGTAATGTATGGATCAATAAAAATCATTAATCAACTCCAACCATTTAAATTGGAATATATTCAACTATTTTGGTTGAATATATAATTAAATATTTTATTGTTAGTATATATATATCACCTTTCACTATAAAATAATATCTCTATAATTTAAATTCAAAAATTACCACTACCAACTCCAAATAATTATTTGGGTAATTTTCCTCATGAATCTTCAGTTGGAATAAGGTAGAAACTATTACCATGTCAGTATACAAGTGGTTACATCCAAATCCATAATTTGATGTGTCATTGTAGATCAAAACCCCTTTTACACTATAGGTTAGTTTGAGAAGGGGTGCACTAAAAAAAATTTTCTTTAGATCCTTGAAAATTTCCTCACATTCACGTATCCAAATGAACTTTTCTCTATTACAAGGAAACTTGGATATGGTATTTTGTTTCCATGACTTATTTTTCACCATGAATTGTTATTGTCTTGGAATTCTAAGAAAAATAATATTATCAATCACTATGGTTATTCTAGGACATTACTCAATATCCTCTATCTTTCTATGATTCACTTATATACCTTTTATTATAAGTAAAGGACCAAAGAATGATACTTTATGCGTTTATAGTTCACAATTTTTATATTTGGTATAAAAATTAACCTTTATCAAGGTATTTAACACGATACTCAAATGATATTCATGATCTTACTATCTCCTAGAATTTATAATGATATAATACATAAATACTATAACAAAAAATCAAGGTAATATATGAAGTCCCTATTCATTAGATTTATGATGATAGTAGGGATTATTTTATATCTAAATGAAATCACTACAAATTTTCTTTGACCACACCTCACACAAAAGGTTGTCATGGGCATATCATCCTTTTTAAGCCTAAACTAATGATATACATATCAAATATCAATCATATAAAAAATATTGAGCTCCTTATATTTGATCAAACAAGTCATCAATGCAGGGTAGAGGATTCTTGTTATTGATAGATATCTTGTTATGTTTCTAATAATAAATAATATCACACTTGAAATCATATTTATTCATAGGAAAAATAATTGGTTCACCCTATGGTGATTCAGTACGGTGTATGAATCCCATTTACAGATTCTCCTAGAGTATCTTATCAAATTCTTTTAACTCAATTAAGATCATTCTATAATTTTTTTTTGAAATAGGCATAACTTCAAGATTAAAATTATTCCAATTGCCTCATATTCTTGATAACATTCCACCAATAATGAACATCACCTTCTTAATGATACACAACCATAAAAACCCCCCCTCATAGTTTAATTATGGGAGAAAATAAAATAGATTTTCTATTCCATTGATCCATCGCTAAGTAATAATTGGATTAGAGGACACAGTAAAGGATTGTGAATGTTTCCTCATAATGGAATAAAAAGTGAGCAGTTCCATCCATTTTCCATTTAGATATTTAGCCTGATTATTGTTAACATTCATATCTTGAACGATATGGGTGAGAATATCCATGAGAGTTTTTATTTTTCTTTCTATTTCATTTGGATTCTGAAGAAAAGATTAATTTCATTGATCATCACATTTTTATCATATGATTACTCATTGTCTCATCCATTCAGTAGAATAAATATGTTTAGGGTGGGAATAAGTCAGCATTAATTAATGAATGAAAACATTTTATAATGAAAATAATTTTGAAGATATCCAAAATTTAGTAACTTTATTATCCACCCATGACACTTTAGCTTCATCCCATAACACTCTTTTTTATCATACGTTGTAATAGATTCTTTCCTCTCATTCCATATAACCTAGTATCCAAAAATAACTAAACCCTCCTTTAATACTGGCTAAGGACACCAGAGCATTAGTTATATAAATATTATATCATTTTAGATGAATAGTCAGTAAAACTCATAATAATAAATTCCATAGAACCATATAGGTTTACTTTTTTTAGAGAATAGATTCATAATCATATTATTTATGGTGAATCTTAAATTTCCATGAAAAACATTCTTCTCATATGGTACCCTTCTAAACACATCGTACATAATACCCTTCATCATAACCTAGGAAAATATAAATATGAAAAATGGTGAACTCGTATGACTAGTAAGGGAAAGCATGGGCAACATCAATAAAAGAACCTAGGTGAAAATAAGATTTTTATAAGGGAATGACATTACAATCAAGGTGTATAATGTTCATACTCAGATAAATAAATATTAAATAATGTGTCATGGAATAATGTATCATTATAACATAAACATGAGTCATAAGATTGTGGAACATCAATGAAAATTGATCCGTGAGAGGATGGATTGGGAATAAGAATATGAAATAATAGTTTTTCAGTCACATAATCATTGAAATCATATGTAACATCTACCCACCAAGATATTCATCTCATATTAGGCTTGGGATAACCACCCATGTACCTTCTTGGTCTCGCTCTAACTATTGGTGTGCCCTTTTGGGCTTGGGATAAACACTTTTATACCCTCATGGGATTGGGATAACAACTAATGTAACTTTTTATATTATTAGATATAAAAAATCACCAAATTAATTTGATATAAATATTTGACCTAAAAATCATATAATAAAAAACCTTTTATTTTATGGCATAACAACATGAAATCAATTGACATTCCTTCAAATATTATCTAAATTTTGGAAAAGAAAAAGGTTCCATGAAAACATACATATGATTTCTTTATAAGCCATATAGAGAAATAAAGTGGATAGTTTAATTGTATCATATCCCTGGTGAATAATATCCATCATTAAATGAGTTTTATATAGATGAAAAATGTATTATATAAAATAATTAAAAATATGCTTTGAAAGATAACAGAAAATATTCTTTTTATTTGTTGACTATTAAAAACTAAGAATTCAAAAAATAATGAGAATAATATTTTTATAGAAAATAATAAAACATTTACATGAATCTTGGTAAAAAATCATCATGATAGTGGAAAACTGCAGTCATTCTATAACCATTAACGAAAATACTCTTTTCAAATGTTATTAAAAATTTAAAAAGTGAACTGTATGGGAAAATTTGGAAAAGATCATATTTAATCACTCAAAAATAAATAGAATGATATTAGAATATAACTTTTTAAAAAATTTAAATATATATAATAACTTCCATAAATCAATTTTGAAGAACATGGATATGGAGGATAATGTTTCCTGGCCAAAAATTATATATAAGGTCTGTATTTCATAAAAACAATATTTTGGTATTTTTGATTATCGAATAGGGTAAACATGAAAAAAATACATTAAAACCCAAAAAAATACCCTATTAGAATTAAATAAATGGTTTTTAGAAATAAATATCATACAAATTTCTGCAATAAAAATTGAAACATAAAGAATAAAAAAAATGAGATTGTTACACAAACCCTTCGACATTGATATGTATTAAAATAAAAGCCTATGATAAATAGAACATATGGTGGATTTTTTAATATCTTTAATTTCATTAATTTATGATAAAAAAATTATATGTAATTATATACACCACGCTATATAAAACATGTGGTGAATATAGAATATGTTTAAAAAAGAAAAGTTAGATGAGAAATTCATACCATAAATCCAAACATACTTCGTACACGTTGTAACATCCTATAAAATAAATTTATATTTATTATAAATTTATACTAGAGAAATATTCATAGCTATATTAATATAAATAATTCCTTTATAATTTCTAATTACCCACTTATTAATAATTCTTTATTAAAATCAATATTTAGGTGTCCACTTTTTTGTTTTCCATGTATGTTTCTGTCCATCAGTTATGATCCTTTAACCTTGGTCATACTTTAATAATTTTAAAAAATATAATCATGTAATAATTTTCAAATTTATTTATTATATAAAATTTTTGAACCATACAAGTAAGGCAGATAGGAAAAAATGAAATACAGATTTCCATAGAGATGATATTCCATACGTACACAAAAATGATATTTAAATTTTATAATGGCTGAAAATAAAATAAAATAGATAAATTTTTAACATTAAAGAATCATAATAATATTAAATATATAATATTTATTCATTAAATTCATCTTTATGTCCATATATATGAGAGGGTAATGAAAAATGATGTGTGTTGTTCAGGGAGGTTGTACTGTGCACAAACGCATGAGCAATGTCTTCATTTTACATAGGGTGGGTGGGTAAGAAATTATATAATATTTTAAATTTATAGAATGATAATTATATAAAAAATTTCATATATATTCATTAACTCCATATACAAAATTATCCATGCGATTTAGTGATGAAAGATAAAACACATCTCTTTATAGAGATAATAGTTCGTATGTACTCATGGGCAATGTTTTCATTTTCCATGTGATTGAAAAGAGGTAGGTAATGATTATTACATAAACTTGGTAAAATATTTTTATTATAATGATACTAATTAAATTTTTTTTGTGTTTATATATTATTTAGATGAGTTAAAGGAAGAAAGAAACTCGTAATATATCATTATATACAGTTACCTCTCCTTCAGTATCATCCATTTCCTGACACCCCAATCCTTCATAGGTTGGTCCTTTAGTGTGAGAAAAAAACATATAAAGGGTTTATGAAATTTGGGAATTTATTTTTAAATATATTGGTTGAGATAAGGGGATTAAGTATGTTAATAAATGATGATATGAGGCTCCCTTTTAAAAGTGAGGGGATTGACACCCCTATAATTATTAAGAACTTGTAAATATATTAAATTGAATTCTATAAGGAAACTATAACCAAATGGAAATTTTTTAAAGAGAAAGTGTGGGGTGGTAAAAATCCACTAAACCAATCATATAAATATATTTTTATTTATATTTTCCAACTTATCCCTAAGTTTAACCCATTTTAACCCATTTAAACCTTTACCAAGTTGAATTAATTTTTACTGTGGTGACTTGATTTTATGTACACAAAAGAAATTAATCTTATAACCAAATTTTTAAATGTTGATTCAAAATATTGAATCCATTTTGTCTTATTAAATTTCCAAAGGTGGCAGAAATTAATTATAATATCCACACACAAAAATGGGTAAACCCCGTTTTAATAAAAAAAACTAAAATAATAAAAATGATTTTATTCTCATTCCTAGTCTAGTAACAAACATTATGTAGATGTTAATTTATTTAACTAAACATATTATCTACACTTGGGATAGAAATGGGTACCCAATTATTAGGTACCTTGAAGATCCCACTTTGTGTATGATTTTTTTAATTGATGGGTATAGGTTTTCAATGTTGTTCAATTAAATAGTAAGAGTTAAATGAAATAAATATGATGAATAAGCTATAAAGAAGCATCTTGGATGGAGTAGTCATGTATTATTTTCTAAAAGAATGTATTTTAAAGACATTGAGTTTATAACTATGAATATTGCCGAACTAGTTATAAGTTCAAAAAACATGTGTCAATTATGACACATTGTTTACAAAAATTAAGAAGATTAGAGGAAATTGTATTGGGTGATGAAGAGGCCATTGAAGATTATATTTCAAATATAATTGAAGAAGAGGAAGTGAAGATAATACATAAAATTAATTTCTTCCAGCAAAATATAATTTCATTTCCATGCAATGAGACACTTAAATGAATGAGATATCATATGTTTCATGTTTTCTTTATTGGGATCTTTGTTTGGCATATTTAACATAGATGTAGTTTTAGTGTTGAAAAAAAATTGGTGAACAAAATCCACTAAAGGATCCCATCTCAACCATATATGGGGGGAATGATCAACCCATGTGGGAGCCAACTAACATATTGGAATCACTACTATAATTTTCATGCATAGGTAGAATAAGGAGTGAGAGGTTCGTGTATAGGACCATAGGTGAACACATGTGTATGAGGTTTGTATGGGGAGGCCATATTGGGCCCTTAAAGAATACCATAAATTATGAATTTGGGTGTATCCCTTTTATTCATTATTTGTTTTGTATATGGATATCAACCTTGGTGTTATATTGAATCAGTAGATGGATTCAGATTTATTATTAATAAATTATCAATAGAGTGCTCAGTCAACGTGTGACGTGGGAAATATGTGTACTATTCACCCACATAAAAAAGATATGAAAATATCATGTTTATTCAATACGAGTTAATCTGATAGTCACCATAACTACATAGACATCCCCTACATCCTGATGTTAGAGAACGTTAATTAACCACAATCATACAATATTGTAGCTTCCATCTCTTATAAACAATTGATTTATTGGTCTACTAAAAATATTCGCCCATGGCTCTTCATGAACATGTGAAACAATGTGCATGTTAGGAATCTCTAAAATAAGATTCCACTATCAAGATATAAATGAATTTATAGTATCCTAAAACTTCACTCAATATTTCACATCCATGAATCTTCACTTTACTTCTTTTTAATGAGGAGTTTCATAAATTTATGTTTTCGAGATCCTATAATAATTAATAACGTGATATTTTGTGTATAATATTTTTGATACCTACGTTTAAAGAATTAAAATGTTGAGTCCTTTGGGAATTCAAAGATTTTATTATCATGACATTATTTGTGGTATTTGAATCGCTGATTAAATTAACCATATATCAATACTGATGGACCAAGGATGAAAAGGGTGTTGCTTCTCATGTATTCTTAAGATATATTGTTTTTCTGAAAAACAAATTATCTCTAAGATTCTATCTAGATGAAGGAATGAATTGATCTATGAGACTCTCGTTTATATGGACAGGTGTGTTCCATGAACCCTATTCATGGAGGGATGAATAAAACATACTCTATTACATAAAAAAGAATAATTTTGTGTATATTGCATGTAGAGAAAACTTGGACACTAAAGTTTTAATAAAAAAACAAGGAATATATCATGAAGAAATGATAACATAATCCATTTCTTGAGTTTCATACTCCAACTATTCTTCACTAAGAATTGGTTCTGTTTATATTTTTATGAATTCACAAAGAATCATGTTTTCGTAACTAAATTCATAGATGAATGATTTGAAACATTTATAAAACCTTGTGTGATGAAGTACTGATTCTATTTTTTGTTATGCACAAGAAACAATTTCTTGATGATACATTATTCTTAGATAATTGGTGAAATTTATCATGACCACCTTACATGATGGAAATAGATAGAAGAGGGTAGAAAATAGTGTGTCCATACATACATAATGCATTATCCCCCCATGTGAGGATAACCGATGCAGTAAGAGAAATGAATTTCAGTGTGTGTCTTATTGAGTGTGATAACTTTCATAGAAATGAAAAAAGAAACCCAAACATGTGTGATATGTGATTGTAACTAAAAACCAAAGTAATACTCAATTGTGAAATAATGATAACACTATTTTATATGTGATAAGGATGAAGCACTTTATATTACCATGAAATTCAAGCATGATTTAACTTTCAAGTGATTGAAATGAGTTCTTAATATATTCATCATCATTATTTCATGAAATCACATTGAAATTACAGTGTGATTCAATTGAATGAATATTTGTTTCCCCAAGAAAAATAAAGGAGAATTGATATTGCATTCACTAATGATATTGCATCTAAGAGAAATAATTGTAATGATGTTAATATGAGATGAGGTTTCATTTAATAAATTTTAAAAAATTAATTTTTTATTCTGCAATCATTAATAATAAATTTCAATGCATTCATTATTTCACTATAAAATAAATAGATCCATAAACTAATACACTATTATCTATTATTGTGTGTCAGATATAAAAGACATAAGATGAATTGAATGGAAAATATATATTCAGTTGATTATCTTATTTTTTAGGGTGAACTCTATTTATCATTCCATAACCTATTCATATCGTTATGACTGATCAATGAAAATGAAATTTCAGCTTATAGATTTTTGTTGTGAGGAAGAGAATGTTTTCTTACCTATTGATGTAAAAGTAACCAAATGAATAATAAGTTTGTGGAAGAAAAAAGAACCATTGTAACGTCAAATAAAGTCTTATTTGGGGGAAGACATTATTAGTGTTACAAAGTAACAAAACCAATAAGGTGAATATTGAATTCATATGTAGTATAAATAACCAATGAAGAGCTTAAAGTTGGACCAATTCATCAAAAAAATTGAGAAAAATAATGGTTTCATTACCCACTCTTAATGTATTGCGACTCATACTTGGATGAGGTTTATTCCCTATCAATAAGACTCTAAATTGTTAGACAGAACATAATTGGTGACCAGACAACACCAGTGAAAACAATGATGATGAATAATCTAATGATTTTTTTTTACCTATCACAGGTAGAGCCAAAATGTTTTGATAAAACATTTGGAGGAGATTGTTGGATTTCTTCTATGAATGAAGATCTTGAAAAAATTGAGAAGAATCGGATATGGTATATTGTTTTGAGACCAACAAAGAAGAATGTCATAGAAACTAAATGGGTCTTTTACAATAAGATGAATTAAGATAGTGTAGTGATTCTAAAATATCATGGCTACTGTGAAGATGGTAATCCCAGGTAGAGGTTATCAATGTTGATGAAACATTTTTCACCATTTTTAAGGCTATATACAATTAGATTATTCTTGGCCATAGTGGTACAAAAAAAGTTAAAAGTTTTTCATAAGGATGTCAAATCAGAATTTATAAATGGGGTTCTAGAAGTGGAAGATTATCTTAAATATAAATATTTTTTTTCTCATTCATTAATATGAGAAAAATGTTTATGGGATGAATAAGTCACTATATGGGTTGAAGCAATTACCAAGATCAAGGTATTTAAGGCTAGATTAGTTTTTGAAGAAGGATTGTTTTCTGCATGGTGGGGTTGGTTACATCTCTAGGTCAATAATGATAGTAATCAAATGATTATGGTAATGGTATGTGTGGATGGAAAAATAATTTTTGGATCATATGAAGCACAATATAGATAGTACTATGAATTAATGAAAATTGGGATTGAAATTTCAATGATAGGTAAACTAACATTTTACTATTGATTACAGGTAATGAAAGGAAATAATGGCATATTCATTTCTAAATCTAAGTATCCCAATGAGGTTTTGAAGAGCTTTGTAATGAATAAATCCAAGGATATGACAACTCCAGCAGCTACCCTATATGAAACAATCATGGGAAATTGAACGCAATGTAGTTAATGTTACAAATTATAGGGAAATCATGGGTAGTGTACTATGCTGAACAATGACAAGACCTGCTATTTGTTTTCCACATTCTAATTAGCAAAGTATCAAATCCATCCTAAGGAAATATGCTTACTGGTAGTGAAAATAATAATTAATTATATCAAGGGAACTGTGGATTTTGGTTTTTTGTTCAATGAAAAAACTCAACCAGAGTTATTGGGCTATGAAGATGCAGATTGTGTTAGTTTAATAAATGTTATAAAATCAATTTTAGTTGTTCATTTTATATTTGATGATTTTTTATTTCTAGAATAAGAAATAAATTGGATTGAATTTCATTGATCACTGTAGAATATGAATATATTTCCATTACAGAAGTATGATCCTAGTTATTATGGATGAAACAACAACTTGATGATATGCGCGTTCAATTGAGGTCTCTAATTAGAATCCATTTTGATAATTCTAGTGCTATGAATCTTAGACTAAATCTATTCCATCACTAAGGGATAAATCACATTGAAATAATGTAATGTTTTATCAAGGAGAAGTTCGATCAGTGGCTTGGCAAGTTGAAGTATGTTCCTATAGTACTACACGTTGCAGAAATTTAGACAAAGTCCGTACCCTAATAAAAATTTGAAAGGCATCAAATGTCTCTATGATTTTGGTCGAATCCCTATATTTGAAAAGGTGTGGATGTGGGACCCCCTCTACTCGAGTTATGGTGTGTTTTATCTAATGTGATAATCAATGGTCTTTACCCTATTTCAGAACATAATGAAGTGACCTTTGTGTTAATTGAAAAAAGGTGGATGTTGTGGCTTATAAATGGAATGAAATGTATTACTCAAGATAGGGGAAAAGCCGAATGTAGGAGCTATGATGTGATAGGGAGAGCTGTGATTTAGGGGTATATATAATATCTTATCTTGGACTTATTTAATCATTTAAAAAAATGGATATCATTCCTTAGATTGAACATATTTTAGGATTCAAAATCATGAGAACACATGCAGTGAATTAAGGGGAGTTTTAAATATTATTATGCTAAAGGTGATCAATTAATCGATCTATATCATGATAGATGATGTTCATTGTAAAATTGGTAGAGTATTTTTGGTATTAAGTGACTCATTGAAGAACATTGCATGCTACTATTGTTTCTCACACGAAACATGGTTAATGTGGGATTAGAGTATATTTTGAGTAAATCATTGATCCCTCTCTAAATTACAATAGGTGAATGTTAAATGAATATGTAAGAATCTTCCATGATGTATCAAAATTTTGTGAGTTGTCAACAAACCCAAATGGAGTATTTCTGGGAAACAACCCTCATTATTACATGGAATGGTTTTTGAGTTGATTATGTTTATTGAAAAATATGGTTTTGAAGGTATTTTTTTGATGTCAAAAGATGTTTTTGACATGGTATGTTGATAAAGATTAAAGAATTAGAAATGTATTCCCAAGAATTGGTACATAAATTTACATACACAAGGTAAAGCAGTTTCCCAATGTTTTCAAAAATTTTGGGGTTAAATAATTGGAGGATGGGATAGCATTGTGAAAGATGTATTTCCTTGAAGGCCATATGAATATAATTAAAATTCACGAGTTTCATGAAAAATGGGTTTTGGGAAGGAGGTTTTGTGATGTCACACAAAATGAGATGGTAATCCACACAACTACGTCAATTATCAGAAATAGAAAATTTTGATGGAGCTTCAAGAGATAGGGTTCATCTAAAATGAAATGAGGGAGCATCAGAAAATGGTGATTATGTAGTTTTAAGATTATGGAATTAGTGTAAACACCTATAAATAGGCCTATAACTCCTTCAGAAAAGAAGCAATAATTAACAAAGATCATAATGATCTTAATTCATGAAGGTGGGTCATGAAGGTAGTTGTTGTGAAAAAGTATAAAAAGGAAGGGGTTTTGTGAAATAGATTTAAAACAAGAAATATCGATCATCATGAATGTATTGTAGTTTAGGAAGGCTATAAAAATCTAACTAAAATTTGGGATCTTCATGAGGTCTAGTTGAGTTTAGCAAAAGAAGTGAGTGTTGTTAAAGGATGTTGATTCGCAAAGGCTATCTGAGCTTCATGAAAGAGTTGAGCTTCGCGAAGGTAGTAAACATTGAAAATGTATTTAGAAATAGATTTCCCAGTAAATCTATGTTAATGTGGTATTTATGTATTTGATGAAATTGGGGTTTAAATCGAGCATCTATCTACAACTGAGGATGTATTAATTAGTGATAAAGAAGGGACCTACATGTCCATAAATTGGGGGGTGATCCCTTCCAAGAGAAGTGATAAGAGGAAGATGAAGAAGGTGATACATTCCACTAATAGTGATCCATAGAAATAGAAATAGGACATACCACTTGGGAAAGTAGTGATCATACCCTAAACCTTTTAACATTAGTAATCCTAGGTATAAAAGTGATATCACTCAAACTTTTTAATTTTGGAGTGAGCCTTAGTGGAATGGTTACATCGACACATAATAGTTCTATAATCTTTAGATGTATCTTAGTGAGGGTAAAACAATTAAAATATTTTCCCCCATGCAGGATTTCAGTTTTGTTCATACATTGATAGAAGAGAGGGAGAGAATAGTGTTTTTTATTTAGGAAACAACAATCGAAGGTCAATTTGCTTTAATCATTCATACCATAATTCAACACCTCCCCTCTCATGTTAGTTAACCCAGTTGGTTTAACATATAAATCCATACGATTTTATCCTCAGAATGGAATTTCTATATTACATATATGTGTTATCAAATGATTCTAGAGGAGGGTCATGTTTTCAAATGTTGATGGACAACGTGTGGTTTTCATTCTAGAGTAGGGACTTCAAGTTGGTAGTCATCATGTAGATCCCCTTCTTTCTTTTTTAGGATAATATTTCAATTAAATTAGTGGATGCTTGGATAGTATAGGTTCCCAGGGTCATTGGGTAGTTATAGGATATTTTTTCCAAGGATTGTGAGATGATACCCCCTCGATGTGATGTTGAGTTCGGGATAGCCTTTGAGACCGGTGCTTCTCCAATTTCAATGGTACTATATATAATAGAGACTTCTGAGTTCTGGGAGATGAGGATTCATATAGATGATCTGACTAAGAAGTGTTTTATCTAGCCCAATGTGTCATCGTGGGGCGATCTAAGTTTGTTCCCAAAGAAGCCAGATGGTAGTCTGAGGATGTGCATCGACTACAAAATTTTGAATTAGGTGATAGTAAAAAACCATTACACACTTCTAATTAAAAAAATAATTTTTGAATAGTTGAGAGGGGTGAGTTTCTTTTCTATGGTGAACATTTTGTTTGGATTTCAAAAATTGAGGGATTCTTGGAGCGAAATAGAGGAGTTGTAATCCTTAAGATTAGATACATGGGTATATGGTGGTAGAGACTATTGTTTTCATATAAAAGTGCAGTATTATCAAATATAGTAGGTGGAGGATTCTCTGTGAGGATACATAGAGGTAGAGGTGATGTGTGATTGTGTTGTCCATGATGATGCTCTAGATGAGTGGTCAGAGGATGGATGAAATCAAAAGTTGTTTTTATGGGAGGTTCTTTATTCCTATAGCGATGAACAAGGGATTCCTTCATGAGTTTCATAACTCATATTTGGTGGTACACCTGGGAGTTTCCAAAATTTACCTTGTATTATGGACTACGTTTTTTGGCCCATGATAAAATAGATAGTGGAGGATTTTGGGGCTTGGTGTCTATGTTTCTAGAAAGTAAAGGTTGAGCATCGTGCCCTGTGAGGTTTTTTGTAGTCATTGAATGATTTCAAGTAAAAATGGGATGGAATATTTATGGATTTCATCTGAGGGTTTTCTAGAGAATAGGGACGTTTTGATGATATCTGGGTGATCATGGAAAGGTTAAAAAATGGACCACTTGTAAGTAACCAAGGAGTTTGGTGTAGTGGACTCCTTAGTTTAGAGGTATGTAGATGAGGTGTTGCAGTTTCATAGAGTTATAAGGTCCATCGTCTCCGATAGAGATGCAATCTTTACATCGTGAGTCTGTAGGGGATCGCAAAATTATTTTGGAACATAGTTACACTTCAACACTTCAATTCACCCCTAGATAGATAGGCAGATGGAAATGACTATACAAACAATGTATGATATTTTGTATGCATTCATCTTGGACTTTGGCAGATCTTTGGTATGAAACCAACCTTCGGTAGAGTTTTTTTATAATAATATCTATCATTAATGACCCATAATTTACATACATTAATATCACATAAAATTTTAAGAATATTCATTTCAATGTATTAAAAATACATGATAGTATCATATATTTATAGTCTCTTTAGAAACTATAAAATATAAACAACTAGTTCATAAGACTTCTTCATTGTCTCTCCCTTATTTCGTCATAACTGGGGCCCTTTTTGAAATATCTTACTTAATTCCCTTCTTCATGACCTAGGGTAAAGAAACATATGAAAGGGTGATATTATATTCTCATTAAGGGTAAACTAGGGAGATATTCATCATGTCATAAACATAATACATAGGAACATAACATGTGATAAAATTATCCTGCAGATGATGGATTGTGATATCATGCCATGGGCTAAATCATGAAAGTTAATTATAATCGATGAACATAATCCAAAAAGTCATTACAGAATACATGATGTTTTAATGGAATACAAATAAGAAAATAAAGTCTTTTCATATTAGTCAATGATCTTTTCGAAGACCATCATAGTGGAGAAAGTCTATAACTGAACCGAGTTCACTTCTTGTTCCATCCTTATATTACTGAACCGAGATTATTTCCCATTCTATCCATATCTATCTTAGGAGATATAGATATTTAACCATTTCATTGGAGTGAGATATAGGTCCCACCAATATCATAATTAAAATATTCTTATGTGTTCCATATAAATCATTTTTCATAACCCAAGGAATAAAATTGGTTTCATTAAACATCATTTCACCATAACATAATCAATGGGGAAAAAAATATATTTCATAAATATAATTAAACCATAAACTAAATAAAATAATAGAAACCATTTTATATTATTGTAGGGTCCTGAAAAATCTGCAATGGAAATTTTACCCAAATCCCCCAAAGAATTGGGGGCAAATAATCAAAGAAAGTACAGGTCTGTGAACCGGTCCCATGGAAGCGTAACGTGGCCAGGAACCGTGAGGCACCCCCTCTGTGAACCATTGTCGTTCACAAAATGGAGGCACAGATCCTCCACACCTACGAGGTAGGATGGGTGCCAGTCTGGTTCACCGTCACGAACCGCCCCAACCGCGGACCGCGTCGACTGGTTCAAGCCACCCCCGCTGTCGTTCGCGGAATAGAGGCGGAACCCTCTGCAGCCACGGAGCACTCCCTGAGTTCGCCTCTCGGATTGGGGGAGCGTTCAATACCCACCGCAAATCGCGAATTGACCATGTACGTTGTGAACCGGGTATTTGGTTATGGGCCTCCTCAAAAGGTGTCGCGTGGCCACAGATACATTCCTTTCCCCACTCTATAAAAGGAGACCAAGGGGGAAAGAAGAAAAGGATCAGAGAGCAGGAATAAGATTCAGAGGGATTGGAGATTTGGAAGGAGATCAGTTGAAGGAAGGCTTCAGATTTCGCAAACAACGAAATTCTCATCTGCGAACCACAACAGGTATATGAATTGAGAAGGAATTGGAAAACGCATAATAATTTGGTGAACCGTGAACCTAAAATAACAAAATAAAAGGAGAACCGCAAACCATACCCCCTCTGCAGATGACTTCCCCGTGGACTAGGGAGTTTATGCCTCTTTTCCCATCCATCGTACCGCGTATCACCCTCCTCTGCGGGCAAAGCCCCGACCGATGAGCCTCCGATTGGCAATGCCCTTGGCTGCCGCTGCCTGCCTGGAACCCTCCACAAACCACCCTGGTTTGCGGACTAAACCCGAAGCCGCGAACCACCCTAGTTCGCGGATTAGACCTAAAGCCGCGAACCTCCTTGGTTCGCGGCACGCCAATCAGTCCGCGGACCACCCTGCTTCGTGGACGGCTTCTCCAGCCATGTGGCACTTCCCCACGCGAAGGGCGCCACCACCCATACCTCTCGGTGGCTCACCAAATACTTAGGTGTTCTCATTTCCAGAACCAGGTAAAATCCCGCCGATCCAACCAGGTCCTCCGCGATTCCCTCATTGGCCTATCCATTGGCCCTGAGCCGGGACCTCTGCCAGAGCCACCGAATCTGTGTGGTATAACTTTCAGGCGCATCAGCGCGCCATTTTGAGTTCACATACCCATGGAAAATAGGGGAAAAGGGGTTTCCCCGACCCTTGAGAAGATTCCCGAAACATTCCTGAGTTCACATTCCCATGGTAATGTGGAGTCTGAGCTCAGGAATCCCATTTATGCCCCTCCACATGTTGAGGATTCCTTGGAGATGGTAAAATAGCCATCAGAAGGAAGCCCTCTTGCTCTGAAAGAGAGGATATGGGCACAAGAGCACCCCCATTCCCTCTCCCACTGGGCTTTGTCACCCCGGGTGTCCATCTCGGAGTAAGCCCCGATCTCTTGGGCCTCCTTAGAGTGTAAGCCATAATCCATCACCCTGGGCCACCCTCTTGCGTAAGCCCCACTCCGCTTCTCATGGACGCACCTTTCGTGACGTGATCCTCTGGTCCCTACTGCCTCTTGTTTCTCACAATGAGAATGACTCACGTGGGCTTCGAGTAAGCATCGATGATGACATCCTCTTACGGGCCTCCTTAGAGTGTAAGCCCCAATCCATCATTCTGGGCTGCCCCAGAGCGTAATCCCCAAGCAATATGTGAACTATGTGGACTTTGATCTCTGCCTCCTAGACAAGGTACGCAGGAAGCCTCCATGAGGTTCAAGCCCACCACCCATCGGACCACCTGGTCTCTCTTCACATCGGTTCCCCGAAACCTATGCGAACTTTGTGGACTTTGATCTCGGCCTCCTAGACATGGTACGTAGGAAGCCTCCTTGAGGTTCAAGACCAATAACCAGTCGATCCGATCATCTTCACATCGGTTCACCACACAACTCCTGGTGCCGCCTCAAGCGAGTTCCAACACTTCGGGGTCATTAATCCAACGAGGGATGGTAAAACTCGGGTATAAATGATTCTGAACCCCTGTGTCCAGTTGACCGTTTCCCCCCAATGTTAAATCTGCGGATACAATGTTTGGGTATAAACCAAAGATTTGCGAACATATGAATACGTCTTAAATCTATAAGAGAGTCTCGGAATAGGCAATAATTCCCCCCAAAAATTGTGTGATGAGCCTGACCTCCCATCCTCTTGACCAATGTGAGTTTTTAAGAGTCGCTAGCCAGACCATCCGGTGAACGCCTGCCTTTGGAAAGCAGGTTTATCAATCATTAGATACGGAGTCGTTGGGCATTTTGTGTCCGAAAAAAACTAGAAAGAAACAATTATAATTCAAAAAAACTATATTAAATAATTCCATCATAGATGGAAAATAATTTTGATATAGAACTTCAAATTAATTATTCCGGAAAGTATTATTTCTTAATTAAAAACATTTCGTTTTCTCAAAATTATGTGAAAATTTAAATAAAAATAATTTATTTGAAAATAAACATGAAATAATGAATAGGAAGATTCAAGGAAATAAGGTGTTATGAAGATGTAATAATATGTTCATGCCAAATAAGATTAAAAAAATGTCATCGTACCTTTTACAAAAAAGTCAAAAATTACATCGTATCGAATAACAAAAAAAAGATTCATTTGAGACCGTTTAATAAAAATTCACCATTGGGTAAAATTTAATATAAAAATTACAGAAGAATAGAAATAATATTAAATATTTATGAAACATGTATGTGGATGATAAATACCCCAGAAAATCTTACATGTAAACAACCTTAGATAACAATGAGATTGTGAAATTATCCCTTAACTTTGGTCTGTTATCATTCGTATGTATCCCAAACTCTTGTATAATGATTTAAATAATGTCACTAAATTTTTTCAATAATCATATATATTTTTATGATATAATATATGAACTTATTATCATATTTTTATTAATAATGTTTCATTATTACTTGATATTTGATTATTAACTACTTCAATTTTTATGCAAGTTTTGTCAAATAAGTTTTGGTTCTCCATCATAGGTCATAGTTATATTATTAAAAATAATATTAAATATAAATATATATATATATCATATTTATTTATGTTATAAATTTAAATAATCATGCTTTAATGGTGATCGTGTAGAATGAATCACATCGTATCGTGGAGACGGTAGGTCGTACGTAAACACAATTGACAATATCTGTCCCATAATTGTTGAATGGTATTGAATAAAATGGTTTATAATATTTTAGAATTATTATCTTGTTATAATATTTATATATACTTATTATTTCCATGATTATACCCATTCCTGTAAGGTGGCGGGGAAAAATATATTACACCACAGCGTGGAGACGGTAAGACGTACGTACACATGTGTGGTGATTTCAATTTCTGTAGAATGGATAAAAAGTTGAATATTTTTTGTTCTATATTCATTATAACATATCTATATATAATTTATAATGAATTTACTATTTTATATTGAATCAAATCATGAATAGTATTTAGAAGAATAAATATGTCTGAAAAAATTGGTAGACGATATTACCTCTTCTTTGATGTGCTTCCTCTAAATATTCTCTTAGAGCACTAGAGTTGGTCTTTGAAGAAGACTAGAACATCTAAAATATAACTAGGGATGTTGAGAAGTGAAATTTTTAGGGGAATTCTAGGCTTGAAGGCTCAAATTGAAGTGAAGATGTGATGGAGGAAGATCCCTTTTATAATTGAGGAGGTGAAACTTTTGGGATCTCCAAAAAAATATTAATTTATAATAAAATAAAACCTCATTTAAATCAACCAAAATTTAAAAATTTAGAAGTTTATATGACATTGTGTTTTAATCTGATCATCCAATAGATTTTATAACTTTTTTTCTATCAATTTAAACCATATCATTTTAATTAACACTTAATATTCTATATAATTTTTAACTAGGGTAAAAAATGTTTCAAAATTAAAAGAGTGACATATTTACTTATTTGATGTCAATTAGACCATACATAAATACCTAAAAATACTTTTTAACATATAATAATTTTTTTATATTTTTTAAAAATGTTTTATGGTTTTTAAAAAATTTAATAATACATTATTTTGATAAAAAATCGCTGGTGTCAATTTTGACACTATTCAATTCATCGATTTTTAAAAATATTACGATAATAAGTTAAATTCAAAACAAATATTTTATTATATTCATAATAGTTCATGGTAATCTAGGAATTTTATTATAAATATTAATTAGCCCAAATTATTTATTTTAATATTTTTAATAACATTTATTTGTTATCCCAATTTATAAAATAATTACTACATCAATTTTGTGTAATTATTTAATATACTTATTTGTTGATTAAAATTAAAAATAAAATAATATGATGAAGATAAATCTACTATATTTAAGAATTATATTTTTAGTGGAATTTAACTTTTATAAAATCCCAAATATAGAATATTATACTGATTAAGTTATGTGTGGGAAACTTTAACATCACTTTAAATAAAATAATATAGGTGTCACAATATCTTCTACAAGGATCCTAATTGTCACTAAATATACCCTTGGATGGTCATGATCTATATATATATATATGATAAATAATAGTTTCTAAACTATTGGGGTATTTTTATGGTTATTAGTATTTTAATAAAAAAATTATTGTTTTTTCATCAATTAATTAATATTTTCATCTGTAAAGTATAAGTCATTATGGTAATTATTTATTTCCAAAAAAATAAAATAAATTACCTTGATAAATAAAAAAAATATATTTTAAATGATTATTTATAATCTAATTTATCATCTCTCTATCCTTATATAAAAAATTATTTAATTATTAAAATGTGAATGAGACATATTTAACTTTTGGTAAAAAAATTAATTGAATAATTTAATCTCATCCAAGTGAATTATAAAGGAAACCATTCAGAATCAAGGATGATTTAGGTCTAAAATAACTCATCCAATGATATTAATACAAGTGTTAGGGTAATTTTATAATTTTATTCTTACCTTTAATTATCTGATTTACCCTTTTACCGTATTAATAAAAATAGCAGTTACTATTCATAATGCCCAGAAATAAGATAAATATATTTACATAATTTGGACCTGCTAATTCAAAATATGTAATCCGTTTTTCAAAATTCAAAACACATAAGTTTCAGTAATTAATTTAAATGTAATACCGTTGAGGAAAGAGGGAATGTGTTTTAAAAGATAAAACATTGAAAAATATTGAAATGTTTATACATTTGAACTTAATGTTAAATTAATGATAAAAAATCATTATATTGAATTATAAAAATATATTCTATTTAAAAATTAAATCCATTAAATATTTTAATTTAATGATATATATTATTTCGATGAAGAAAGATGTTTTCAATTAAAAGTTTGTGTATTTTTATTATTCATCAAAATTTCAAAGTTATCAGAAAAATATTTAAATTTCATAAAATGTAAATTTTTACATCCCACTACTAATAAAATGTTTATCTTGTAGTATGAAAATTATAAATGAGTCAAAATATTAATTTAAAAGGGGTTCTCCATTAAAAGGTGGGAAATTACCCTTTAGAAAAATATAGTTTATTATACATGAAATATGGTTTATTCATACCCTATGACAAAAATATCTATTGGATGAATATAAAAAATATTTTATTAAGTATATAACATACATATTTAATTAATTTCAGTTTATAATAGTAATTCACTCAATTTATTAATATAAATATATAGTTGATTTATATTTTTCATAAATTATTAGTAGTGAATGAATTCAAAATATATTTTAAAAAGTTACTTATATTTATTTTTGTTAACCTAACAGCTAGGTTAAAATGGTCATTTTATAATAATTGAATATTTTGGTTCATTTAAACTCACAATTCTATTCAATGAATGTTATTAGAGAATTAAAATTATTTTGAGAAAATATTTCATTAAAACATCCGTTTGTTATATTCATCCCCCTTTAAACTATTTTTTTCATCACAATTCATCACTTGGATACAAACATATGAGGATATCTCTCCCTCATCATATCCTCAAGTTCCAACAATGCTTCCTCAAATTGTTTGTTCCGCCACAAAACATTAACCTAGTTAGTGGTCTTGTTTCTTAGAACTCTTTTGCTATAATCCGGAATCTCTATCGATTGTTCTTCATAAGAATTATATTGTTCCATGGTATGACATCTAAGTTTAGTACAAGTTAATGACCCGGTATGTAATTTATCATGATATATACTTATAACACATCATGAAATTGATATAGATTCAGTGGAAGCGCCAATCGATATGCTACCTTACCAAAGTGATCTAGAATTTCAAGAGGGTTGATATACCAAGGGGTTAGCCTTTACTTCTTCCCAAATATCACTACTCTCTTCCAGTAATATATTCACAGAAACACCTTGTCACCCACTTCAAAATATGGACCTTTTGTTCAGTTGTCAAAAAAATTATTTGTAGAGACCTTTTCTTCCATTTCATCAACACGATAAGGTCCTAATTGATTTCTTTCCCCAACTTCATCCTAGAAATATTTAGTTCTTATCTTCTTTATATATAGGGATTTATAAGAATCCATCTGAATACTGGAGTAAAAGCTATTTTTGTATAGAAATTCCACCAAAGGTAGGTGATAATCCCAATAAACTTTTAAATCAATAGAGAAATCTCTCAACATGTATTTTAGAGTATTAATTGTCCTCTCATACTTTCCATATTTATGAGGATGATAAGAAGTGATGAAAAATAACTATATATCAAGATCCTACTAAAGACTTTTCCAGAACATTGAGGTAAACCTAGTACCTCAATCAGACATAATGGAAAGTGTTACTTAATACACTCTTACCACTTCCTTTAAATGTATCCTAAAAATATAATCAAGAGAGGAATATTCTCTAATAGCAATGAAGTGTTCCAACTTTATAACATTATCAAATATGACCCATATGGAATTATGGAATTTAAATGTATTGGGAAGTCTGATGAAAAAATCAATAGTGATGTTTTCCCATTTGAATTTTGGTATGCGTAATGGTTGTAACATACAATCTGACTTCTGTCTCTCATCCTTAACATGTTGACAAACCCTGCACCAGGAGACATATTCGGCAACATCTCTTTTCATGTCAACCCACCAAAAATACTCTTTCAGGTCGATGTACATCTTTTTGATTCCAGAGTGAATAGAGAATGAATAACTAGAAGACTCATCCAATATCTCTGTATTTAATTAAAGTATGGGAGGAATACAAATTTAATTCAGAACCCTTATTGTTCTATCATAATCAATATTGAATTCCGGAACATTTCTCACCTTTTTTTAAAGCTCTATATCTTCCTTCTACAAATCCTTAATCTTCAATTGTTTGCATTATTGAAAATTCATTTTAGATATATAATATTTTTCCCCTTCATTTAAAATTTCAATATCCATACTTTTCAAATCCACAAATACTTGATATTTTGTGATCCTCATCATGGATAGGATATCATGGTCCATTCAACTCAAAGCATCTTCCACCTTGTTCTCTTTCCCAGGGTGGTAATGTATTGAGTAGTCATAATCTTTAATCAACTCAAAACTTATTCTTCATTTCATATTAAAATACTTTTTGTGTGAATATATAATTTAAACTTTTACAATCATTATATGAATCACACCTTTCACTATAAAGACAATTCCACCATATCTTTAAAAGAAATATTACAGCAGCTAACTCCAAATCATGAGTTGGGTAATTTCTCTCATTGATTTTCAATATTCATAAGGCATAAGATATAACCATATAATTTTTTATGATAAAACATCTCATCACCTTTTTGGATGTATCACTATAGATAACAACCCTTTATCCACTAAAATCATTGTGATCATAGGTGCAATCACAAATATAATTTTGAGATCTTCAAAATTCTCTTCACATTCCTCTAACAAAACGAACATAACTCTATTCTAAGTCAACTTGGTGATTGGATTAGATAATAATGAAAAATATTTCACAAAACAATGATAATATAAACCCCAAAAAAGAAATATTTGGATCTCAATTACCATTGTTAGTCTTGGAGAACCTTCAATAACTTCTTTTTTTTCTATATCCATAGATATCCCCTCTATTGAGATTATCTGACCCCAAAATGAAACTTTTCGAAGCCAAAATTCACACTTGGTAAATTTTTCATAAATCTTCTCCATCCTTAGGGTATTCATTACAATTCTCAAGTGATCTTCATGTTCTTCCTTTCACATCGAATAGACAAGAATATCATCTGTATGGACTACAACATATTGATCAAGATAGTCTCTAAATAAACTATTCATTATATCCATTAAGATAGTAGGGGAATTAGTAAGACCAAAAGGCATCACTATAAATTCATAGTGTCCATACCATGTAAGAAATGTCATTTTGGTATATCCTCATTCTTGACCCTTTATTGATGATATTCAGAATGAATATCAATCTTGGAAATGTATTTAGATCTACTTAGTTGTTCAAATAATTCATCATTGAAGAGAATATGAATTTTTTTTATTCATAATAATCTTTCTATATTCTCAAAAATGAATTCAGAGTCTCATTGATCCATCTTTCTTCTTATCAAACAGAATAGGTGAACACCAAGGTGTCCTAGTTGGGCATATGAATCCCTTGTCATGATTCTTGTGGAGTTGTTTCTTCAATTCCTATAACTCAATTGGGGTCATTCAATAATGTGTATTTGAAATAGGAATAGCACCAAGCATGAGTTCTATTGAAAACTCATCTTTAGGATTTGGTGGAATATATGGAAATTCGTCTAGAAATACAACATCGAACTCTCATAAAATGGGTGTATTCTTAATTGTTAGTTCCTCCCTAACCATTGGATATTAATCTTCATGTATAGGAATCAAGACCCATAAGACGGAAGAAATTTTCATTGGAAGTTCATACACATCCTTTCATCGATAGACGATCATTTATTGATTTGGAATATGAAATGTGACTTCCCTTCCTTAGAAATTAATATTATCACTATATAGAGAATTCTAATCCATGATAAAAATTGCATAAAATTCCACTATAGGAAGGATCATATGATTTTTAGGATGAAGATTCCCAGAAAAATCAACAGGAAAATAATTATAATCTTTTGATGCAACCTTTCTTACATAAGGATTTGTCACATCTACCTCAACAACTAATTTTTTAGGTAATATGGTGATACCCTTAGAAAATTATTTAGAAAATAAAGAGTGGGAGAATCTAGAATCAAATAAAATATTAAATAATTTAGAGTGGATGGTAAGTGTACCTTTAACCACTTCATTATAGTACTCCACATATCCAATAGTGATTTCATGTGACTTGCCTTTGCCTTTGGCCTTAAATGTTTTTTGGCGTCGATCATCATCAATAAGCCCTAGATTATGGAATTGATTGGAATAATACCCCATTTCATTCAAATTGTAACATTCAAGTGTGGGAAGTTCATTTTTTTATCTTATTATATATTCACATCACTAGAAATCTGTTTCCCATCACTTAGGCATTTAGCTACTTGATGACCTTATTTTCCACACATAAAACATTTACTTTTCCCTTCAAGAAAATGTCCACCATGTTTCTTTCCACACATTGTACATAAGAAAAAACTAATTTTCTTTTCAGTTTGGTCTTTATATTTTCCCTTGAATTCAATTTTTCTATTCTTATCAAACCCATAGGACTGATGGGTTACTTCAATCTCCATCACAACCTTGGGATCACATCTAATGATTTCTTCATAGCTACTGAATTCCCTTTTGGATAGTTCCCTTCAGAGACATGGTTTAAAGCCACTAAACAATCAATCAACTATAATATATAGTTGAATAATAATTATAGATGTATATATTGCATGTAATGTAAAATTTTATTTGTAGGTACCAAAGGATTCATCGTCCTTTTTCTTATGTTCAAGGAACTCTGTATCCATCTTTGTTTGAAGAATACGATTAAAGTACTTATTGAAAAATAATTTCTTAAACTAGTCTCACTCCATGGATTCAATTTCATATCCTTTACTTGTATTCTTGAAAACTTTCCACTATTTATCTGCATCACCTTCCAAATGATATACTTGTAATATGGATTTATCATGTTCTGAAAATTGGAGAACTAAAAAAATCTTTTCAGTGGTACTAATCCATTGTTTAGAAACTAAGGGATCAGAAGACTCACTGATTGAAGGTGGATGATTCTTTATGAATGATTCAATGGAAGGTTGTTCCCTCATTTTCTCATTTTGAAGTCCTTCATGATTCATACCTTGAGAATGTTGTGTGAGAATAGATAAAATAATTTTCATTCTAACTCCCATAAAATTTGGTTGCTCAGGAGGACAGTCATTGCATTTCCCATCACATTCAACATTAGCGTGGTTCCTTTGGGTACCAACCATTGACTAAAAACAAGAATCATAGTGTAAGAAACATAAATAATAATGGTAAAACCACATAATCAAGAATAAAATTTCAATTTCAGACACATTATGTTTTATCTTAGGTTATTCATTATCATTTCTAAAAGACTAGGATTGTAACCTATACTTCAACATATCCTTTGGTTTCTCAGTACGGTTTTCTCATCCTTGATTCCCAAGGCGAATTATAAATTTCCTATAATACCAACTATAATGACCCATACATTACATACATTGATATTACATAAATGTTGAAAAACATTCATTAAAAAATATAACAATTCAACAACATGACCATATAGGTATAGTGTATTTAGAAACCGGGAAACATAACCAACTGGTTCATAATCCATCTTTATTGTGTCAATATTATTTCATCATAAGTAGACCAACTATCAACATATCTTACTTAATACACTTATTGATGAACTAGGAAAATGAAACATAAGGAAGGGTGAGCTCAGAAGATCTGTAAGGGTAAACAAGGGAGACATCAATCATATCATAAACATAAGACATGATAATATTCCATTTTAAAATTTATCTTATATATGAAATATCATGATCTCATGCCATGGGTTAAATTATGAAAGTTCATAAGGATAAATTAAAATAATCCCAAAAGTCAAAATAGAATACATGGTGTTTTGTGGCATACACATAAGCATGGAAAATCATTTCATATTAGTCTGGGCTCTTTTCCAAGACCATTATAGCGGAAAAAGTCCATTACTAAACTGAGCTCACTTTTTTTCCAGCCCTATATTACTCAACCGAGATCATTTCATGTTCCAACCATGTCTATCTCATGATAAATAAATCTTTTCTCAAGTCATTGGGGGGATATATATCTACACCCATCTCACGATGAAATCATTCTTATTTGTGCCAAAAAAATCATTCATCATAACCCATGGAATAAAATCAGTTTCTTTTAACATAATTCCACCATAACATAATCCATATAAAGAAAATGGATTTCATACATGTAATTCCATCATAAACACAATAAAATCCTAGAAATAATAAGTATATTACACATGAAATATAACCCTTTTCATGAATTCCATCTTATATGGAAAAAAAATTTGATATAACACTTGAAATTTATTCTTGAGGAAAATGTCCATTATTCTTCAAAAATGTATTTTTCTCTCAAAATGATATGAAATTTTAAAATAAATGATTTTATTTGAAAATAAACATGAAATATTTTAGAGTAATATTATAATAAGGAAATAATTTTGACGAATTAAAAATCATTTCCTGGCGTATGAGTCAAAAACATTCTCCTCGTACTTTTTCCTGAAAATACAAAAAGTGCCCCATATAGAATAATGACAAAGGAATCATTTATACTCATTTAGTAAAAATTCACCAATTGTTAAAAGTGAGTTTAAATAATTTTATAATAATATCAATAATATTAAATATTTAGGAATCATGGATGTGGATGATAAATATACCCAAGTAAATATTTACGTATAAACAATCTCGGATAATAAAGAAATTCTGAAATTTTCCCTTACCTTAGGCCGGATATCCTTCATATATATCCATACCTCTTTTATAATGATTTAAATAACGAATTAAATTATTCAAGAATAATTTTAATTTTTATGATATCATATATGATAATATTTTGATCCCTTTGTAAATAGTGTTCCATTACAACTTGTTATTCGGGTATTAACTACTTTACTTTCTTATGCATGTTTTGTCAAAATTGTTTTTACTTCTCTTTAATAGTTTATTGATATATTATTCAAAAATTATATTAAAATTATATATAAAATCATTATTTTTCTATACATTTATATAATCATTCTTTATTGAAGGTCATGTGGAATGAATCTCATTGCATCGTGGTGATGATAGCTCGTACGTACGTACGATCGATAATATCATTCCAATAATTGTTGAATAGAATTGAAGTGAATGGTGTATAATATTTTAGAATTAATATCATGTTATAATATTCATATATATTTTCATTATTTTCATCATTATAACCATCCTTGTAAATTGGTGGGGAAAAATAGTTTACACCACGGCGTGGAGACAATAATTCGTACGTACACACGCCTGGTGATTTTGTTTTACATATAATGGATAAGAAGTGGAATATTTTTCTTCCATAATCAAAATAAAATCTAAGTATATAATTGATACTGTAAATATTATTATATAACGAAACAAATCTTGAAGATGAAGTATAATAATAATGAATTTTGAAAAAATCGCTAGAAGAGATTACCTCTTCTTCGACATGCTTCCTCTAAATCTCCTATTAGAGCACTAGAGGTGGTCTTTGAAAAAGTCCAAAACCTCTAGAATGTAAGTTGGGAAGTTTTTTAAGGAAACATGCATGTGATATCAGAGATCTAATGCTCAAATTTAATTTAAGTGGCGTGGAAGGAGGTTCTCTTTTATAATTGAGGTGAGGGTCACTTTTGGGATCCCAAGAAAATATTAATTTATATAAAATAAAACCAATCCAAAAACCTAAAAAATGTCCCAATTTAAAAGATGATATAATATAGGGTTGTTATCTCATAAAAAATAGATTTTACACAAGTTATTATATCAATTTAAAACATACCATTTTAACGAACACTTAATTATTCTATTTACTTTTTAACTAGGATAAAAAATATTTCAATTTTAAAATGGTGTCACATTTAATTATTTTATCTAAATTATACCATAAATAAAAACAAAAAAAATATTTTAGACCATATAATAATTTTTATAAATTTTTTTAAAAAATTATAAATTTTAAATAATTTAATAAAAAATTATTTTGATAAACAATCAATGGTGTCAATTTTGACACAATTCAATTACATGATTTTTAAAGATATTACGATGAGAATTTAACATAGAAACAACTATTTTATTATATTAATAGTATTTCAAGGACATATATAAAATTTTTGAAACATATTAATTAGTCAAAATAATTTATTTTAATATTTTTAATAACATTTATTTTTTGTCTCTATTAATAAAATAATTACTACATCAATTTTGTATAATTATTTAATATAATCATTTTTTGAATAAAAATTAAAATAAATACTATGATGAAGATAAATCTACAAGATTTTAGAAGAATGTTTTTAATAGAATTTATTTTTATTTTAATAAAAAATTTAAAATTCTATACTTATTAAATTATGAATTTTAAAACATTAACATCACTTTAAATAAAATAATATAAGTGTCACAATGTCTTTTATAAGGCTTAAAATGGTAAATAACTCGACACTTGGATGATTATGGTTATGATATAATTAAATTTTTTTTTTCATGTGTCGGGTCTTTTTATGGTTATTATTATTTTAATAAAAAAATTATTTACTTATCATCAATTAATTAATTTTTACAATGTTAAAGTATAAGCCTTTAAGGTAATTATTAATTAACTAAAAATTAAAATTAAATTACCATAATAATGGAAAAAGCTATATTTCATTGATTTTTTATATTATAATTTATCTTCTTCATAACCATATATAAAAAATGATTTAGTTATTGAAATTCGAGTGAGACATGTTTAACTTTTCTTTAAAAAATTTAAATGTTCTAATCTCATCCAAGTGGCTTCCAAAGGACACCATTTCGAACCAGTGAATAATTTTGTCAAAAAAACATTCATCAAATTGTTTTAATAATATTTTTAGGGTAATTTTATATTAGATTTATTACCCTTAATTACCTGACTTACCCTTTTACAGTGTTAATAAAAATTACCAAAGTTACTATTCATATTGCATAAAAATAAAATAATTTTTTTACATAATTTGGATCTAATGATTAAAAATATAGAATCCATTTTCCAAAATTCAAAACACATAGTTTTTTCTAATTAATTTAATATTAATATCTTTGCTGAAAAGAGAGAACGGTGGTTAAAAGATAAAACATTGCAAAATATTGAAATATTTTCACATCTTAATTCAATGTAAAATTAATGATAATGACATACATTATATTGAATGATAAAAATATATTCTATTTATTCTTTAGAACCATTCAATATTATAATTTAACCATATAAATTATTTCTATGAAAAATGTATTTTTCAACTAAAATTTGTGTATTTTTTACTATTCATCAAACATTGAAAGTTATCAGAAAAATATTAAAATTTCATTCAAAGTAAATTTTTATATCCCCCTTATAAATAAAATTTTTATATTGTCATATAAAAATTATTCACTTGTTAAAATCTTAATTTAAAAGGGGTACTCTATTAAAAGGAAAAATATTACCCTTTTGAAAAATATAGGTTTTATACATCAAATAAGGTTGATTCATACCATATGGGAAAAAATATTATCGATAAATATAAAAAATATATTATTAGGGGTATAAAATATATATTTCATTAATTTAATTTACTAATAGTGATTCAATGTACTTATTAATTAAAATATATAATTGTTTTATATTTTTCATAAATAATTTGTAGAGAATTAATTCACCGTACATTTTCATAATTTAGTTATATTTTTCCATTCTAACATAAAGGCATGGTTAATTTGTTAATTTTATACTAAGTTCATATTTTAGTTCATTTAAACTCATGATTGTGTGCAATGTAAGTTATTAAAGAATTAAAATTATTTAGAGAAAATATTTCATTAAAACATTTAGCAGTTACCCTATCACTCTTCAATTAGCATGGCCTCATTTGAGGATTTTTATGAGAGACTATGTCATTCACCATTGTGATGGATGGAGGATGGGGAGACCATTGTTCTTGGTCCAGATGTGGTGCAGAGTATGACAGATAAAATTCATCTTGTTCATGAGAGGTTGAAAGCAGCATATGATTGACATAAGTCTTATATCTATCAATGGAGGAGGACCTTGAAATTAGATGATGGGGACCACTTCTTATTTAATGTTTCCCATAAACATGGTCAATGGAGTTTTGGAAGAGGGAGTAGGCTTTCTCCTATGATTTCTGGGCCCTTTGAGGTGTTGGGGTGAGTTGGAGAGGTGGCATATTGGTTGGAATTTCCACCATAGTTAGACAGGATCTTTGTTGTCTTCCACGTCCCATGTATTCTTAGATATCTTCATGATAAATCCAATTTCATTTATTGGGGAGAGTGTGATATCATGGGTGATGCAATATTTATGGAATTTCTAGTAGATATCTTGAATCACAAATAGAAGATGATACATAAATCAACCATTTTATTAGTTTGTTTGTTGTGGAGGCATGGTGGCCTAGAGGGAAGTACATGGTAGTGAGAGAATAAAATAATTTCCCACTTCCCAAGGTATTTTTGAAATTTTCCTTTCTTTTTTTTTTCCTTTTGATGTTTGGATCCTTTTTGTTTAATGAGATGATCTATTTTTCCTTCATTTGTGATGTGTGTGGTGTGATGCGTAATAAATTCATGACATATGAAAAGCGGAGGACCTAATAGTATCTTGACATGGAAAAATATATTTCCCCGATTCATGAGTTCAGGACATTGCAGTCTTTTTGGTTGTAGTAGTGGTTGGTTTTAGTTTGGTGGAGGTTGAGATGGATGAACAATGGTTTTGCAGCAGTGTGGTTTGGTGAGATGATACTTTTTCTAGTTGTGTTTTTAGTGATGTGGTTGTGAAGTGTGATTTAAGGAATTTTGGGTTGGTGTGTCTGGATGGTGGTTGCGTTTGAGGTATGATGAGATCCTAGATAGGTATCTTGTGTGGTGGTTGATCATAACCCCTTTCTTATGGGCTTGGTTTTTGAATATTAAGGGAGAGAATCAATTTAGAGGTATCTGGTGTAATATTCCATTCTCTCCCAATCTGTTACTTATCCAGTTTTGTTGGTTGGATGTGTTGGGGGAGGTTTTAGGTGTTTTTGGTGGAAGAAGGAGGTGTAGTAGAACTACTATAGGAAATACACATCATTTAATTTTATTACAGGATGTGAAATATGGTTTCAACTATTTTATTAGGCTGGTATATGACATATAAATTTTAGGGTTTAAATAATGAAACAGTGACACATTTTTCAGTGAAACTGATGCCTAAGGATTACATGATGTGGAAGGGGATTACACGTTGTGTAAATCCTTGAGGAAGTGTAGTTTTAAATGTTCTTTCCTAGATAAAAACTCCTTCATTCGGCTATGTACTATTCCTCCTCTAATTTTTGGTGATCCATAGGATGCTCATGGAGTTCTTATGGCCCTATTTTGACTTCTTTGATTAGTTGGTCCTGATGAATTTTTGTTGGAAACATATGGTAATCCCTTATTTCTTCTTTTTAGGTTTTCTTTCATTCTTCTCCTAAGGATTCACATCATTGATTTTGTTATGGTTTTTTGAGTGTGTTGGGTTTCATTTTTATGGTGTTTAGTTGTGGAGTAGGTTGATCTATTTTTTCTCTTCATTTTTTTTGTGGTTTGAGGGCCTTATTCTTCTTCACCCTACAATGCATAAGAAGTTGGAAATATTCCATGAGGTACGGAATCCCTCATTTCTCTTCATTATGTATCATGTGAGAGGGGTTTAATTATTATTATCTATATATAATGGGTGTGATAGAATAATTAAATCTTAATAATTTGTGAAATTTATTTGAAATGGGTAAATGGTGTTTCATTCACATGCTTTTATATATTTAATGTTATTTGTGATATTATAGATTGTATGGGATTGATGTCCCCCTTAAAATCGAGGTCATTCTTGGAATACTTTACACTAGACATATGTGTTGATATTTCTACTACTTCTGAAATTTTTGTGATATCACCCTAAAATGAAAAATTGATGAACCACTTATATTTGGATAATAATATAGTTTCCCCAATATTACTTAACGAGTGATAATGCCACTAAAATAAATTGAAATGCGGTAAATTTCCCCTTGTAAATATGTAAAATGATTATGTTGTTCTATGATGTATGGTCTTTCTTGTGGGATGGTGATGTGTGGTTGGGGCATGTAGGACCAATGGGTTTTTGGCCATTCTTTTGTGGAGACGAGGTGGTTTTTTAGTAGTGTTGTGGGGTAGCTAGGTGTTTTGGGTAGCTGTGATTTGGGGGTGATAATGTGTTTTTTTTTTGTCGTGATTTTGGAGGGGTGAGGTGGTTTTTTGGGTGTCATTTTGGAGAGTCATGGTGGCTATTTATTTTTTCTTGATTCCTGAGAAAAGATAAAATAAATAAATAATTGTTTAATAATGTTTAAAATGGATTGGGTTGGTTTGGTTAATGGAATGGAAATGATTAATGGATAAAAAAATAATGGTTTGTGTGGTTAAATGTGGCTGATTATAAATAATGAAATGAATGGGTTAGTAAAATAAAATTTGATTAAAATGTTAAATGGGTTTGTGACATGATGTTCGGTGATATGCATTTAGAGGAAGCAGTAAAATTGATGGTGTTGTGAGTTGGTTGGTTTGTTTGTGAACCCATAGGTTGGTATTGAGTGTTTGATATTATATATATATATGTGTGTGTGTGTGTGTGTGTATATATTCATTTTATTTATTGAGACACCCCAACCCACATTGGTAACTAAGTTATGACACCACCATAGTCATGCAGGGGTTGTTTTCATGAAAGTCGGTGAGGATTACATATGACTAGGTACCCAATCTTTCCCGCTCTCCCTTATAAGAGAAGTTGGTATGGCACCATATGTGATGGAACGAGGTTTATTAGTGCATTATCTGTTGGTTTTGATAGCCCAGTTGTTTGTGAGAAATGTCTTGTGGCTTAGGTGTTTTCTAGCGAGATTTTACCATTATTTTTTGGGTGGTAGCCTAGTTTTCTTTAGGTGAGATGTGTTATGGTCATGCTCGTGGGGAGGTGATCCCATGTGTCTATGGGTGAGGTTTGTTATGACCATCCTAGTTTGGTGGTGTAGTATACGAAGGAGATGGGAGCGTCGTTATGAACGACGTTGGGGTGTGAGTGGGGATTATGATTTGGAATGTGGTTTGGGTTACCCTTATTGAAGTGATCATGTTATATTATATTACATGACTTGTTTTATTTGATGAGTGTGCCCTAGTGAGGTTGGGTTAGGTTATTATACATGTATATGTGTTTTTTGGTTCTATTTTTTTCTCATGGGTGCATTAGTATGCTTCTTTCCCATGTGGATGAGAGACATTGTTTTCCTACTGGGTATACTTGTATGCTCACCCTACATAAAAAATTATTTTCATGTTTTTAGGAGGATTACATGGACCATTCTGGACACTTCTAGCATGGATCACATATAGTTGTTGTTTCTCCTTTTTAGATTTAGTTTTGAATATTTACTTTGGTGATTTTTATCTGTAGTTGTTTTATTTACACATGCATTATGGGATGTTTTTTTGGTTATATATTTATATATGTCATGGATTTTCTTGTGGGTGATTCATCTTATATCCTGATTTTATTTTATTATAGAGGGAAATGTCTCCCATATTGTGAGATTTTCAAACCCTCAATGATAGTCTCCAAACCTGGGGTTATTGCCCACGGTTCTCAGGGGTCATTATCTCTCTACCTTTACTATGGTATCGGATGGAAGAGAAAGCTAGAATCTCATGCCAGAAGGACTCCCATGCAGAGGTCGGGGCTGCTGATGGAAAATCGATCACACAACATAATTATACATGGGATGAATATGTGGGAAAAAGGATCTTTTTAATTATTGTGCTTCCAAGGATTATCACTCAGGTTCTGGTGGGACGCCCGCAGAACCCTCTAATCTGAAGAATAATTTTTTGTATGTTTTTAAATCGGTGGTGAATGTGGCTTTCTCTGATTTTGGTCTTCCTTATCCAAAAAGAATCATTAAAAAAGGTCATGGTGTAGATGTTTCTTGTAACGCCCTGACCCCTGCTACCCAGATTCGGTGCATTACTTCATAACATTGGCATGATCACAAAAGATCAAGTCTCGAAAGACCAATTAGTTTAGTAGCCTTGGAAACACTAGATACATTCATAAAGATTACATTACATCATAAAAATAAAAACTACAATAACATGGTCTCCCTAGTCCACACTCATATCCTCAATGACTATTCTTGCAAGTCAGTCATAATACACCTCTTCACATCCTGGGAAAAATAAAACATTGAAAGGGGTGAGCTCAAATGCTATGTAAGGATAACAATATAGCGGAAACTTTCATAAGAAAACATAAGCATTTAAGGCAATGTATAACTAAAACAAAAGCCTTATTGGACTTGAACTTCAGCATAATATGGAAAAAGTAAAATAAAATAATGCCATTACTTACTCACATGGATATTCTACTAGACGAATAATCATGTGAAATATCAATAACCACTTCCATAATGAGGGAATGTATAATGCCAGACATTCTGAAACACTTTGTCAAGGCCTCGGCCAAGACGTCTAAAATGATTAAGGCCTCGGCCAAAACCATAAATCAAATTGGGAAAGGGCCGCGGCCAATTCCACGTCTAGTTGTCTCACGAGACCTACCGATGCATCGAGGAGCTATAGCGGGCTCCACCCATCACATATTAAGTCCAATACATTCTTCATATGAATAGGTTTAAACATAACATAAATATTCGTATTAAAACTAGCATACGAAATGTCAAAAAATTCTCCATAAAGTATGGATGGTATAAAAATAACACATCCACAGTCAAACATTTCACAAAATGTTCAATGGAAGTTTTGTATCATAAATCAATTTCAATTAAACTTAAAACCCATCAAAGGATGTTGACATGGATGAAATCAAAGCTATTTGAGAGTAATATCTCTCATTTTGGAAATCATTTAAAAGTCCCATAATTATAAAATAATACATTTACTTTGAAGATATTCTTATAAGCCTGTTAGGGAAGCTTCGACGAAGTTATAATGGCGGAAAATAGCCACACCCGCCGTATAAGTTAAAAAAACATTCTTACCTTAAATTTGTCAAAGAGGTCAAAAAGTACATTGTTTGGAAAATGACGGTAAGATTCCTTTAAAAATGTATAAGGGTATAAATGACTTTAACAAATTTTCCATTTAATAGTAAAAATGTTTTGAAAGACATTTTTAAGAAACATGGATGTGGATGATAACGAGGTCCGAGTAGATAATTATGTATAAACAACCTTGGATAATGAAGAGGTTGTGAAGTAAACCCTTACCATGTACTTTTCCTTGGTTGGGGTAGGTTAACCTCCTGTATAATGGTGAAATAATTGTTATTAAATTATACAAGAATCATATACATTCATATGATATCATATATGATCTTTTAACATTGCTTTGTTAACAATATCTTAGACTTATCGTTGTTTCGTGTGTTAACTTACTCGTTTTCTTTTATATGTTTTGTTACGTAAGTCGTGTTTTTCATGGATAGTTTGTATCTTATTCATATACAAAATTATATCATGTCCTTAAACATTATTTTTAAATCATCAAATGATAATTATACTTGAATGGATACGACGGAGAATGAATATCATCGCGTTCGTGGAGACGGTAGTCCGTACGTACGCACGAGCGACAATATCATTATTTTAATATTAAAATAATATATAATTGGATAGTATATCATATATACATAATCATTATCATGTTATATTTATTATTTACATGAATTACATATCATTATTATACCCATATAAATAATAATATATTGAATAACAATTACACCACGACGTGGAGACGGTAAGCCGTACGTACGCACGTATGGTGACATGTCATTCAAATGATGGGTAGAATACTGAATATGGTTGTTCCATATTTATAATAACATCACAGTATATATAATATACCGGAGTTATAATTTTATAATTGAAATAATAAACAAAGAGGGAGTGGAAGAAGAAAGAAACTTGAAAGAGGGTGATGAAAATGTTACCTCTTCTTCGGGTTCTTCCTTTTGATTTGATCAAAAGGACTCCTTAAGATGGCTTTCTGACTAAAGTAAAGCTTCTAGGATGAAGGGAGAGAAGTTGGGAGAGTATTTGGGCGGAGGTTGGCCGAACCAAAAGGCTTGAAAGTGTGAATAAGGTGGTAGAGGTGGGGGCCTTTTATAAGAGGAGAGGAGGGGCTCTTTTGGAAAGATTGAAATGTTACATTATTATACAATGCTTTTCGGATTCTAAAGGTCCCAAACTTATACAATTCGTGGCTAAGGTGATAAGGGTTCGAAATCTCCTTATCCAATAGGCTTTGGACAAATGTAAGCCTTGGATTTTGCATTATCTTCTCATTTTATTTAAATCGTTAAATAATGAGGTCATCGCTGCATCATAATGATGTCGTAAATAATTTAATTTATTTAATGTCTAAAAATTATAAAAAAAATACTATGATGTAGGAAATCGTTTTAGCTTTCTAATGAATATTTATAGTCAAAATGTGGACTTGTTTAACCCCACTTAAAAACTGTTTTAGTAAAACAACTCATGTTTGTGTCAATTTAATTTTAACATTAAATAAATATATATTAATGTAATTTTCCAACTAAAGTGGCTCCATGGGGTCCCCAAGTTGACCCATGGGTTGTCTTGGTCGGCCATGACTCATCCAATAGGAGTAGGACAAGTGTCATGCTCATCCCATATTATTAAAACATTATTTTCTCCTTAAACTACACTAATTACCTTTAATCGCGATTAAGAACTTAAAAGTTATTATTCACCAAAAATTTATTTTAATCTCATTGAACCACATTTTACTTCTTAATGACAACCATGTATGTCGGATTTTTGAAAATCAAATCACAGAAGTGGTAATATTTCATTTAAACGAAAAATCAGTTATTTAACTACCACTTAGTGGTTTCACTATTCATCAAAAATTGAAGTTTTTCAGAACAAAGCCAAAATTTCACCCTAAGCTATAATTGATATTCCGAATTCAAAAATGATGTCTATTTTACAAATTCCAAACATATAAGTTGCATTAATTAATTTTATAATTAATTCCTGCTGTTACAAAAAATGGCGTGTTTCTAAGAAACAATTTATATCAAAAGATTGGCAATTGTTTTTGTCTGATTTCAATGTTAAATTAATTATAATGACCACCATTGGATAAAATGGTAAAAATATATTCTAATTATACTATAAAACCACTAAATAGTATAATTTTTCACTATAAATTATTTTTATTTAAAAAGTTGTTTTTAAGTATTTTTCACTATTCATAAAAAATTAGAAGTTCTCAGAAAGTTACAAAAAAGTAAACTTAGGATAATTTCGATATTACTAATTCAAAAATGAGGTCCATTTTGAAATATAAAATTTCTATAATTTTAAAAAGTGGTTATTACTATTCATTATGGCTACTTTGATTAGTCGCGGTGTTTTAGAACTCGAAGTTGCGTACAATGTAATCTATTGCATTATTAAATGAGAAGCGTATCGTGGAAGCTCGGGGTGTTACATTCTCCCATCCTTCAATAAATTGCGTCCTCGCAATTTGAAATTTTTTCTTTGAAAATAAAAGGTTGAAAAGAGAAAAATACCTTTGTGGAAAACCCACATCGGAAATAAGATTAATAAAATTTAGCCTTCATAAGAGGGAAAGGGAAATGAAAAAGTCATCACCCAATTATGATCTCGATTAGGAGAACATTGGTTGCAATTAGAGACATATAATTGGAGGAAAAACGTAAATATTTGTAGGGAGTGATTGAGGTCATCAATCACAATCAACTGTCAAATTGAGGGCCTCAAAGCCTTCAATCTATGTTGATTTAAAATATCATCAGTTCAACAAGACATAAGGTATTAGGATAGCGCATTTTTTTGTTTTAATATCCCTTTACTAAAGTTTAAGAATTAATTTATTCATTGAATAACAGATAGGTATATATATATTTATGCCTGACAATTAGAGTTTCAACCTTCAACTCACCTTTCAATCAAAAAGATAATAGAACCCAAAAATATTATATTTTTCCTAATTGTATAAGGTTTCAAATGTTAACACATACAATTTAGATTAGTAAAATTATTTTGTAATAACCAGGGACTTCCTGTAGGCTAGTGGTAGGAAATAAAGGCCTGTCGCACTATAGTTGTGGGTTCGATTCCTGCAGATTTGTCCGACGCGACGGGTTATGCCCCACCCTGCAGGTTGTCCTTTTCCTAAAAATATAGTACTATACTATTCCAAAAATAATCTTCATAAATGTTTTAACCTTAAACAATACTATCCAAAGATCAACTTAATCCATTCCAACCTTTATAGTTATCCAAAATACCTCCGTCCAGACTTTCTCTAAAGGGTCGTTAAATTCCAAAATCAATTGTATCCTCAGATTCCCCTAACAAAGAAAAGTTTCTCTTATTGTCACATACTAAAAATATGATTACCTTAATCATATTAAAACCTTACTGAAATCAACAAGTACTGCAGTATAATCCATATATATATATCACATTATTCTTATAACCAGAATATAATCCTTGGGTCCAAAAGCACCAATACATTAATTATTCCGCTTCAACTGTAGTCACAACATAAGATTGGCCTTGATCCCTTGGACTTTTCTGAGGTAAGTTTCCCTGACGCTTAGGACAATCATTTGCATAATGCCCTGTTTCCCTACAATTGTAGCATTCAACTTTGACAGCCTCTTTCTTTTCCTTGCAATCACGAGCCTGGTGACCCTTTTCTCCACATTTATAACAAACTCCCATTCCTTTTAGGCAAGTACCAGGGTGATTCTTCCCACAATTATCACATAATGGAAAATCCTTCTTTCCCTTTTTCCCTTTATCTGTCTCTTGTTCCACCATTCTCTTCTTCTCTTGCTTTACTTTGTTGTCATAAGACTTAGAGAATTCATTTTCTGTCTTGATAGAACATGAGACAATATCTTCATATGATGAGAAGGATTGTGATACTAAAGCTCGACGGAGAAATGGTTTTAACCCATCAAAGAAACGATCAATCTTACTCCTTGGGTTATGTATATAATCGGCAGCATGCCTCGTTAACCTTGTAAAGTTAGCCTCATACTTTGCGACATTCTCATCCTCCTTCTGCCTCAAACTCAGAAATTGCCTTTCCATATCTTCTCGATGGTCACGAGGAAAGTATTTTTCTAAGAAAAGCTCTTTGAACTCCCTTCATTCCATATTCGATACGTCATCATCTTCCATTGTGTTTTGAATCAGCGACCACCACTGATCGGAATCTCCAGTGAGGCGGTAAAATGCCATGACAACCTTCTCCCTTTCACCACTCCCCAAGGCATGGAATATTTTCTCTAAGGAATTTATCCATTGCTCAGCTACTATAGGATTTGTACTCCCATTGAAGGTTGGTGGTGGTTGCCTCATGAAGCGGTCTAACATTGATCCTTCACGTTGTGGATCAGGGTGCTCCATACGAGTAAGGTTATTATTCATAACCTGAGTGAGTTGTCCCAGTATGGTAATAAGTTGATCAGCACCAGTTGTATCTCCAGCTCCACAATAATTATCTTGAGCAGGAGGGAAATCCCTACACGGAGTGCGTGCATTGATACGGTTTCCATTCCTTCCACTAGGCGCCATTTCTAAACAATGGCATAAACTATATTAGTTTATAAATCAAAATACATAATTCCATACTTGTAAGATACTCAACATAAATTAAACTATTTATGTATATAATCCATAAAAATGTTTTCTTTGAGGAAGTATATACTCATAACCCTTCATAGTGGTTTATAAAGAAAATGAGAATTATCCTAAGCATATCCCCCAGGAGTGTCGTAACCAAGAGTGCAGCAAGGCCCATTGTCGTGCACCAGTTCCCGTTCGAGTCTAGATCAAAGTGGTGTTTTCGGGTTTTACCCCTAGGTAAATCTGTGCCAGATCCGCCTCTACTTGCTCGTATCCAGACAGGGATGTATTGCTCGGAAAACTCACAAAATCTCTACAATAACAAAATTCTAGGAAGTTCTTCTATACTAATCCTTAAAGTCTATCTTTGGGCTATGTGCTCTAATCATAGTTTATCTAAATCTAGCTTCCAAGGTTAGTACTAAAATTCCTCTGATACCAACTGTAACGCCCTGACCCCTGCTACCCAGAGTCGGTGCATTACTTCATAACATTGGCATGATCACAAAAGATCAAGTCTCGAAAGACCGATTAGTTTAGTAGCCTTGGAAACACTAGATACATTCATAAACATTTCATTACATCATAAAAATGAAAACTACAATAACATGGTCTCCCTAGTCCACACTCATATCCTCAATGACTATTCTTGCAAGTCAGTCATAATACACCTCTTCACATCCTGGGAAAAATAAAACATTGAAAGGGGTGAGCTCAAATGCTCCGTAAGGATAACAATATAGCGGAAACTTTCATAAGAAAACATAAGCATTTAAGGCAATGTATAACTAAAACAAAAGCCTTATTGGACTTGAACTTCAGCATAATATGGAAAAAGTAAAATAAAATAATGCCATTACTTACTCACATGGATATTCTACTAGACGAATAATCATGTGAAATATCAATAACCACTTCCATAATGAGGGAATGTATAATGCCAGACATTCTGAAACACTTTTTCAAGGCCTCGGCCAAGATGTCTAAAATGATTAAGGCCTCGGCCAAAACCATAAATCAAATTGGGAAAGGGCCTCGGCCAATTCCACATCTAGTTGTCTCATGAGACCTACCGATGCATCGAGGAGCTATAGCGGGCTCCACCCGTCACATATTAAGTCCAATACATTCCTCATATGAATAGGTTTAAACATAACATAAATATTCGTATTAAAACTAGCATACGAAATGTCAACAAATTCTCCATAAAGTATGGATGGTATAAAAATAACACATCCACAGTCAAATATTTCACAAAATGTTCAATGGAAGTTTTGTATCATAAATCAATTTCAATTAAACTTAAAACCCATCAAAGGATGTTGACATGGATGAAATCAAAGCTATTTGAGAGTAATATCTCTCCTTTTTGAAATCATTTAAAATTCCCATAATTATAAAATAATACATTTACTTTGAAGATATTCTTATAAGCTTGTTAGGGAAGCTTCGACAAAGTTATAATGGCGGAAAATAGTCGCACCATCCGTATAAGTTAAAAAACATTCTTACCTTAAATTTGTCAAAGAGGTCAAAAAGTACATTGTTTGGAAAACGACGGTAAGATTCCTTTAAAAATGTATAAGGTTATAAATTACTTTAACAAATTTTCCATTTAATAGTAAAAATGTTTTGAAAGACATTTTTAAGAAACATGGATGTGGATGATAACGAGGTCCCAGTAGATAATTATGTATAAACAACCTTGGATAATGAAGAGGTTGTGAAGTAAAACCTTACCTTGTACTTTTCCTTGGTTGGGGTAGGTTAACCTCCTGTATAATGGTGAAATAATTGTTATTAAATTATACAAGAATCATATACATTCATATGATATCATATATGATCTTTTAACATTGCTTTGTTAAGAATATCTTAGATTTATCGTTGTTTCGGGTGTTAACTTACTCGTTTTCTTTTATATGTTTTGTTACGTAAGTCGTGTTTTTCTTGGATAGTTTGTATCTTATTCATATACAGAGTTGTATCATGTCCTTAAACATTATTTTTAAATCATCAAATGATAATTATACTTGAATGGATACGACGGAGAATGAATATCATCGCGTTCGTGGAGACTGTAGTCCGTACGTACGCACGAGCAACAATATCATTATTTTAATATTAAAATAATATATAATTGGATAGTATATCATATATACATAATCATTATCATGTTATATTTATTGTTTACATGAATTACATATCATTATTATACCCATCTAAACAATAATATATTGAATAACAATTACACCACGACGTGGAGACGGTAAGCCGTACGTACGCACGTATGGTGACATGTCTTTCAAATGATGGGTAGAATACTGAATATGGTTGTTCCATATTTATAATAACATCACAGTATATAGAATATACCGGAGTTATAATTTTAGAATTGAAATAATAAACAAAGAGGGAGTGGAAGAAGAAAGAAACTTGAAAGAGGGTGATGAAAATGTTACCTCTTCTTCGGGTTCTTCCTTTTGATTTGATCAAAAGGACTCCTTAGGATGGATTTCTGACTAATGTAAAGCTTCTAGGATGAAGGGAGAGAAGTTGGGAGAGTATTTGGGCAGAGGTTGGCCGAACCAAAAGGCTTGAAAGTGTGAATAAGGTGGTAGAGGTGGGGGCCTTTTATAAGAGGAGAGGAGGGGCTCTTTTGGAAAGATTGAAATGTTACATTATTATACAATGATTTTCGGATTCTAAAGGTCCCACACTTATAAAATTCGTTGCTAAGGTGATAAGGGTTCGAAATCTCCTCATCCAATAGGATTTGGACAAATGTAAGCCTTGGATTTTTCATTATCTTCTCATTTTATTTAAATCGTTAAATAATGAGGTCATCGCTGCATCATAATGATGTCATAAATAATTTAATTTATTTAATGTCTAAAAATTATAAAAAAATACTATGATGTAGGAAATCGTTTTATCTTTCTAATGAATATTTATAGTCAAAATGTGGACTTGTTTAACCCCACTTAAAAACTGTTTTAGTAAAATAACTCATGTTTGTGTCAATTTAATTTTAACATTAAATAAATATATATTAATGTCATTTTCCAACTAAAGTGGCTCCATGGGGTCCCCAAGTTGACCCATGGGTTGTCTTGGTCGGCAATGACTCATCCAATAGGAGTAGGACAAGTGTCATGCTCATCCCATATTATTAAAACATTATTTGCTCCTTAAACTACACTAATTACCTTTAATCGCGATTAAGAACTTAAAAGTTACTATTCACCAAAAATTTATTTTAATCTCATTGAACCAAATTTTACTTCTTAATGACAACCATGTATGTCAGATTTTTGAAAATCAAATCACAGAAGTGGTAATATTTCATTTAAACGAAAAATTAGTTATTTAACTACCACTTAGTGGTTTCACTATTCATCAAAAATTGAAGTTTTTCAGAACAAAGCCAAAATTTTACCCTAAGCTATAATTGATATTCCGAATTCAAAAATGATGTCTATTTTACAAAATTCAAAACATATAAGTTTCATTAATTAATTTTATAATTAATTCCTGCTGTTACAAAAAATGGCGTGTTTCTAAGAAACAATTTATATCAAAAGATTGGCAATTGTTTTTGTCCGATTTCAATGTTAAATTAATTATAATGACCACCATTGGATAAAATGGTAAAAATATATTCTAATTATACTTTAAAACCACTAAATAGTATAATTTTTCACTATAAATTATTTTGATTTAAAAAGTTGTTTTTAAGTATTTTTCACTATTTATAAAAAATTAGAAGTTCTCAGAAAGTTACAAAAAATTCAACTTAGGATAATTTCGATATTACGAATTCAAAAATGAAGTCCATTTTGAAATATAAAATTTCTATAATTTTAAAAAGTGGTTATTACTATTCATTATGGCTACTTTGATTAGTCGCGGTGTTTTAGAACTCGAAGTTGCGTACAATGCAAGCTATTGCATTATTGAATGAGAAGCGTATCGTGGAAGCTCGGGGTGTTACATTTCTTCCAAATAGGAAGCCATCTATGAAATGATCAAGCTCTCTAGATACTTGATTATCGTGAGGTTTTTAACATAAAGGGTAAGAGGGATTAGAGGTTTGCAGATCTGCTGAAAAAGATTTAGGAGATAGGGTTTTGGAGATTGGTTCCTAACTCCCATGGGAAGGTGAAAAATTCACATAGTTTTCCCATAGTATGTGTTAAAGGGGAATTCTTGGAGCTTCGGTGACATCCCTCTAAATCCTTGAATTCATAGGATTCAAGAATGTGATCATAATTTTGATCCATATGATTACAGGAAGACTCATACGAAGACCTAGATTCGAATTTTTAGGCTCCATTGGATTTATTGGCTACCAAAGACCTTTTGGGTTACTGCTTCCTAAGTTTGAAACCCCATTAGTATTGATAGACAAACAAATAATCCATGATTTGGGAACTTTTCCCGCGTACTAGTTGAAGTGGGCATGGCTAATACTCTGGTTGAGGAGGTGCTTCTTACCACAAAGGATGATAGTTTTATTTAGGAAATTCATAATGAAAGGAATCCGATGTTCTATTAAGATTATAGTGTTTTTGGCCACTATGTCCAGGAATTCGATAGGTCTAAATTCTATAGTTTATGTAACATCAAGGGACATGATGAGAAGTCCTGTAGGAAGAGAAGTGATAAAGATAATCAGATGTCCAAAGTTGAATCATCCTATTAGATGTTGGATACAACAGAAGAGGATCTGGTGTTGGACTTAGAGGTAGATTATATTGTTGGGATTGTTGATATTGATAAGGTTTCTGCAGATTTGAATGTATTTCCTATTGATCGAAAAATTAGGATTGTAGAAATGGATATGTCATTATACTTAGGAAATGTTGTTGTGGTTCCTACTAACACTGTAATACATAGTCTAATTTCTAACAAGGAGGATTCTTCTCCCAGCCCTCCTCCTGAGACCCCAATAATAGCACAATGAAAAGATCCCAGGATGGGTAAATAGGTAGTATTGGCATGTAGGGAATTTGAAAAGAAGCAAGAAATTACCCCCATGAATCCTTTTCAACCCTATTTAGATAGTTTGGTTGTGACCATCGCTGAGAAATAGTTTCATGGGGGTGGATGGACTCTAATGAGCCCTGTGGGTGGGTAGGGATCTCCCCTTCTTGATCTTGTATTCAACATCACTACATACCTTAAGGTTTTGCATGATCATGTCTGAGAGGCAGGAAATGTTTCTAGAAAAACATTCTTATTGGGATCACATCAACTGGAAGGTGCAGGTAACTCTCAAGGTGCCTCTTCCAAGGACTATCATGTTGAGGAAGATCCACCTCAGAGACTAGAGGACACTTTATCTCAAGTACATAGTGACAAATCATCAAAGAAATGTAATCCATAGGATTATCCAATGGGTATTAATCATTTTCCCAAAAAAATCATTCCTCTTAGTGGGAAGATTTGGGCTGATGATTGTAATGATCCATCTGAAACTACTAAGAAGAATTATATTAACATAGTGGAAGAGAAGCCTAATGGGAAGAGAAAAGGGAAGAACAAGAAGGCAATGGTGGAAGCACAAAAGGAAGGGTGGGACTCACACTATAGGAAAAACAAACTTGTCAAAATGAAGATCCTTTTTGGAATTGTGAAGGGATTCGGAATTCTCCCACTATCAAGGCCCTGATGCATTTCATTGTTACCATCAAGCCTTTATTTTTTTCTTTAGCTAAACCCGAAATGTCTTTCGATAATTGGGCCACTTTTAAATGGGTGACTCTTGGTTACTCATTTGTCTCATATATTCTAAATGAAAGCGGGGATAAAACTCTATGGATTCTCTAGCAAGATAGTATTAATATCGTCTCTTGCATTAGGAATCAGCAGATTGTCTTTATTGCCATTGGTATTTAGGGATCCTCTATTACTTATTATTTTGTGTATACATACAACTTCTATATAAAAATAAGGGACCTATAGATATATTTTGAAACCATTTATTCTTAGGTGACTCACAGTTGGGTTGCCATGGGTGACTTCAATACTGTTATTTCTTCGGATGAGAAAACTAGCACTCATTTCAACAAATTGGTAGCCACTGATTTCTCTTCATTCATCATTAATTGTCATCTGACTGAAGTACCAATCATTGGTTCATAATTCAAATGGAGAAGCTACACCCTCAATCGGTGTCAAGTTGATAAATTGTACATGTGCTTTGTCAAAATTGATGACAGGAAATATGCTATTGTGGTCTCAGGGCTATCATTACCCAAGTGTCACTCGGATCACAGTTCGATTTTAATGGATATTTTCAATAGTCTGTAGTGATCCTCTCCTATTACCTTATGATTTAACAACACCTATATGGTTGTTACCAGATACAGGGAGATCATATCCAATGCATTGATTATGGAGGTGATTTGAAGCCCCATTGAAATCCTAGATAGGAAGTTAAAACATGCGAAGAAGAAGATCAAGGATTTGAGAAAGGCATAAATTTCAGATCGAGAAAATGTCATTATGGTGGATGAAAAATGTATCTTGCATTGCAAAAATGAAAGTCAGAATCAGTATGTCCCAACCAAGGATGATATTTAGGCCCTTTAACACCTTGATGAACTTCTTTTCCTTTAAGAAGTACTAGATAATATCCTATACATTATTAAATAGCAAACACAAGGGGATACGAACTAAATATTTTTCCTATATTTACATCAAGATAAGAATACATGTAGAATTATCGATAATATTGAAATAAATGGATCTTTATATATCCCAAAGGCTGAAATCTCCAATTTTGTTTTATGTTATTTTGATGACTTATACTCTGAGAAAGGGAATCATAGCCTATCCCTACTTCTTGATAATATTCAATCCACCATTAGTTCATAGCATAATCTTATGTTGGTGGCGGCACTAATGAAAATGGAAATCAAGGATGCACAATTATTATTTAATATTGATAGTGTAGTTGGGCCTGATGGTTTGAATAAAAAATTCTTTATGTTCTATTGGGAAATTGTGCTCCTTGAAGTTATTAGCATTGTGGGTGAATTTTTCAATCATGTATCCATGCCCTATGATGTCAATGATTGTTTCATTTCCTTGCTTCCATAAATGAAATGAACCTTGGATATCAAATATTTTAGTCCAATTTTTATTGGGAACAAGAAACCCAAATTCATCAATAAGATCATTACCTTAAGGTTTATTAATATTTCTAATGAATTAATTACCCCAAATAAATTCGGTATTGTGCCTGGGAGGAACTTTCAGAGTTCTTTTCTCACGACATCGAAAAGTGATAACATTATGAGAAGGAAAGTCAGTAATTAAATATCTTTTTTTATGATGGATATATCTAATGCCTTTGACACCATTTGTTGGAATTTATTATTTGTGATTCTCAGGAAACATGATTTCTCTGATCCCTTTATTAAGCTGGTTTGTACAATTCTGAGTATTTCCATTCTTTCAACTCTCACCAACAGGTCACCTAGAGTGTATATTAGATGTACTAGAGGGGTAAGACAAGTGGATCCCCTCTCGGGACATCTTTTTTTTCACTGGCTAAAGACTACCTAATCTTGTGTCGAATGACCTTGGAAAATTTGGTTTATAGGGGAAAATAATAGTTGGAAGGGATTACTTCTCACCCTCTGACCTTCTTTATGATGATGACATACTTCTTCTTGGGTAGGCTGAAAAAGTACAATTTCTTGTATTATGAAACAATTTTCTCACTATGGAGAAATTTATGGGCAGGTGAATAGTTTGAATAAGTATATTAGTGTGTCCGGGAATGGAAGGACCATCTCCTGACAGATCATAATTTCCAAGAACATTGGGCTGTGGAAACAAACCCTTCCTTTTATTTACCTCGGCATGCTCATTTTTTGGGGAAGAGTCATACATGTTTATCTTGAATGTTTTTACTCAAGAATAATTTCTCATATGGAAACCTGGAATGGAATATCTATCTTCCATGTAGGTAGAATTTGTTTGGTAAATTATATGACTACTTCTAGTTTGTCTATGCCTTCTATGTATATAAATGGCCCAAAAACATTATTATGGAACATGAAGTGCTAATAAAGAATTTTATTTTGTCTGGAACCATTAATGAGTTAAAGAATATTATTGTTTCCTAGAAATAATGTATCAATACAGTTGACATGGGAGATATGGGTGTCAAGGATTTGAGTTTATTCAATGGTGATCTTATTAGTATGTTCACATGGAACCCGGTATCTAGCAGTGATTTGTCACTAGAATTTATTTCATAGAGTGTTCTGTCCAAGTTGTTTAATGGCGACTCCATGTTTTTCGTTTCCTATATTTGGACTTCCATCAAGCATGACTCCCAGGATATTATGCAATGGCTCATTTGGATGGTATGTCCCAAATTTGATCTTATTATGTGGACAACCTAGTGGCTGGACCGACCTATACATGAGATAATGGATATTCCATCCCCCATTAAAATTGTCTCCATTGCTGATATATATCATAATAATGATTTGTAGGGCTATTTACCTATCCCAATTCAGTTGCAGGTACCATGATATAGTTACACTTCTTATGAGTTTCGGGCTTGGACTTTGAACATTAATGGGATCCTCACTTACATGGAATAATATAGGCATTTGTGTGAGAGCTCTACTCTCACTCTTGCTTCAATGCATGGATTTAGAACTCCTTTCATACCTCCTACTTGATACCTTCTTATATAAAGGGTCCTGAAATGCAGACTTCCTATGGAAAGACTGTTAAAGCATACTGAGATGTATATTTCACCCATCTGATTCTTATTTATGTAGGTAAATTAAACTATACCACATGTTTTTCTCTCATGCAATTATTCATGCCAGATCTAGCATCAGTTGCAGGAACTATTCAGAATTTCCATCTAGATGAATAGCCTTGATAAGTTCATGTGTTCCATCCATGGTGTTGGACACAGTGAATAGATATATTCCACATTGTTGTCCGCTGTTACTACTACATATGAGTTCATTTGGAAGGAACAAAATAGGATTTTCTTTGATAACCACTTTCCCTCTTTGAAGGCTGAGTTGAATGTGATATATAGGGCGTTGTTATCCACCTCTAACATTCAAATAGGTGCGATGAATAACACTATTTCTTACTTGATTATTCTGAAGACTCTATGTGTGCCTGGAAGAGACCTATGGTGTTAAAATCAATCAGATGGATCCGGCCAATCTGCCCATGGTAGAAAGTGAACATGGATGGGAGGCCTCAGGGGCACTAGGAGTTTCAGGATGTGGTGCAATATTCAATACCCATTGGGGATTTGTTAAAGGTTGTTTGTACCACTATACAGTAATTGGATCCGTAATTGAAGATGAGTTTTGGGAAATGATCAAGGCCATGAAATATGTGATTCATCATGGTTGGATGCATATCTGGGTGGAATATGATTCTACCACAGTAGTGAAAATTTTGAAAAGGCATTCACAAAATGTTCCTTTAAAGTGATTCCATCATGGAGTGAATGTCTTAGTGCTCTTGATTGATTATATTTGGATGTCACTCATTTCTATAGGGAGGAAAACCTAGTTGCCGACGCTCTTTCCAAGTGGGCTATCATGGAGGCTTCCTCGAGATGCTCATTTATTATTCCAGATTTTTTCTATCATTTTGTTGACTTGGATATGTGTGGTGTGTTTTACTCACATCTTTGTAATCCCTCTTTTTCTTCCAATTTTTCAATTTATTATTAATTGGATAGGGATGGGATTTTCTTGGACCCTGAACATAATTGGTTGTTGTGGTATCATTAATGGGAGGGGGTCATGACAAAAAGTATATCTAGAAATTCCACATATCATTAAGAAATAACCAAAACCCAAAATTGATATAAAAATATAATTATTAAAATTAATAAGATATTATATTAATAAATACAACATTATTATTTAAATCCTTAATTATCACAATACAGTACTTCAAATCGATCCTTTAACAATGCTAGTAAAAGGGATTTATCAGCACTATAGATGCGCTGATAATGTAAGTGTTGTTAAAGGGATAACTTTAATAGCGCTCATATAAAGCATTGATAAAGGCCCCATTGAACATTGATAAAAAGAGTAATGATAAAGGCCCCACTGATAAATGGTATAATTGTTTTTCTCACCCCCACACATATTATCAGCACCTCCCCACCCCTTTATCTATGCTTAAATAATCCCAGACCTAGCATGCCCCAGTTTCAATCAACTTTCGATCCTGAGACCTCCATCTTATACACCAGTGCCTTTTCCACTCCCCAATATTGTTTTATTAAATTTTAGGATATATCTATATATTTAAATATTTTGGGTTAAATTTTATTATCCATATATTTATATATATTTTTATGTATTTTTATAAATATAGTTATATTTTTTTAAATAAAAATTTATATATATAATCTTTAAAATGTATATTAACTCTAAAAACCCTTGAAACACATAAAACTGTTAAGAAATTCTGAAAACCATATCCCCCTAAAAACACTAAAATAATCATAACATCTGATCCATGAGTTTGTTTTAGCTCCAAAACCCTTAAGATAAAATCTCATAAATCTACCTTATATATGATATGTTGTATAGAACTAACTGACACCCATTTCAAAATTTATATCCATTTGAATTTTATGAAACTGGGGTCGATGACCAAAAACGTAGTTTTGGAGGCCTTCTAGGCCTTTTGGCGGTTGAAAACCCATAAGAATATCTTTTCCCTTAGTTTTAGACCTCATGTGGAATAAATCACATCGCAGACTTTCATTTGATATGCGGTAGAGCCTAAACGAACGCACAAAGCCAAAGTTATGGTCCTTTATGGTTCGAGTTCGATTTTAATCTTTTTTGAAACTATAATAAATTTTATTCATTTCATTATCACACAATATAAATCCCATTTGGTTTTAGATCATATAATATTCTTCTATTTAACTGGTTTTAGAGTGGAAATGGAATCTTGGATTGAATGTTATGATGTTTTCAGGGTTTTTAGTGTTTTTAGGGTTTTATAGGTTTTTCACATTCGACGACCTTTCAAACGGCCATAACTATTGAAAAAGATGTCTATTTTTCCTCTACCACATATCAAATCCAACATTATGACAATCTCCACACGTTAGTGACCAAAAAGAACCTTACATCACATCTATTGAAGAAAAAAGGGCCCATAATGTAGATACCCGAAGCATAACGTACATGGAAATTACATTACTTTTACGGAATACTTAGTATATATAACAAAAACACACACACAAGGACCATAATAGTTTAGTGTCTTTGGAAACTCGGAATATAATCTTCTAATCATGGTGAAAGATCTTCAACATATCCAATAAAGATCTTCCTTTTTTTACCTAAAACCTTTCTTTATATCCTGGTGAAAAGAAAACATAAAAAGGTGAGCTCAAATGCTCAGTAAGGGTAAACAAAAGAAATATCAATCACATCATATTCATAAGAACATAACATTATGGAAATATTAATCCTACAAAAGAGATCATAATATCATAACATGGGATAAATCATCGTAGTGAAATGTAATCCCAATAATCATAACTTAAAACATGAAACTTTGTGGAGTACACACATAATCATATAGAATCATTTCTTATTAGTCAAGACTCATTGCCAAGACTATGTTGGTGGACAAATTCCATTTCTGAACTGAGTTCATTCCTCGTTTCAGTCCTGCTTCACTGAACCAGTTTAACCTACTGTTCCAGCCATGTCTATCTCATGAGATATAAAATCTTTACCCAATGAATTGGAGGGAGATATAGGTCCCACCCATCTCATAATGAAACTATTATTATGTGTGCCACAAAATCATAAATCATACATCATTGCATAACCCCTGTAATAAAAATGGGATTCTTAAACAACATGACATCATAAAAACAATTCATATAAGATAAAGGAATTCATAAAAATAATTCCATCACAACATAATAAAATCAATGTAATAATAGGGATAGAAACAGAACCATATATTATCTTAGATGGAAAATAATTTTGATAAAACACTTGAACTCCATTCTTGAGGAAAATATCCTTTCTACTTCAAAAAAAACTTTTCATTTCTTAACATGTCATACAATTCTAAACTAAAAAAAGTTGATTAAAAGTAAACTTGAAAATTTGTAAAGGAATATTCTTGGAAAAAATGTTTTAAAAATCCATTCATGCCATATAAGTTAAAAAAACATTCTTCCCGTAATTTTGTCAGAAAAGTCAAAAAGTACCTCGTACGAAAAACGACAAAAGATTCCTTTCATATATTTTACTAAAAACTCACCAAAGGGTAAAAATTGATTTAAAAAATTTTAGGTGGATTTAAATAATATTACATATTGAGGAAACATGGATTTGGCTGATAAAATACACCCTAGTAAATACAAAAGTATAAACAATCTCGGATAAAAATGAGATTGTGATATTTCCCTTATCTTAGGTCCGATTTGCTTCGTATGTGTCCGAACCTCCTGTATAATGATTTAAATAATGTTATTGACTTATTACAGAATCATAATTATTGTTATGATATCATATATGGTCATATTCTTAGCTTCTTAGTAGTAATATTTCATTGCTACTTGTTACTCGGGTGTTTAAAACTTTTTGTTCTTATGCGTGTTTTGTCGAATAAATTCTTATTATTCTCTTTAGGTTATAGATACATCATTTCCAGAATGGTATTAATGTACTATATATCATATTTATTTATTCAATTCATTTATATAATCATTATGCAATGAAGATCATGTAGAACGAATCGCATCACATCGTGGAGACGGTACTCCGTACGTACGCACGAGCGATTATATTGTTCCCATGATCGTGGAATTGTATTGGAGTGTATGTATTCTATTTCAGAATCAATATCACATTACAATAATCATATATAGTAATTATTTACACCATTATACCCATCCAAGTACAGTGGTGGGGGGAAATAGATTACACCACGGCGTGGAGATGGTATTTCGTACGTACGCACACGCGGTGATTTCATTTTCCGTAGGATGGATAGATGGTGAAATAGGGTTGTTTCATACTTATAATAACATATCAGTATATGAGTGATACTGATTTTATTACTTCATAATGAAACAGATAAAGAAGAAAAAGTTTAAGAAGAAAGAATTTGGAAAGGATCGGTAATGGATATTAACTCTTTTTTGACGCGCCTCTTCTTAACCTCCCCTTAGGGCACTAGGGTTGGTCTTTGAATAAGACCAGAACCTCTAGTATGATACTAGGGAAGTGGAGAGGATAAATTGTTAGGGGTTTGACGAGCTTGAAGACTCAAAGTGGTGTGAGGAAGAGAGGGAGGAGGTTCCCTTTTATAAGGGAGAAGAGGGGCTCCTTTGGAAAAATAAAAATATTATTTTATTATAAAGTCATATTCAGTTTTAAATAGCTCCAAATTGATTTATTTCGAAGCTAAAGTGGGTATGGGTCTAAATAATCTCATCCAATAGAATAGAGACAAGTTTAGGTTCCTATTTTAACCTTAGCATTTAGATTTATCATTAAGTTAAATAATTTTACTTTTACTGTGTCTTCTTGTGTTCTTACACTATAAGGTTAATAAACTTACAATAACAAGCCAAACGAACCCCAAGTTGTTTATTATTAATATATATAACCTTATCTAAGTCATTTGGCCGAACCGTATATTTTTAGGAATAAAATAACAATTAATAATATAATATTTTTTTTAAAAACTATTTTATGTCAATTTTGACACTATTTGGTAATTTATTTTTTGTAAAAATCATAACAAAATGATTAGTTCGAAAAACGTTAATTAAATCAATACTAACATGTCATATTTACCTAGAAAATTAGTGGAATTCATAAAAAGTCTCAAATTACATTTATTTGGGTATTTATAACATCAATTATGTCAATATTTCATTAATAATAATTACTGCATCATCTTTGTGTCATAAATAAATTAAATTATTTAATGTCTAAAAATTAAAAATAAAATATAATTATGTAGGAAATAGTTTTATCTTTCTAATGAATATTTATAGTATAATTTATCTTATGTATAACCCTATATTACAAATGATTTACTTATTAAACATTGATTTTAACTATTTTAACCCTTCTTTAAATAAATTAATAATAAATGTCCAAATCTAATCCAAGTGGGCCTAAATGGTCATATTTTATTTCTAAGGTTGTTTTTGGTCGAATTAAACTTATCCAATAGAATTAGTACATGTGTTAGTGTAATAATAATATCATTTTTACCCTTAATTACCCTATTTACTTTTAACCGTGGTAAAAAAAAGTAAAAAGTCACTATTCACCAAAAATTATTTTCATCTCATTGAACCACATTTTACTTACTGACATCAACCATGTCTCTTGGATTTTGGAAATTCCACTCACAGAAGCGGTAAAATTAAGATTTATGAAAAAATCATTTTTTTAACTACCACTTAGTTGTTTCACTATTCATCAAAAAATGAAAGTTTCCATAAAAATACCAAAAATTAGGCCTAAGATATATTTGATATTATGAACTCAAAAATGATGTCTATTTTACCAAATTAAAAACATATCAGTTGCATTAATTAATTTAAAAATTAATTCCCGTCGTCAAAACAAATAGCGTGTTCTTAAGAGATAATAACTATCAAAAGATTGACACTTGTTTATGTCTGGTTTAAATGTGAAATTACATCCAATGAACAAAATTGTATTAAATTGTAAAAATATATTCTAAATATACTTTAAAACCACTCAAATTAATAATTTATCACTATTAATTATTTTTACTAAAAAGGTTGTTTTTAATTAAAATTTAGTAATTTTCACTATTCATCAGAAAATGAAAGTTATCTGAAAAGTACCAAAATTTCACCCTAAGCTAATTTCGATATTCCGAATCCAAAAATGAAGTCCATTTTGAAAAATAAAATTTACAAAATTTCAAAAAGTGGTTATTACTATTCATAACGGCTAGTTTTAATAATATTTTAATAGCATATCGTTGTTTAGTGAAACTCGGTATTGCGTACTACACACGCTATCGAGGAAGGTCATGATTGCGTGTAATGCAAAGAAAGTCAAGTATGCGTGTTGTGCAAGCTCCTTTTAGTGTATCATACAACACAAGACATTAATGAAATTAAAAAGAATAATTTTCATAAAATCTCAGGGTGTTACATTCTACCCCCCTTAAAATGAATTTCTCCCTCGAAATTCGTCGGGGTTATAAATGGTTTACTATTCGAAAGTTTCTTTGATAGAAACCCACATCATAAAAAGGAATACCAAAACCAATCTTTAAAAACAAAAGTACGAAACGTAACGGTTACCCAAATAAACAAATCACTGGGTTTCCACATAGGTGAAAATATGGATATGGAAGAGAAATATAACCATCATGTTCAGATGGAGAGTGGTAGAGAACATGGCTATGGAAAAGACAGAAATCACAAAGCCATAAATTTTTGATGATCTAAGTTACGATCTGATTCCTCAGATATAAGAGCACTAGGACAACATTTTTGGTTTTCAAGATCGTTTCCCTAAAGTTGTTGAAATTGGAATTAGAAGAAATACTTTCGTGATTTCGGTATAGTCTCACCTTTGGTCATTCTTTGGACAATTTCCACTTCATCTCTTAAAGAAATGAAGTTGAATTTGTCATTCGTGATGTGTTAGTAGATCATGTGATAGAATGATGGGTCATTCCATCTGTCTCAAACAAAAGGTTAGAAAAGTTATCAAAAAATAAATAAGTCCATCTATAGTGAGATTAATCATATATGGTTCCTAAAATGGACTTATACTTCATATATCATATTGCTTAATATAATAAAACTAGTTTCTACTAAATAGGGACTTCTTGTAGGCCAGTGGTAGGCGATAAAGGCCAGTCGCACTTCAGTTGTGGGTTCGATTCCCACGGCCTTGTCCGACGCGATGGGTTGTCTCCCGTCCTGCAGGTTGTCCTTTTTCTAAAACTATATTACTATAACATCCCATCAATAATATCGAAAAAACTTCTATCCTTAAACAATACAAACTTATGTCCAACATAATCCATTCCAATCTTTAGGCTTATCCATAATACCGCATTCCACTCTCATAATATAGTGAAAATGATTACCAGAGATTTAATACCATCGTTGATCCCTATATATCATAAGATATGTCTTGTTGGTCACATTCCAAACATTCAAAGGCCTTAATCATGTATTCTCTTGAATACCCATTGAATCTTAGTGAAAAGATTAATGCAGTTAAAAGTTAACACTTTCCACATACCAAAATCCTCAAAATTCTATATACTCAAACCATGATATCACTTAGTCCTTATATCAATCATGAGCTCATGAATACTGTCAAATATTTCATTTTCTCGTTTTCCCTTCATTATGCGCATATCATCTTTTTTCCAAAAATATCTCAATCACTTTCCATGGTTATCGGTACCATAAAATTATTGAAAACGACAATAAACCAATACATAAATATTCCAATATTTCACAATACTATATACAACATTCTTTTGGAATCCCATTACATAAACACTTAATCATTCCACCACGTCGTTGTCATATTCAACATCGCCAATGGTGATCACATGTGACTTCCCTTTTTTCCTTTGCCTTAAGTGGTTGCTCATGTCGATCATCACTAACCCTTGGATTAGGGCATTTATTAGCATAAATCCCCATTTCCTTGCACTTGAATCATTGAAGTGTAGTAGGTTCATTCTGTGTATCCCTTCCTTTGTTTGCATCATTAGACATCTTCTTCCCATCATTGAGGCATTCAAATGCCCGATGACCTTCCTTTCCACATTTGAAACATTTACTTGTCCCTTTAAGACAATATCCACCATGCTTCTTTCCACACTTTGAGCATAAGGAAACATTCATCTTCTTTTCACCATTATTATGAGATTTCTCCTTGAACTCTATCTTTCGTTTCTTGTCAAAACTATGAGATGGATAAGTAACACCAACTTCCATTTCTACCTTGATAGCACAACGCACAATTTCTTCATAGATACTGAAGTCTTTTATAGCTAATGCCCTTCGAAGATTTGGTTTTAAGCCATTGAAGAATCGATCAACTTTACTTTCAGGTTGGATGATAAATCCAGATGCATACCTTGCAAGCCTTGTAAAATTTTCTTCGTATATACCAACAGATTCATCATCCTTTTTCTTTAGTTCAAAAATCCTTCTCCATATTTGTTCGAAGAATATGAGGGATGTACTTATTGAAAAATAAGTTCTTGAACTCGTCCCATTCCATGGACTCAATTTCATCTCTTTGCCTCGTATTCTTGATAAGATTCCACCATTGATAGGCTTCACATTCCAAACGATATACTACTAAGATGACTTTATCATGTTCAGAACATTGAAGAACTGAAAATATCTTTTCAGTGGTACAGATCCATTGTTCAGCAACAAGTGGATCAGAAGACCCACTGAAAGAAGGTGGACATTGCCTCATGAAGGACTCAATAGAATATCGTTCCCTTATCTGCTCATTTGGAAGTCCAGAATGATTCATAGCTTTTGTAAGTATAACAATAAGATTTTTCACTCCATCTCCCATTACATTTGTTTGTTCAAGAGGATAATCATTGCATTGTCCATTGAATTGATCAACACGGTTCCTTCGGGTTCCAGCCATCGTCTAAAACCCAAAAACAATAGTGTGAGAGGCAAAAATCATGCTAGGGAAAACAACATAATAAAGGGGAAGTACCTTCAATATCTAACATCTTAGGTTTAATTCTAAGATCGTTAGCACAATTCTAGGACTATAACCTATACTTATACTTAACCTTAGGGACATCCCTAGACATAGCTTAGAAATATCTCTAGGGATCTCACTAAAGTTCTTGCATCCTAGTTTCCAAAGTTTGACTAAACCTTTCCTCTGATATCAACTATAGAGACTCGAAGCTTAACGTACATGGACATTACATTACTTTTTCGGAATACATAGTATATTACAAAAACACACACACAAGGACCGTAATATTTTAGTGTCTTTGGAAACTCGGAATATAATCTTCTAATCGTGGTGAAAGATCTTCAACATCCCCCATAAAGATCTTCCTTTTTTTACCTAAAACCTTTATTTATATCCTGGGGAAAATAAAACATAAAAGTTTGAGCTCAAATGCTCAGTAAGGGTAAACAAAAGAAATATCAATCACATCATATTCATAAGAACATAAATTTTTTGAAATCTTAATCCTGCAAAAGAGATCATAATATCATAACATGGGATAAATCATAGTAGTGAAATGTAATCCCAATAATCATAACGTAAAACATGAAACTTTGTGGCGTACACACATAATCATAGAGAATCATTTATTATTAGTCAAGACTCATTTCCAAGACTATCTTAGTAGACAAAGTCCATTTCTAAACCAAGTTCATTCCTTGTTTCAGTCCTGCTTCAATGAACCGGTTTAACCTGCCATCCCAGCCATGTCTATCTCATGAGATGTAAAATCTTTATCCAATGCATTGGAGGGAGATATAGGTCCCACCCATCTTATAATGAAACCATTCTTATGTGTGCCACAAAATCATAAATTATACATCATTGCATAACCCATGTAATAAAAATGGGATTCTTAAACAACATGACATCATAAAAAATTCATATAAGATAAAGGAATTAATAAAAATAATTCCATCACAACATAATAAAATCAATGTAATAATAGGGATAGAAACAGAACCCTGTATTACCGTAGATGGAAAATAATTTTGATAAAACACTTGAACTCCATTCTTGAGGAAAATATCCTTTCTACTTCAAAAACACTTTTCCTTTATTAACATGTCATAAAATTCTAAACTAAAAGAAGTTGATTAAAAGTAAACTTGGAAATTTGTAAAGGAAGCTTCTTGGAAAAAATGTTTTAAAAATCCATTCATGCCGTATAAGTTAAAAAAACATTCTTCTCGTAATTTTGTCAGAAAAGTCAAAAAGTACCTCGTATGAAAAACGACAAAATATTCCTTTAATATATTTTAATAAAAACTCAACAAAGGGTAAAAATGGATTTAAACAATTGTAGGTGTATGGAAATAATATTACATATTGAGGAAACATGGATGTGGATGATAAAATACACCCCAATAAATACCAAAGTATAAACAATCTCGGATAAAAATGAGATTGTGATATTTCCCTTACCTTAGGTCCGATTTGCTTCGTAAGTTTCCAAACCTCCTGTATAATGATTTAAATAATGTTATTGACTTATTAAATAATTATAATTATTGTTATGATATCATATATGGTCATATTCTTAGCTTCTTAGTAGTAATATTTCATTGCTACTTGTTACTCGGGTGTTTATAACTTTTTGTTCTTATGCGTGTTTTGTCGAATAAATTCTTATTATTATATTTAGGTTATATATACATCATTTACAGAATGGTATTAATGTACTATATATCATATTTATTCAGTCAATTCATTTATATAATCATTATGCAATGAAGATCATGTAGAACGAATCGCATCACATCGTGGAGACGGTATTCCGTACGTATGCACGAGCGATGATATCGTTTCCATGATCGTGGAATTGTATTGGAGTGTATGTATTATATTTCAGAATCAATATAACTTTACAATAATCATATATAGTAATTAATTACACCATTATACCCATCCAAGTAAGGTGGTTGGGGAAAATAGATTACACCACGGCGTGGAGACTGTATTTCATACGTACGCACGCGCGGTGATTTCGTTTTCCGTAAGATGGATAGATGGTGAAATAGGGTTGTTTCATACATATAATAACATATCAGTATATGAGTGATACTGATGTTATTAATTCATAATGAAACAACTAAAGAAAAAGAAGTTGAAGAAGAAAGAATTTGGAAAGGATCAGTAATGGATATTTCCTCTTTTTTGACGCGCCTCTTCTTAACCTCCTCTTAGGGCACTAGGGTTGGTCTTTGAAGAAGACCAGAACCTATAGGATGACTCTAGGGAAGTGGAGAGGAAGAATTGGAAGGGTTGTTCCGAGATTTAAGGCCCAAAGTGGTGTGAGGAAGAGAGGGAGGAGGTACCCTTTTATAAGGGAGGAGAGGGGCTCCTTTGGAAAACTAAAAATATTATATTATTATAAAGTCATATTCGGTTTTAAATAGCTCAAAATTGATTTATTTTGAAGCTAAGGTAGGGATGGGTCGAAATCCTCTCATAAAATAGAATTTAGACAAGTTTAGGTTCCTATTTTAACCTTATCATTTAGATTTAACATTAAGTTAAATAATTTTACTTTTACCATGTCTTCTTGTGTTCTTACACTATAAGGTTATTAAACATACTATAACAAGACAAACGAACCCCAAGTTGTTTATTATTAATATATATAACCTTATCTAAGTCATTTGGACGAAACTTAGATTTTTAGGAATAAAATAACAAATAATAATATAATATTTGTTTTAAAAACTATTTTATGTCAATTTTGACACTATTTGGTAATTTATTTTTGTGAAAATTATAACAGAATGATTAGTTCAAAAAACGTTAATTAAATCAATACTAACATGTTATAGTAACCTATAAAATTAGTGGAATACATAAAAAGTCTCAAATTACATTTATTTGGGTATTTATAACATCAATTATGTCAATATTTCATTAATAAGATAATTACTGCATCATCTTTGTGTCATAAATAAATTAAATTATTTAATTTCTAAAAATTACAAATAAAATATCATTATGTAGGAAAGATTTTTATCTTTCTAATTAATATTTATAGTCTAATTTATCTTATGTATAACCCTATATTACAAATGATTTACTTATTAAACATTGATTTTAACTATTTTAACCCTTCTTTAAATAAATTAATAATAAATGTCCCAATCTAATCCATGTGGGCCTAAATGGTCATATTTTATTCCTAAGGTTTTTTTTGGTCGAATTACACTTATCCAATAGAATTAGAACCTGTGTTAGGGTAATAATAATATCATTTTTACCCTTAATTACCCTATTTACTTTTAACCGCAGCAAAAAAAAGTAAAAAGTTACTATTCACCAAAAATTATTTTCATCTCATTGAACCAAATTTTACTTAATGACATCAACTGTGTCTCTCGGATTTTTTAATTTCCACTCACAGAAGCGGTAAAATTAAGTTTTATGAAAAATTCATTTTTTTAACTACCACTTAGTGGTGTCACTATTCATCAAAAAATGAAAGTTTCCAGAAAAATACCAAAAATTAGGCCGAATATATATTTGATATTATGAACTAAAAAATGATGTCTATTTTACCAAATTCAAAACATATTAGTTTCATTAATTAATTTAAAAATTAATTCCCGTCGTCAAAACAAATAGCGTGTTATTAAGAGATAATAACTATCAAAAGATTCCCACTTGTTTATGTCTGGTTTAAATGTGAAATTACATCCAATGACCAACATTGTATTAAATTGTAAAAATATATTCTAAATATACTTTAAAACCACTGAAATTAATAATTTATCACTATTAATTATTTCGATTAAAAACGTTGTTTTTAATTAAAATTTACTAATTTTCACTATTCATCGGAAAATGAAAGTTATCCGAAAAGTACCAAAATTTCACCCTAAGCTAATTTCGATATTTCTAATCAAAAAATGAAGTCCATTTTTAAAAATAAAATTTACATAATTTCAAAAAGTGGTTATTACTATTCATAACGGCTAGTTTTAATAATATTTTAATAGCATATCGTTGTTTAGTGAAACTCGGTATTGCGTACTACACATGCTATCGAGGAAGGTCGTGATTGCGTGTAATGCAAGGCAAGTAAAGGATGCGTGTTGTGCAAGATCCTTTTGGCGTAGCATACAACACAAGACATTAATGAAATTAAAAAGAATATTTTTCATAAAATCTCAGGGTGTTACACATAAGCTTTCAAAATTTCCACAACTTCTGCTACGGGTGTTCGTTAATGAAATATAATTTTTTTTAAATATAACCTTTATTAGCACTATTTGAAAAGAACAAATAAACGGAGGGTATTAATCAACACTTCTAAAAAATATTTGGTAAATACCACCCTTTTATTAGTACTTTTTTAGAAGAACTGATAAAGACCCCCCCCATTATCAGTTATTTTTTAGAGGAACTCATAAATGAGTGTTTTATCAATGATTTTTTTAATGCACTTATAAAGGGACACCTTTAACAGTTATTTTTTAGCCCAATCAAAGAACCATTTTAATATTGCTAAAACAAGTACTGTTAAAGTCCACTTATAACAGTGTTTTCTCTAGCACTGAGAAATTGGGTTTTTAACATCAATTTTAGTTATCCGTGTTAAAACCCTAGCACGAGATGAACCCATATTTCTAATTGTGATAACCATTATATTAAATAATGTTTTCACATCAAAGGAAACACTATTTAGATTACATATGCAAAAAATTAACTGAATTCTTCACAAATAATATATCACGTTAAATCACATGTTAAACTTAAGGGTTATGATTACCTCAGCCAAATGATACACCTCCATAATATCATTAATTAACATGATAAGTAACTATATAATCTTTTTTTGTAATGAAATTAACCATAATATAATGAATAGAATTTATATACTAATCAAAATGGTAATCCTTATGTATTGCATAAATATCACATAAAATATCATCTAGTGATTGAATCACATTTTAACCACCAAGATTATAAATATCCCACTATCCAGTATTCCATAATTAACTTATCATCAAATCACATGTCAACCACAAAGGGCATTTAATCCTCGATAGAGTATCAAATTCACAATACATAAACCTTTATGAAGGGCGGTGTTGATGCCTTTGGTTTCTAGTACCATTAAAAATATGTTTTCAAATCCTTAAAAAACTAATATGGAGTAATACTTGTAGGTTTCATGATTTTTATAACAAGGTTATTGTTTTTTAATAGTTATAGAAAATAATTTTTGAATCCAAATATATAAAAAATCAAGTCATTCAACTTCTTTCTTAAACCATTTACCATACCTCATAATCTTATTCCCTGGTATATTTTTCATAAAATATAAAATATGAATCATGTATAAAGATTTATCAACATCAATTTGACCGTGATTCTTAATATTAACATACAAAATACTATTAAAATAGACTATAACTTCTATATATCAATTGTAGTTTCTTCGTTATCATTAGTAAAACCATTACTATACAGTCTTGCTGATTCTCTTCTTTATCTTCCATTGTAGTACATCAATTTTCATAATTCCCATACATTAAACATTTAAAACATGTCACAACCCGAGCCATGCCAGGGGATGAGCAGAAATTACCCCAAGCCTGCCATTATATTCTAGGGGTGGATACAATCACCGAAGGCATAACTAACAAGGGGAATCCTTTTGATAAGAACTTATACACATGCACATAGAAAACACAATAAAAATGTGAAAAGGGAATGAAATGAATGATGCGAAACTACTATATATATACCAAATATTCATGGACCAATAAACAGAATGAAGCAAGATATTGTACACTAAAAAGTTAAAGGGAAAAAATAGACGCCCAAACTATAAATATGTCCCAACCAAAAAAAACTGGAGAGCTAAGCTTCTTTAAAGTCACGATCGACCAGTCTATTGACTGCAAAAGACATGGCACATGTTAGGAAAATCCCTAACATGGGAGAGTTTATACATACACAGTAACACACCCTAAAAAGGTAAAGGGGGAGAAGTAAGAGATACAACTGAAGAGGTAAGAAACAGATAGAAAAAGGTACAATAATTGAGTATAGCTCAACCCAACAAGAGAGTGAAAGTGAACTCCTACATACATAAATAGCTCGATATTGTGAGAATATAAAATTCTTCTTGAGTAATTTCTACCTATAGTATGATAGTGGACTCATCAAACCACGAGAAGCTAAACATGGAAATCACATGGCATACCCCATGCATCTTCGCCTCACATAGAAGGAGAGTAAATATACCCAAAGAGTGGGTACTGAAGTAGGATATATATATATATATATATATATTCTCAATCAATGAATCAAAAATGATAGGTTTAGGGGAACTCCATCTCACAAATCTACCCAAGATGAAGAGTAACCAATAGTTCCAAAGGAAGTCCATCAACAGTACCCACAAGAGTTTTTAATTTATGTTTTCTAAAAAAATATAAATAGGGCAATGTCAAAAAATTGTGAAAACAATATGAGAAAGGTTGTATGGTGTCTTCTAAATTTCAGATAAGTGGAATGGTGGTAGGTCCGCTACCATCATTCTATTAAAAAACTAAAAATTATTATTTTAAGTAATTTTTTGTATATTTATTTTCATTTTGTTTTTTTTGTTTATATATATATATAATAAAACAAAATTTTCATAAAAATTTATCTACTATTTTATATCCAGCATTACCACTATTTAAAGCAGTTAAAAATTTAGACTGAAACTCTCACCCATAGATCCTTTTTATAATAGTTTTTTTCTCTAGATATCATTTTTCATTTCTGATATGGGATTTATATTCTCCATTTCAGGCACAGAACCTTCTGCATTTCAAATGTGGGATTCAGATTCCCCCTTTACAGTGTAGAAATAATAATATATAATTATTAATCATTTGTCATCAATTAATAATAAATATTAGATATTAACAAATAATAATTTACTATTAATGTTTTCTATGAAATATTTATAATTTAATAATTTATACTAAAAAGGTTTTAAACAATATTACTTAATAATCAATTAATTAATAATGAATATTTATAAGTTATTATTAGTTTATAGTTTTTATTTATTTAATAATTAAGAAATATTTAAATACTTTTTAATATTAATAATTACTATTTCAGTAATTAATTAAAAATAAAAAGTATTTATTGCACAATTAAAAATAGATAATAGTATAATCATTAGTTATTAATTAATTAGTATTTAAGAAATATTTAATTACATATTAAAAATAGTACTTACTAATTAAATAATTAATTGTTAATTAATTATTAATTTATTGAGAAATTTTAATAATAATTATTATCAAATTACTAATAAATATTTAAAGATATTATTTAGTTTCCAAATATTAATAATAATACTTAAATTATTAAATTATTAATTTTTAATTAATTATTATTATATCACTATTAATTAATTAACTAATTATTTCTAATATGTAATAATTACTAATAAATATTAATTTCAAATAAATATTAATTACATTATTCAATTTAATATGTAATAATATTGATTTCAAGAAAATATTAATTACTAACTGATGTTAATTACGAATAAATATTTATAATTGTTATTCATTAAATGATTATTAAAAATAGTTATATAATTATTAGTTATTAACTAATTTTAAAATATAAAATATGTAATTACTTACTAATAGTATGAATTAAAAAATAATTAATGAATTTGTGATTAATTAAATATTATTATTATACAACCACTAATAAATATTAAAAAAATAATTTAGTCACCAAATATTATTAATAATGATCAAATTATAAAAATATTAATAATTAATTTGTTATTATTGTAATATTATTATTATATAATTAAATAATTGTTCTTAATTAATATTAATTGATTAATAATATTAATTACCTAATATTAGTTACTATTAAACTCTGTTAATTTATAATAAGCATTAATTAAAAATAAATATTTAAAATTATTCTTTAGATACTAATTAACAATAATTATTATTATAAATTATATATTTATCAATTAAATTTTATATTGGGTTTTTTATTTATATATTATTTAATTAAATAATTAATTAGAACCTATTAGTTATTATTAATTATTTATAAATTCTTTAGTTTAATCGTATTATTAAATACTGGTTAATATTATTGAAAATATTATTAATATAAATAATTAAATTATTAATATTTTGTAGTAAATAGTAACAGTTCGTTATTATTTATTAGTAAAAATTATTTATAATCAATTGATTAAATATAATTAATAATATTTTATTATTAATGTTTTATAGGAAAGGGAGAACATGAATCCCACGTCGTAGTTGTCGTATGATTTCCACAGTAGGCCCTTTTATAAAAAAGAGCCATGGGTGTGGGTCCCTATTATAATTCAAGGCTCCTTTAATGTAAATAATGGTGGATGTTAAATGGAAGATAAATTCTTCTAAATTTTTTTGTTATATATATATATATATAAACAAAAAAATATTTAAAAAATTAAATATACAAAAAAATATATTTAAAATATTATAAAAAAGGGGCTGAAATTTGGTAGAGGGCCTACCACCTTTCCACTTACGAGAAAGGCATCAGGTACCCTATAGATGTTTTGACAGAGGATTCAAAATAAAATTGACCTACATCTATTTACATAACTATTTAAAAAAAACCTAAGTAAAAACAATCATTCCCATCATCTCACATGTCTGCACTAAATACATGAGTCTAAGGGACTTAATCACTGCACCTTGAAACTATTCTCTTTGGGCAACACTAACTCACCCATATGGTTTTAGGTCGTGCCACAAGGATGCATCTCTGTGGGGAAAGTGTCTGTTTCCATTGTGAGTCCAAGGCTATGTCAAACAATGTCTCATCATTGTGTCACACAATCAAGGGGTCACACAATTTATGTAAGGATCTCGTACCTCGGTACGTCATGAGGGTCCTACTCTGATTGTCACTGTGGAACTCCACTACCCCACTCGACTAGAGGGTTATGCTCTAGAAAGTCGTCAAGGAATTCCACTTCCCAGTCCTGCTGGAGGGTAATCCCGAAGAGTCATTAGGGAATCCATTAACTAGCCCAACTGGATGGTTACATCTGGAAAATTCCATCGGGGATTTCCCATACCTAGCATAGTTATAGGTTAAAATTGGAATGTTGAGGAATAACACTACCTAGTCCTACTGGAGAGTAACTCAAGAGGATCATCGGGAATACCACTGCCCAGATCTACTGGAGGGTAATCTGGGTACTATCATTAGGGAATTCCACTGCCGAGCCCCCCTAGAGGGTAAGCCTCGAACTATCTTTTGGGAATGTCACTTTGAACTCCGCTATAGGGTAAGCCTGAAAGAGTCTTCAGGGAACGCCACCACCCAACCCGATTTGATGGTAAGCTCGATTATGTCTCTATGGAATGATACTTCCCATCCCTGCAAGATGGTTATGACCAACATGTTATGGTGATTATGTATGATTTTTATCCTAATAGGGTGTCTCCTCAACATGTTCAGAACTTGAACCATTTCACATCATATCTCAAAATATGTTTCTTATGGAACCATCATGTTCTATGTAGAAAAAAACATAGTGTATGAATCTTGCAGACCAATATCTGACTTCCAATGATGGGATACAGATGTTTAATGCTTTCTTAGAGGAGATCAAGGGTAAAACAACATGTGAGGGGACCCACACCCATTGTGGTCCCACTCTATAACATATTTGTGTTCCTGGCCAGCACAAGGATCCACCCCAGGAAGTGGAATAACTGTGTAGGTGGCTTACACGATGTTCCCTGACTAACTAGGACTGGGGCATGTCATGTATTCGCGATCATGTATATTGTTACATGTCATGTGGATGAACATGGGATGTCACTTGTGTGGACAAACCATGTATGTGTACTCATCACATTGTGTATGTCGGGTTGTGTGATTGGTCACACAACTTCACCTCACAGATAGAAGGTACATGGAAATTCAAGGGGAGTACATGTCATTCCATCCTTATTGGATTGCAATCCCAAGTGCCACTATTAGAAATGTCCACACATCATGTGTTCCTCATACTACATGGCATGTAGTTGGGATTTTTTTAGAATCTTATGGTTTTTTCCAATGTTCATCCACAATTCAAATTAGCATCTACCTCTGTGGATTCTACCTAGGTTCTACTTTGAAAAGGTATATTTGACCAAGAATCGTGTTTCCGAACAACAATTCCCTAGAAATTGATCATCGTGAGGTACTAGGATTTGATTCTTTATTTTTCACACATCCATTCACTCAACACTTCGTAAATTTTTCCCCAAATCATCATATTTATAATCCCTTTATTTAAATGATTTTAGATCTATGATCCCCTCATGATATTTCTCTTTTTTCATCAATCTGCCACAAATCTCGGCACTCAATTGAGCTCAGGTCACCCAAAAAATATCAAACTGAGAACTGTGGGGTTCCAACGGGGAAGAACACACAGAAAGAGTGAGATAAAGAAAAAATAACAAAGGTTTTAAAATCATTTTCCATGAATTGTTTTCCAATTGATCAGGAATGGTAAATTCAGATTAGGAAATAACCAGAAAATATGTTTCAATAATCAATCTCATGCATAGGTTTACCAAAACAGTGGCACATATCAATGAATAGTGTTTTATTTTCCCAAAAATATAATAAAATGGTAATAAAAACAAATTGAGGATCTGTAATAGTAGTTTGGATCAATCTTTGGTGAAGAACATTTTTTCCAATGAGGGAGGAGGATCCATTTCATCCATCCCATATTGATCTGTTCTAATATAACATTTCATCATTCATTGAATAGTTTCATCAACAGATGAGGGAGAGAGATCTCACCAGTGATCCCCAAGATTATGAGTATATCCCTAGAGAATTTACTATAATAATAATTTTATAATGTATCATTTATTTTAAATGTAAATTAAATAATTAATTAACATAAACATTCCTCTTGTGAGACAAGGGTCCGAACATCCCACACTGACTGATTTTATGTCGTGCTTAGGGTAAAAACCAGGATTGAGATCTAACTATGGTATCGTATTTCTAATTTTATCAACCATCTAACAGTGATCTCGTTTTATTTAATCAACTTTACAAGAATAATATCTAATATATTTAGTATTTATTTTAAATTAATTATGGGAACACTAGGACTTGGAATCGCATGTTGTCTTAGTAACTACCTTTGGAAATATAATGGTTAATATTTAAAAGTATTAGAAGGGAAAATTAGGGTCTATACATCATTCACTCCTTCAATCATTTCATCCATGGAAATATAAACCTGGAAAACAACTCATGATACCGATCTCACATATTTCTCACCCACTCCAATAAACATTCCTGTATGTTTCCATGCTTCCATAACATGGGAACAAAGGGATGGTTCTTCCTTGAATGGTATGATCCTATCGTTCCTCGATCATGAATGAGTGCTCCACAATGGTGGCACCATCCTTGATGTCCAACTCATCCAATTTAATGACATGCATATGGTCATGCCCATATTTCCTCAGTTGTGACACATTGAATATGTCGTGCACCCTCTCTAGATGTGGGCTAGGGTGAGGTGGTACTATGCCTTGTCAACTCTAAACAAGATCTTGAAAGGACCAATTAACCAAAAGGATAGCTTTCCTCCCCGGTCAAGCCTCTATATTCCATCTCATGGTGTGACTATTAAGAAAATAGGGTCTCCCTAAATGAACTTCAAGGGCTTATTATGGTGATCTGTGTAGGATTTCTATCTGCTCTGGGTCATCCTAGTCTGTTCATGGATGACCTTCACTTTCTATGTTGTCACCTACACCAACTTTGGGCCCACAATAGATGATTTCCCAATATTTTCCAGCATAAGGGTGAATTAAATGGTCTCCCAAATAGTTCCTAAAATGTTTCATGTCGATCATAGAGTGGTATGTAATGATGTACGGAAACTCTACCAAGGGCATGTGATCCTCCAAACTCTGACTGAAGTCCAACACGAAATCACTAAGCATATATTCTAGCTTGTGGAGAGTGTGACCAGTCTTCCCCTTAGTGTAGGGGTGAAAGGCTGTACTCAGCTACATCTAGTCCCCTAATGCCTCCTACATTTCTCTATAAAATCTGGTCATGAACTGTGTATCATGATCAAAGAAAACCATCGAGAGTACCCCATGAAGGTGGACGATCTACCGTGCTTACAAGTTCCCTAAACTCTCCATCGGACTCTACTTCTTCATGAAAATGGCATGCAACAAATTCGTGATTCACTCAAATATCACCCAGATGGTGTCATGTCCCATCATTTTGTATGGAATCCACATGAAAAAATACATGGATATGTCATCTCATTTACACATTTATATCTCTAGAGGCTTCAAAAAACTCACCAGAACATGGATCTCAGCTTTCACTTGTTGAAAAGTGATGCATCGTGACACAAACTCAGCTACACTTCATCTAATGTTGAATTTCTGAAACATACATTTAAGGTATCTATGCAATATACCGGCACCAGGATGTACCACTAAGGGAGAATTGTGTAACACCTGCATCACTTCCTCCCACAATGTGATTCCAACCATTATTCACTCCTAGAACAAGATCTCATGATTTTCTCCTTCAGAAAATTCATCTAGTACATATCTTGTGGGTATATGATCATGTAAGAACTCGTAGTGAATGTATCCCAGTTGAGAATATCTCACACACTCAAGGAGTGAAGGATCCAACACCATTATCTATAGAAAATTTATACTCTTCTGTTTCACTAGGGTCAATCGTAACGAAACTAACTACTCCCAAGCATCCAAATGTAGGTGCATCTGGAACATCTTTCTAAGGTAATATTCCACAAAAATTCCATTTCATGGAGTATAGACTATCTAAGAGTCATAATCCCCCAATAACTCCAACTAGAATCAATGCCTCATGTTCATGTCTCTTTGAGTGAAGATGTACGTGAAAATCTAGTTGTCTGGGTAAACAAAAAAGCGCTCTCTCATGAGGTAGTTCCTCCACTTACTCAAGGAAAATACTATGACTACTAGGTCAATTTCATGAGTCACATAGTTATTCTCATGAGGTCTCAAATTCCTCAACCAATATGTGAGGACTACCTATTATTTCATTAACATGAAACTGAGCCTAGCTCTGGAGGCATCATAATACACTATGACCTCAATAACCTCAAATTGTAGTCTCAACACTGGAGCACCCATCAGTCCCTAACTCAATTCCTTAAAGGCCCACTAGAACTACATAGAGTAGTTAAACGGTTTTCCCTTCTATGTCAAGGTTGTTAAAGGGGCCTCAATTCTAGATAAGTACTCCAAAAATATCTTATAGTACCCCACCAAGCTAAGAAAAATGTGCACCTATCGCACATTTTTGGGTGGATACCAAGAAATAAATGCATCAACACTCACCAGATCCAGGGCTAAAACTTTTTAATAAATGACCTGCCTCAGAATATGAAGCTCATATATCCAAAATTGTCATATAAAGAGCTTACCATTTTAATGGTGTTCTCAAAGTAAATCTTAAACCATCCTAAAGTTCTCTTCATGATCTAACTCTATTGAAAATTATATGATTATTTTTTCAATGAAGATAATAAAAAACTATTCCATGTACAGCTGGAAAACCTAGTTCATCAAATCCATAAAGATGGTAGGGGAATTTTCCACATTAAAGGGTATCACTAGGAACTTGTAGTGTATATAGCGACATCAGAACACCAAATTTTGAATTTTTCATCATGAACCCTCAACTGGTGGTAGTTAGACCTGAGATCGATCTTTGAGAACCATATTGAACTTTAAAACTAATCAAAGAAGTCATCAATGCTCAGAAATCCATACTTTTTCTTTAACTGGGCCTAGTTCAAGAGACAATAATCCATGAAAATCCATAAGATCCAGTCCACTTTTTTCATGAATGGAACTAGAGCTCCCCATGGGAACACACTGGGTATGATGAAACATTTCTCACAAAGGACCTCCAAATCTAACCACGGATCCCAATGCTTGGTATGTGTCATCCGATATAATTTAAAAGATATTGAGGAAGTCCTAGGATGCAAGCCTAGGAAAAACTCCATCTACATCCTTGGAGGTAGTACCAAAACGTCTTCAGGGAAGAGGTACATATATTCCTCCAAAATTAATGGATAACATATTACTAAAGAGTCTTTTAATCAAGTTTTACACTCAATAACCGACGGGGGATAGAATGAAACCTCCTACTCATATGATATGTTAGTCCTGCTATGAGTTCTCTTGCCAGAAAAACAGAACTTTCTTCCATTAACATGTTGTCATCTGACTAGTATGTGTTCATTTTCGACCTATTCTAAAAACATTGAAATATTATCCATTTGAAAGATGATGTAATTATGATCCATTGTTATGACCAATAGGTTCCATGTGAACATATCTCAACCAAGAGATAGCTCACACTGTCAGTAGACGAAATATACAGAAGAAGCATCCACTGTAGAAACCTTGAAACAAATATGTTGCACTAGAACCACCATAGGTGGATCTAATTCATGTAATAAGAGTACCGAGATAAAATAATGGATGGAAAATATGGATATTAATACTGAGGAAATATTATTATAATGACATATCATTCCTCAAATAATCTGGTGCGCTACAAGATCAATGACGTCCAAAGATTGCAGCTGCCCACAGACCTGACCTACAACTCCCTGAGCCTATCATGGGCCACCTAGTGGTGGTGGTGGATGGATATAATACAAATTTACTCTACCTGTATCTCTTCATGCCACTATTCTAGCTATACCAGCCTACGAACCACCTTTTCCATGCCTTAGAGAACTATAATCATGACATTATCTCTGCCTTGGTGGTCCATCAGCTATCTGTCTAGGCTACTCAGAATGTCTGGCTGGGAAATCCCATGCCATGTAACCTTACCCAAAATACGTATATAACCACCCACATCTGGGATTCTAGGTTCCCATGTGTTGTCTTTTCCCTATATGACCACGTGCTTGAGCCTGCTCGGAGATGGGTCACCAGTTCTGAGATAACAAGCACATGTCATTTTCTTTAGATGACTCAACACTATTGTTCCATTTGATAGCTCTAGTAACCTAATTCCTCTCTGAAAAAATATTATGGTCACTAGTTAATTCTATTTCACCCCATCATAGGTTGGGCTGAACAAGGGAACTAAGTTGTCTTGGATATCTATTTAGAGTCCCTTCTCAGACATTCATGCTCAGAAGTATCACTCACAGATCATGTCGAGAGAGTTTCAGATATGTTCTATAAACCTAGTCGCGTACTCAACCACTGTCATCCCTCACTACTGAATCTCCATATACTCATTGATCTAAACTGTACATAAGCGTTAGGGGTACTACTCTTCACAGAAAAGATACTAGATGTCATCCCACATGAGTGTTGACTCATCATGCATTTGTGTAACCAGTCTCCACTAACACACATATTCACTATTAAAAGGATGGATGTGAAATCAACCATTTAATCTATCGACTTCTGGACAAGATTGAGATACAGATCAATGACTATACCCAATCCTTTGCAACCTAAGTATCTAGTTCTCTATGGAACCTCAGCGGTATCCGATGCTGGAACTCATAGAGGGTGCCCATCCTGCACTCATTTTTAGCATGCTCTGATGGGATAATCTACTTCTTGAAAGGTGGAGGTGATTCTACCTTCCCACCTAGTAGAATTGGATTTCCAAATGTCCCTAAACTGAGGGCTAAACGCCCATATAGTCATTGTCACAAACTGGAGTTGGTATCCTGGTTAGATTCCATCACAGAGGAATCCAAAAAGTTATCAAGGATTACCATGGTTACATGAGAATATAAATATAGATCAACAACAATAGGTATTTTAGTAAATAATTAATCTCAAAGACTTGATATTATATGATGAATGTACCATTTATCCCTGCATCAAATGTATCGGCATTCTTAGTTGACAAGAAGGTAGTTAAGGACCTTGTGAATGGCCACATTGGGCTCCACACCATCACTAAAATTCTTGTACTAAGAGAAACACCTAAGACACTTTGACATTGTTTCCATAAACTCAACTAAATCCTTTTTAGTGAATATCTGAACAACCTCTCAGGGATTGAACCACCTCTAATACCAATTTTCACGACCCAACCCAAGCAAAGGCTCGAGATGTTACTACCCCAATCCCTCCTCCACAGGTCAAGGGGTGGCGACTATCATCGAAGGTATAAATAACTTTGGGAGGCCTTTTCCAATGAAACTATACACATACACAACCAACTAAATGAAAAAGTGAATAAGGAAAAAATGAAAGATGAAACACTGCTATAAATATACGAAATATGCATGGAGCATTAAAAATAATGAAGTAAAGTAGAGTATATTAAAAATTAAAAGGGAAAAAAATACCTTCCTAGACTATAAATATATACCAGCCTTACAAAACTAGAAAATAGTATACTCTTCAGAGAGCCTATCATCTGTATCCCATGTTATGACCACTATACGATGTCCATGAAACCCTTATCCCAAAGTTCCTCTAAAGTCATGATTGACTTGTCCACCATCTTCAAAAGATATGAAATGTGTTGGTAAAAACCCATGAAGAGGTGAGTATATAAAATCCCAGTAGAACACTACAAAAAGGTTAAGGGGAGAAGTAAGAGATACCACTGAAGAGGGAAGCTGTTGATAATACAAGGTATAATAAGAGAGTACAACTCATCCCATCAAGAGAGTGAAAGTAAACACATCCAAACATAAGGATCTTGACACTATGAGAAGATTTAAATCTTGTCATATATTCACTAACTATATCAAGAGAGTAGACTCATCCAACCACAAGAAGCTAAACACATTAAAAATGTGGCACACCTAGCTAGTCTTAGTCTCTCACGGAAAGAGAGTAACTATACACAAGTAGTTGGGTATTGAATTAGGATATATATATATATATTCTCAATAAAAGAAGTCCAAATGAGATATTAAGTGGATATACATCTCAATTATTATCCCAAGAAGAAGATTAGACAATATCTTTAGAGGAAGTCCATCGATGATGCCCAACATCTCACATTTCTGAAATGAATGCATAAGTCTATGGGAGTCAATCACTACAACTTGATACTAACCACTTTTGGTGGCACTAACTCACCTACATAGTTTGAGGTCACAACATTTTGATACATCTCATTGGTGGAAAGTATCCCTCATCCTTGTGATTCCAAAGCTACATCAAACCATGTCTCGTCACTATGCCGCAATGTCAAGGGGTCAAAAATTAAAACTAAGTACCCCTTACCTTGGTATGTCAGAAGGGTCATACTCTGATAGTCATGGAGGAACTCTATTTCCCAACCTACTACTGGAGGGTTACGCTCAAGAAAGTCATTGAGGAATTTTACTGCATAGTTCTACAAGAGGGTAATCTCTTTGGGTTGTGATGGAACTCCACTTCCCAACAAGGATGGAGGGTTACTCCTGTAAGATATCATCGGGGAATACTACTTCCCATCATAGCTATAAGGTGACCTCAAAATATCGAGGAACACCACTACATAGTTCTATTGGAGGGTATCTTGGAAAAATCATTAGGGCACTCCACTTCCAATCCCATGTAGAGGGTGTGTTCAGTACTATCTTCAGGGAATTCCACTACCCTACCGAGCTGGAGGGTAAGCCTGATACTGTCTCTAAGGAACGAAACTACCAATCCCAGTGGGAGGGTATGCCCAGTACTCTCTTCAAGGAATTCCAATGCATAGACCTATGGGTTGGTAATCCTAGTACCATCTTCGTGGAACGCAACTCCCACCCCAGCTAGAGGGTTGCACGAGGGATGATCTGTTTTTTTATTTTTGTCATCGAGTATTAGCTCAACACATGCCAAACCTAGAACACTTCACATCATATCTTGAAATATACATCCAAGGGAATGGTTGTGTTCTACATAGAAAACCCCTTGGGATAAACATCTTGTGGGACAAAATTGGATTTCAAATAAAGGAGATATAAACCTTTAATGTTCATTCAGAAGAGCTCAAGGGGAACACATATTGTGACGAAACCCACATGGTGTGTGGTCCTTCTCCATAACTTGGTTGTGTTCCAGGTCAACACACAACTCCACCCCATTTAGTATAACATGTTCTGTAGGTGTACTATGAGCTATGTCATAATGAACTGGGACTAGTTTCCTGTCCATGTACATTGGTACATAACATGTGGATTAACATGGGATGTCTCCCATGTGGCCAAGCCATGTCTATGTACTTGTCACGTGGCGCGTGCCTAACCATGTGATCCATCACATGACTTCCCCGCATGAATCGGAAGTTCACAATGTGTCAAGGGTAGTACACTCTGTGTCATCTTTATGGATTTCTAAAACCCTAGCGTTTCCATTGGAAGGGTCTACAAACAGTGTATTTTTCATATTATAGAGCGTGTAGAGGGTATTTTTCCATAATCACAGGATTTTTCACAATATTCATCTGTGCTTTGAATCAACCTCAACCACTTTGGATTCTACCTTGGTTTTTCTTAAAAAACATGGATCTGGATGCGAATCGTGGTTCTGAACTGTCATTCACAGAAAGGTATAGGGGTTTCATTCTTTATTCTTAATGAACTCATTCATTAAATACATTTCATTACATTCCCAATCATCTTATTTAGTATCCCTTCACTGAAACAATTCCAGCTCATTTCCCCACTTGTGATATCATCATCATTTCATCGATCCTCCAAAATTTTGGCCACCTGATCGAGCCCGGGTCTCCAGGTAACTATTGAACCAGGAACCACAAGGATACATCAATGAATAACCTAAAGAAAGAGTGAGAAAAAGTAACAAGAACAAAAACTTTACGATAGTTGGAGAAGCATTCTTGTCTAGTTGATCCATAATGGGAAGTTCAAATTAGAAAATAACTATCAATGAGGTTTCCATACTTAGGCACATGCAAAGGTTTACAAAAAAGGGTAAAGATCAATGAACAATGTTCCATTTTCTCAAACATTTAATAAAAAGGGAATAAAAACAATTAATGATCCCCAACTCTAGTCTGGGTTTTTCTATAGTGAACAAAGTGTTTTCAAATGAGGGAGGAGGATCTGTTGTGTTTGTCATGTCTTAATTTGATCTGATTTGACATTTCATCATTCAACAAAGAGGTCCACTATCAAAGGAGATAGAGAGATTTCACCAACAATTCCTATAATTATGATACTAAATCTTGATAATTATCTATAAAAACACATTTATAAAGTATCATTTAAGTTAAAAGTAAACTAATTAATTTATTGATTTATTTATTCACTTATCCCCTTAAACATACTACCAGCGAGCAAGGGGTATAAACATCCCACATCGAATCATTTTATGCCACGCCTTGGATAAACATCGTGTATTGGAACCAACTGTGGTTTCAGATTTCTGATCCGATCAACAATTTAATATTTATCTCATTTTATTTAATTAACCACAACCAAAATTTATAAAATGTATTTAATATTTTTATTAAATTAATTTCGGTCACACAAATGCTCGGAATGACACACCATCTTAGCACCTTACTCTGTAAATATACTTAGATATATTTCAATGTCTTAAAAGGAATGAACCAAGTATCTAAAAAAAGTTCCACCATCAATGATATCTTATGGAGATAATTATTCTGACTGTTTGAATTAACAGATCTTTTTATTTTTCATCAATAATTACTTTCCTAGGGTCATTCATTTTCACACTAAAAAAATATTTTCATTCCTCTTAGACACTTACTTGAGTTATTACTCCCATATTGTCAACATATTTGAAGCTGGATATTCTTTCTTATATAGTATTTATGAAAATAAATTTTCGATTATTAGGTGTGTCAAGAAACTTACCAAATCTTAGATCATTAATCAAATAAATATATAGATGATTAGGCATTATAACATTTTTTCACACTCCATAACATATTTTACTTGGTTACTCAAGAGAAAAATCATTAAATTGATAGTCACATTCAATATTACATGATTCCTTTGGGTTAAATGAATTTTATAAGACCAAAACTCAGAGTGTGATAAATAATAATCGTAGTTTAAACCAAGAAATCTTGAAAAATGTTTATATAATGTCTAAATAATGACACCTTATTCTATGAAACCTTAATGTTAACATAGGTCTTTCATGATCATTAAGTAAATATTAGTATTTTATCCTATACTTAGATCAATACCCAAGGTTTTTATGAATGTATTATAATGCTTATTTATAAATATTAAATAAACCCCTCTCTAATACCATCTATTGTGACCCACACATTTCATGCATAAATATTACATATTTTTAGATAAATATAAAAATCATAACATTTCAAACCATTCCAATTTCATAAATGTTTATAGTTTATAAAGGCGTGATAAACAATATTCTTATTTCTTGAAAGATATTAAAGATGTACGAAGAATATCTTCCCACATATTAATCTTATTAGGTATATGCTACCTAAAATACTCTTCATGACCTGGGGAAAGGAAATATAAGAAATGGTGAGCCCAAATTCATAGTTAGGATAAGAATGGGATATATCAATCGATGATCATTTAAAATTATAGTTAATCATAAGGGTGTAGGATCATGGAAATAGCATAAAAAAATCATACCCAATCTAACAATGATCATAAACATTCATTATTGAATAAAACATTATCATTTCAAAATAAGTGAATCATAAGAATGAGAAATAATCATAAATCAATCATAAACCATATATTAATATCCTAAATGAGTTGGCTATAATATGTATAGAATCCCTTTAATATTTAATAGTTGACTTCTAAGACCATATGATCAGACATCAGTATATTTTTCCCATAGTGGGTCAAACACATCAATCTGTTTCCTAAAAAATATCAAGCACTTGAAATTATTTCCCACAATGGATCAAGAACTTCAACTTGTTTCCTACAATTATATCATGATATATAATACATTACCCAATTAATTGGAGTGTGATATAGGTACTACCCACAATATAATAGAATGAATACATATTTGTTTCACAAGGTCATATAACAATCATCATATCATCATATCAAAACTAGTGTGAAGAAAAAGTGTTCTATATCTCATCAAATCATAGCATAAACCATAGAAATGGGTTTCATAAAAATCTCATCACATAAAAATAAAACCCAAAAATAAAGAATATTTATGGTATCATTATATCACATACTAATTAAAAAATAAGAAACACACATGGATGTTGTCATTGATTAATATAAATAATATTTAGAGATCACTAATAATATTCACAATGTAAATACCTTTTTATCTTGAAATTCACTTTTAAAAAAAATTCTAAAATATTGCAGAAAAATTATCTTTGTGGTTATTCTTTTAATATTTTTGACTGATATTCAAGGTATGTATTAGTCATGATGGTGTGAAATTCAGTTATTTCTCTATAAGTTAATAGAAAACATTCCTTTCATAATTTTTTTCAAAAATTACCGCATTCTGAAAATGAATAGAATATTCCTTGTAATAAATAGTATAAAAATTCATTCAAGTGTTAAAATAAATATAAAAATTTATATTATAATCTTAAAATCATTTTTATTTTTTTTATAAAACATGGATATAGAAGAAAAATGATTTTAGACCTAAGAGAGGGATAAATTCGATTTTCCTTAAAAAATCTTTTGAACTCCTAAATAATTAAACTGTGGAAAATGAAAAGAAAAAATATACTCTCAAGAAATAACTAGAGTGAAATAAAAAAGTTATTCATCATAAAATGATCATATAATTTCCTCAATGTAAATTCAAGTATAAACAATCCTGATTAAAATAGGATTGAAACATAAATGCCTTACCTGTTTGGTAACATTTGAATGTAATACCCCTAAAATAACAAACCACATATGTATATTTTAATACCAATAAAATTAATAATAGTTTTCAGGAAATTCATTCACGAGTGGTATATACACCATATAAAATAAACAAATGGTTAATATGACATGTGTCTCAAGGAAGTAAAAGTGAAATGAAAACCCCTTACCTTAAGTCTCACATTTCCTCATACACATTAAAAATTATATAGAATAAATATGAAATTATTATAAAAATATTATATAAAAATATTTATATGAACCATACTGTTTTTATTTTTTTATGACATATTATCACCCAGTTATTAATAAATTTTTATTAAAATCACTGTTCGAGTTGATAACTGCTTCGTTTTCCAACTGTGTTTTGGTTCGGTAGTCCCAATTATTATACGTTAATCGTGGTTACATAATTTCCCTTATTTTAGAAATGGTTTAAAAATAATATATGTAAATTATATACGTATATATAATCATTCAAAAAACTTTTATATGGAAAAATATATTACATTGTTCATGGAGATGGTATCCCGTACACACACATAATCATTATTTAAATTATTTAATGGATTCAATGAATGAAAGGTAAAAAATAATAAAATATTATAGGATTATTATTATATAATATATATAATTTAAATTAAATATATAATTCCTTATTACCATCCAAGTAAAACATAAATTAAAAATTAATTGGATCACTTTGTAGAGGTGGTAGTCCACATGTACGCATGATCGACAATCTCAATCTTCATTGGTTTAAGAGTTAGTAAGTTAGATACGATATTATTATTTTATATTTATAATTATTTAAGAAGTTTCATATATAAACATTAAACTCATCCTAATACTAATCCACAATAAATGGTTTTGAGAAATTAATTGTATCGGTATATGGATATGGTAAGCCATACGTATTCATGAGTGATAATTTCACAACCCATTTTATGTGAAAGAGGGAAAATAATGGTGAATTAATAATAAAAATAAAATTAATCTTTATTTATGATACTTAAGTTATTATTTTATGATAAATACCTTGGATTTATATTGGGAAAATAAGAATTAAATGGTGAAATTGATCGGTTATGTAGATTACCCCTTCTTTTAAAGAACTCTTTTACATCTCCTCTTACAAATCCTAGGTTTGGTATTTTGGGAAGAAAAAACCTATATAATGTATATAATGAACTTTATAATGTTTTCTTGTATGTTATGTAAAATATATAATGATAAAAGAGGGGTAAATAAGTGAGGGAGGAGGTTCCCTTTTATAATTGATTTAAGGGAACTTTTGGAATTTCATAAAGGATTGAATTGGAATAAATTAATTATTTCCCCAATTTTCTATGAGATGTAAGGATTTAGAATATTATATATTATAGTTTTTTAGTAACATCATAAAGTATTTTTTGGATAATTGTTTGTGTCAATTTTTGTAGTATCTTTTTTATTATCCACTCGGTTTACCAATTTTAACCTTAACCACAATAATGAAATTTTCCCCATTAAAGTGTTATAATTTTAAAAATACGGTGAAATGGATAATAAATTTAAATGGAATAAATTTTAGAATATATAATCCTTATTTTCATTTTTATGTATTTTTATTATTTTTTTAACAATTTTATAAAATATTAATTTGATAAAATAATATAAATGTTTATTTAGACACTACATTTAATTTGGATTTAAAGACATAAATAACAATGTTGTAACAAATTAAAATCCTTCATTACAAAAAAATATTTAACATTAAAAAATATATTTCATTTCACACATTAAGTCTGTAAATTTGTTTTACTTTTATTATTGTTAATATCATTTATTTTATTTTTTATTAATTGAATAAATTTAGTTCGACATTGTGTAAGAATTTAATGTTATTATTTAAAACCAAAAAATAATAAATAAATTACCCTAAATAAAATAATATTATTATTTCAAAAATAGATACTTTTATTCACTCAAAATATACTTTTCCCATATGGGGACATATAATATATTTTTAAATCCAAGAGAGTGACATTTTGTAACTTTTTTTAAGTAATATATTGGTCATTTTCCTCAAAAGGTGTCTATTAAACAAATAAAATTCAACCCTATTGTGATAAATATCTAATTAAATTCCTCTTTTAGAAATTAAGATGAAAACATATGACCATATTAATTAGGATTCACCAATATTAACCTGATTTACTCCTCACTAAGGTGAAATATTTTACCATAGTTACTATTCATATTGATCAGAAATAAAAAGGATTTATTTAAAAACATTATCCTCTAAATTCAAAAAATTTATTATGTTTTATTAAATTAAATTTACAGTTGTCATAAATTTATTTTAAATTAAGCATGCAACAGGAAATGAGAACGGCGTTTTTGAAAAATAGAATATTAACAAAAAAACATGGTTTATTCTTATCACATACATAAAATGTATTAAATGAATATTAAAACATTTTATTTAATAGATAATTTATAAATTACATTAAAAAATTCCCAAATAGTTATTAATTAAGTTTTTTAAAATAAAAAATATATTGTGTGCTTAAAAATAGTTTTTCATAAAAATATTTCTTTCTCATTCAAATGATTTTCAATTTCATTTATAATAAATTGATAACCAATGAATTGATTTAATATATATGTAATAATAAATTTAATATAATTTAGATATTCCAATTAATTCCCTCTAATTTAATGGTTTTTCAATATTAAATAATAGTATATCATGGTTCGTTTAAACCCATTGATGCATATAACACAAGAAATTGATGAAAATAAATTTATTTGAAATAAAATCATAAAATATATGGGTGTTAAATCACTATTATCTAGGAAGGGGTTTTATATAATTTAGTTACATGATTTATTAATAGAATAGACTAGTGTAATAAACATAGTTCTTATGAATAAATATGAACTTAGAGTTTTCTATATGGTGTGGATCTCATTCCTACCTCAGGAAACCAAGTCAAATAATATTCCCTTATAGAATCTTCATAGTTTAAAATTAAAGATAAATCATAATATGGGGAGATGTAAGTGCTAGTCATATGATTAAAATTCACTGTCTAAGAGTATTGGGGTCTAATTTGGGTTCCTTATTATATCAAGTCAACCAAAAGTACATTGTACATCCAAATGTAGAAAAATTGTTTATAGAAATAATATTGAACACTATCTATTGGTTATGAACGATGATTATAGTCACCTTTCTAGTTTCAGTTACTAAATTATCAACCAATTATAATTAATTTTCTGGGGGGATAGTATCTAGGGATGTCAAGTGCCAGGGTATGTTTTGGAAGTGAAGACCTTTTTATTCATACTGACTAGCATCTATTTAACTAAATTAGAATATAATGCATTTACGAATGCATCCTTATTACATATGAAGTTTTTGGGACCATAATTTCCTTTCATTGGATTTTTATAGGGTTTCAATTATCAATAGATGCTCCAATACCCTATTTGGAGAAACAAACAATCACATGTTTTATTTTTAGTTTATTGAGTTGATGTTTCATTATTTCCTGTTTCAATTGAAAAAGATCATTCGTATTTATATATCCTTAAGGATAAAGAACCATCGATATTGTAAGCGATGATGGTTTTTTCTTTTTCGGATGGAACTATTTTAGTTACTTGAATATATCAGTGATTTTGTTGTGTGGGTATCATTATATTAGGGATTCACTGAAATGAACTTTTTCCCTTATACAAAGATGAAAAGTTTAATCCTAGTAATGTATGTGATGGGTACCTATTTCTTTTCAAACAATTGTTCCCCTAAGATCTCTTTGAATGTATTATCTTGGTATGTGTATGAAAATTTATTTCTTAATTATTGTGTACCTTTGGATTATTTGGTATTCCTATACTGGTAGTTTTACCTATTGTTTCTTTACCAGTAGTCTTGAACTTTCCAAGGATGAAATACATATGGTTGGGAGAATATACCACCATCAGTTTAGGGATATGTTGGGATTATAATTTATCTTGATCTTTGGTATTTTAGGTTAGACATTGGGATATTCCAAGCTAGTTTTTAATATTTTGGAGCTATTTTTATAGGTTCATGGTTTGAACAATGTTATAGAAATCCATGAAACATATCCAAGAAACAATGTAATGGAATTTGGTGGTTTTGGGATGGGAGATTTTCAGTTCATAGTTTATTAAAATAAATGCGGATTTTAGGATTTATTATACGAATGAAAAAAATATGGAAATTCATGCTTTTTGAATGGGTTTTTGAATCATATGAACCAACCATGTGAGAATTAGGTTCGGAGATAATTTAATTTTCATGTTTAGCACATATTTTCCGAAACTATTAATCCCAAATATGAAATTTGAATTAAATAATATGAAAATTAGATCTTAATTCATATTTAACCCTGAAACCCTTGTTTTTATATATCTTCTTAGAATTTCAATCTATAGACCTATCCTAATTGTTCATATAAATTCATTTGATTTTGTAAGTTTATTTGGATTGATCTAAGTGTTTTGGACCTCTATAGTAATTGGTATGCCTATTTTCTCTCTCTTTATCTCTGGATATTCTCAACTCCTCTCACCTAGAACATTAAAAATGATCTAGTATGTATATATATGAGCTATGATGTTTTTTATGAGATATTGATATTATATTGTAAATAGAAGAGGTTTCAATCTCAGATCTAGAGGTTTCATCATGAAATTATTTACATTCATCATCCATTGTGAGATAAGTGGTTTTTACTTCATTACACTTTTATTGGAATGAATGTGATCTTGGGTTTCTTTAAAGAAAACTATTATAAATTTAAATTATTTCACTTTTATAGAATTCTTCTGGATTGTATCTTACGATTTTTTTCTTGAAATCATGTTTGTGGGTGTCACCCAAAACATGTTTGTAAAATTGATAAAATTATTTTTTCATAGAAAGATTCTTTTTTTACATGTTTTTTTGGAAAATCTTGGTTGCGTGTGTTCATGTGCATCAGACGAATCATTGTAAGAAGTATAAATGTCAAATAAGGAGACATGGGATGGATTTTCTTCATAATTCCCATAATAAAATAGGTAAACATGTGATGGATCATTCTCATAAGAATCACTATCAAAGAAGGAATCATGGGATGGATCAGGTTTGGAAGTACCATCATAAAATTGGGACCAAAGAACAATATGGTGAACGAATGACTCACCACTAAAGAGTATAGGGATCTATTGATCATTTATTAATGTTTGTGTGTTTGTGTCAAAACATGGGTGGGTTATTCTAAATTTAAAATTATGAATTTATTTTAGTAAATTAAAAGAAAATTGTTCTTTAGTTATACTAATTTTAGAATCTCTATTCATATTCAATATTTAATATTATAAAAACTCTTTTGTCTATTTTTATATTCTTCATATTTATTTAATAATTCTATAAAGTAACATTTTTTTTGATTTACTGGAATATTGGAAAATACATTGGTTGATTGCCTACTAAGTATTATTACTCACCCCTGTATATGCAATTTGGTGTATATAAAGATGTTGTTTTCAATAAAACAGAAAAGGGTAAGATTCCATATTTATATAGTGGTTCCTCTTGATACAGTTGTAGGAGTTGGATATTTAGAGTTGGTCAGGTCCTTGACGTTTAGAGTGGTTCCACCATGGTGATGAGTCATTATTTTTTGAAGTGTCATGTGGTTCTGGTACGTTGTTTTCACTTATACTCTGATATTTTAGTTATTTTAGTATTTCATTGAGTTTTATTATTTATACTTCATGCATCATAAAGTTTATTTTGGTTGTTTTCATTTGATCTTGATTGGTTCTATTTATTTTTGAAGGGGAAAATAATTCCTCAATATTCAACTAATTAATTAGAATTTATTTGCAGCCTTTGGTGTCTTGGGGACATCACTAATGGTCAGTGGGACCTTAAATCCTTCTAAGACAATGGTCTGGGTAGGGATGTTACATGATTTATGTAATGAGGTAGATCTTACTTGTGTGTTTATTTCCATATTTTAGTATGATTAATATATATATATATATATATATATATCATTCACCCAGGTTTTGATCTTCCTTATCACATTACATGTCAGAGGTTAGAGGAGGAACCCACTGAGTATCCTTATATAATTACCATATTATTCTATGTTTTTTTTGAAATAAGGGATCATGTTAAGTGTGTTACCATGTGATGTTAGTCCAAACATGAGTTGATCTAACTAGTACTATGTGAATCAATACATTGTTTCCTTCATTTTTAATTGGAAGACCATATATTAATTTTGGTTTTCTAGGACTCCCTACATTTGGAGTAAGAGCTTTAATCCATTCACATTGGGTCTCGATATCAGTGTTATCAGTGTCTGAGCTATCCGCATAATTATCCATGATTTCATAAAACCCTTAACCTTTATTGATCCAACTGGAGGTAGTGTCTCCTGATGTTTAATATCCAAATTTTTCTAATCAACCTCCACTAGAGGATCACCTGAATACTTTGTATTCTTATATAAAATAAGTTGGAAACACTTATTGTCAAAAAAAATCATTGATGAAAGAGGACACATTTTAGATGTGATTGGGGAATCAACATCTAAAATTTGTTTACACTTTCTATTCGATAAAGAATATATTCTTTCAAAATGAATATTATGATTAAAATCTTGTTTGATTTATTCTTCATTCAAATTTTCAACCATCAAGTCATTGTCACTACCTTTAATTTGGGGCTAATCTTACTATAACCCAAATTGCCCAAAGGCCTTTATTTTTATTGATTTTTGATAACCCCCCTTTCAAGGGATTATGGGGAACCCTAAAAAGGTCCATTGGCATATATAATTCATGGAACATAGGCTTCAAAGACATTACATGAACCGAAGTTCTTAAGGAATTCAACAAGATTGTAGCTATAAGGAACTACGCCTCACCAGCATCTTCTCTGTGATGGTAGCTCTCCACATTCGAATGGTCGCCCAGCTAAGCTTCCTGTGCAACCACAAGCCATCCCGGATGGTGTTTCTATACCCTCTCATTATTCCAAATCTATTGGTTCTGATCAAGTTAGTGCGCCTACTCTAAATCTTCCACTAGGGATACTCTTTTCTTTTGAGTCTGTCTGGGGAAACTGCATTGATCGTGTGGCCCGAAGTCCTTGAGATGCCCTGGAGGCCTTAATGGTGGCCTAAAAGCCTTACTGACCCGAATTCCTAGGTGGCCCGAAGGCCTTAAGAACTCCAATCTCAAACCGGTGGCCCAATGTGAATAGTTCCAACTACTATAGTACCTGTTTCATTATTTCTACAGTTCCCAAAATTATGCCCCTGCCTGGATTTGAACATGGGTCTTGTGGATGCACTTCGAGAGAAATCAACAACTAGGTAGAGGCACATGTGAGATAATCTTGACATAAGTTATCATTTTTTCATTTCTAGAAGTATCAGAATCGAGAACATTTTCCTCTTTCTTGAAGATGGAAGCCCAAAAAAATTCATGTTTCCAGAAGTAGAGTCATTAACATTAGTTGAATCTCTTGTGCAGACATTATCTGTGACCATTGACCCCTTACCATTGGGTTCTTGAGAGTCAAGAATCAGCACCTCTACCACATTTTTAACTATCTCTTTGATAGGATATTGATTATGAACAATATATTCTGGTAAGTTAGTATCTTTTATCTTTGACTTCTTTCAACAAATATTTACAAGATGAACTCTCATCCCACATCCCACACATGAAATTGTCTTCCAAAATAGCTCCAAAGAGTTCCCAACAACCATATATTCATAACAATAAATAGAAATTTATCATAATCAACCTCAATTTGGATATTATTAAGAGTTTAAAGTGTTTCCCTATCAATAATGGTGGATCTTAGATCAATCTACACCGGAAACCAGGAGAAGTGTCCAAACCAAACATACTCAGTCACCTTATCGAGGCAGATATGATTCCCAATTACCATGAAAATGTCATTTAGGATCCTCAGATTCCATAGTACCTAATTAAGTCCATGAAAACGAACCCATACTTGAAAAAGGAATTTGGAGCATGCAAGACATTGAATACCAAATGCCATTCATTTAGGTGAATCCATACAAGTTTAAGAACTAGGGCACCAATGCCCTCTTCCTGAATCTTCAAGTTGTTTGAATAAAAAAACAATGAAAAGATACCCCCCGAGAGAGACACATTTCTATTTAGAGAAACCCCACAATGTTGAGATCCTTAGAACTATATCGTTATGCATTCTGGGTTTTTCAACTTCGGGTAAGACAATGTGTGTAATCAGAGAGTTATTTCAAATTTCCATTCTCTCTGAAAATGTTGTAGGGTTAGATTCAATGTGGGCTGATGAGCCCTTGTGAAGAATTCTACCATGACATGAATCCTGAGACAGAGATAATGCCTAGAATACCCTGGATTTATAAACTACAATTTATAAATTCTTCATCACCTCTGCATATGTTCCACGTGAATCAATATCTCGAGACGAAGCATAAGTCTTCTGAGTGTCCCGAATCACCACCTCCAAAAAATAAGGGTTTTTCATGGTTGTGTCCTTTCATCTGAATGACTCCTCTTTGGAAGCTCTAAGGACCACATGTCACAATTATTTAGATTCAGTGAAAAAATATAAATCTCATGCAGATTTCCATGTCTGTTTCATCATCTCCTTCACATATTTACATTTGCGAACATCCACGGGGTTTCATGAGATCTGAGCAACCAGTGTTGTATTAAAGGAGGGATCCACTAATGCAGAATCACTAGAAGAAGGGATACGTGTGAATCTGAGATAATGTGTAATCCCAATGGGAAACAAAAACCATAGGGTTCATCATATCGTTAAGGGAGAGTACTCAGACTACCTTTCCTCCATCTACACTAGCCAATTTTCAAAGACACAACCATCACATATTGATAAATCATACATATGTGTTCCATGTGAAATGAATCATACATAAAATCCTAAATAACTCATTGAATGAAAATGTGTAATATAAAACATTTAAATGGTATCACATAATAAGAAATCACTAATTAGAATGAATGATTCCCAAAATTCAATCACGCCAACAGAAGTATATCATTAGAGAATTAGAGGATTATATATGAATCATAAATCCAAATTATATTGAATTTTTATAGATATAGAGTAAAATGGAAGTGAAATTTAAAAAATAGTTTTCAAATAACCTTTTTAACATTGTTGAAAAAAATAATTTACAGATCACCTCAGAATTCAATTTTGATAAGTTGACGAGAATAATTTTTAAAAGAATTTTTGTAATGAATCCCATATTATGGAATCTTGGAAATAAATATGTTTATACAAAGAAATGTGTATTGAATGATAAAAAAATATATGAATGTGAAATGAAATTCTAGTTTTTAATATCTTTAGGTAGTTTTATAGAAAACCCACATAAATTAGAGAGTTATATAATTTCTTTTTGAATAGTGATAAAGATAAATTTTAATTATCATAATCCATCAAAGAAACACTTATACCCTGATACCTGAGTCAGCAATGTCATAGGCCTATGGGAATTACCAATACCCATAGGTTGGTGAATAGTACTTAGAGTCATGAAATATAAAGTATGGCAATGAATTTCCACAAACACAGTAAATGATAAAGATAGATATCAGTATTCTGAAAAAATTACGTACATACTACCAGAAACCAAACAGGTATATCAAAAACTCAAATTGTACACCATCAAAGTACAATAAAATAGAAAACATAACCTAAAATCCAAAAGGACACATAACTATATTCCCAAAGGGATCAAGAAAATCAACATCCTCCAAGAGGCCATTTCCAGTTACTCATACCTGGAAGTATAAAATTGATGAGTGGCCAATGTAAAGTGTAGAGTGTGAGCTAAAAATCCTAGTAGGGTCTTGCCAATTGTTCTATAATAAGTCTCCATAAAAATAAACAAAATCATTATTTCATATTAAATAAAAATAAGAATGGCAGTAAACTTTCATATTTATGAAAAAACATGATTTCATTTCAAATTGATCAAAAAACATTTCAACAAGGATTAAATAAGATTTTTATAAAAAATGGTTTATATAAATAAATAAGTATGAGTAAAAAAATTATATATAAATGGAATATATATCAAAACAATAAAAAGAATAACAATGATCATCATAGATGTGGAACAAGATTATCTAGTTATAGGATCCTCACACATCTCAAATACATGATAATGGAAAATATTTATACACATGTCCCTCAGGATCACACTGAAATGGAACCATCAACATCCCATTGGGGATAAGATATGCTTAACTATGATTTGTTTAGATTTGTAATCATCAATATATTTGTATGGAATTACCATCCTTGCGTGATTGTCCAAAATAATCAAATGACTACCCAGACTCACATTTTCTCAATAAATCAATCAATGATCAGGAAATTATTTCAAATTAGTATAAAATAAAATTTTCCTATTTTCATTTTCAATATGCCAATTTAATTTCCAAACCAGAACAAATGTTTTTTATCATTTCATTTCGTTTCAAACCAAAACCATAAAAAGGTATTTATCAATTCAATTTAAACCATTTTCCCTTAGAAATAAATTAAAAAATTCATCAATTTCATAATATTTACCAATACCCAATTCCTTTAGAATTAGTGGTTTTTTCCAATACGGAATAAATATCAATTCCAATTCACATCTATTTTTGACACGTTCTCTAGGGAGCGTGCATCCGTCTGGGGAGGACGCACTACTGTCACCCCGCATTCCCGCTTTCCAAAGGCTGGCGGCATTCGCTCCTTATTCTGGGACATATGCTTCTTGATCGAAATCGGGATGATGGGATGTCGGTTCTTCCTTCTGTGGATTCCTCCTCGGAACTCGTCACCTTGTCCAGGCCTCCATCATAGATTTAATACATTGTTCGTGAAACTCTTCCCAATGCCATGTTTCCATGGATTCCGGTTAATTACACTGCTTTGTCAGGACATTCCAAAGGGTCCGGTCAAGGCAGCAACCTTCAGTTGGGGGTGTAGTCATGTCAAGGCATCAGTAGCGTGTCTGAACCCTGGGGAACTGGCATGTCTGTCTTTTTTCCCTTGTTATAGGGCTTCTCGAGGGCGTGGAAGCCCGAGGCATTCCACATCGAGCGCAGGGAATCATATGACATAGGCATATATCTGAGGTTTTCCTCAGCTTCCTATGTTTGACACAGGGTATGCCATAGGTTTAACGTCCAGCAGAGATGGTTATGCCAAGGGCGTGCCATCCGAGGTTTTCCTCAGGAATCCCATGCTTATCACGAGGTAGGTCGCGAGTTTCATGTCCAGTGAAGACGGATCGGCCTGATCAAAACACTAGCTGGAGTGGATCATATTGATGAATTTCCCTTGAAGGGATGCCGATATGGGGGCCAACCCGTGGGAGGCTTCCTGAATGTTTTGAAGCAGAGCGGAATGGCATGATCTCGTCAGGATATGGCGGTCTGGGTGAGAGTCACGGTGGATGATGGGTGAATGGATGAAGTGGAGGGAGACTGAGATGGGACTATTGCAAGGGCGACAGTGAGATTCGGCTTGAGCCTCGAAGATGCCTTCTACGTATCCTTGTGGTTCAGGTGGAATGTGGAATACAGTTTAACGTCATGTGGGATGGGGGTGAACCGACATGTGCGAGCTCAGAACGACCAGGTGATGGGCTTGAACCTTATGGAGGCTTCCTACGTACCATGCCTTTACATGGATCAAAGGCCACGTAGTTCATAATGGTGTGTCGACAAACCTACGCGAGTGAGGATCTTGGTCCGGATGGTGTGGGGCTTACACACTAGGATTTCCAGGTGCTGGTAACCTAACGTGAAGAAGGTCAGAGTGACCAAAAAGTGGTGGGCTTGAACCTCTGGGAGGGTTCCTACGTACCATGCCTTGACATGGATCAAAGACCTCATAGTTTAAAGGGGCTTCGTCGGCGAACCGAGGTGAAGGTGAACCCGTGGGTCCACTGGTGGTGGGTGTCAACGAACTGACGTGAAGAAGGGACCTTGGTTCGATGGGAGATGGGCTTGATCTTCAGGGAGGCTTCTTACGTATCGTGCCTTGACATGGATCAAAGTCCTCGTAGTTTGGGTTGGTCACAACGGCTTGCCGTCGGACTGGAATGCAGTTTAACGTCATGCTGGATGAGGGTGGAACCTGACGTGAAGGAATGACGGGTGGTGGGCTTGAACCTCATGAGGCTTCCTACAGAACATGCCTTGACATGGATCAAAGACATCGTAGTTCAAATGGATGTGTAGTTTAACGTCATGTCGGACGAGGCCATACAGTTTAACGTCATGATGGACAGGGTGTTTTCATGGCCAATGCTTACTCTAAGCCCATGTGAGTCGTGCTCGGTGCGAGAAACAAGAGGAAGTAGAGACCTGATGATCACGTCGCGAAGGGTGCATCCGTGAGAAACGAAGAGGGGATTACGTGTTGGGTGGCCCATGGTGTTGGGACTTACTCTAGGATGGAAGCCCGAAGTGCGACAAAGCACGACGGGAGAGGGATTTGGGACCAAAGATGTAAGGTTCCTCGTTCCCTATCGCGCCCTCCACTGGCCTTGGAAGTGGGGAAGTACGGAGGTGCATGGGTGCTACCTTCCACAAGAGAGGCTTGGGGCTTCTACCAGGGTGGTTTCCCTTCTCCCGTGGACATACGCCGCTCCGATAAGGAGGATATCATCCCCTGTGGAGGGGGTGACCCCATCTTTGTGGAGACGAGCAACGTAGGGCATGTTCGAGACAGGGGGACCCTGCATTCGAGGTGCGGGGTCAGATCATAGTATAACGTCATGTGTTGAGGATGAGGTGCTTGGCAGTTTAACGTCCTATAGCTCGAACGATGTGGGTTTACTCCACACCCCTAGGACTTACATGACTGGTACCCTCTGCTCCTTGGGGGAGGGAAGGTACTGGAAAGGCCATGGTAGGGGGGGGGGGCTCACGGAGCGAACCATCGAGGGGTCCGCATTAGCATGGATATGCGAAGAATCAATAGCCGTTAGCATGATTATGTGAAGAACCATTAGGCGAAGCAACGCTACGGGTGGTGTTGTCCATGGGATTTTGAAATCCCATCATGAAAACCTGGAGGGTCGCACGGGAAGAGGAATTTCCAAGGAAAGAAGTATGCATCGCAAAGTGGAGTGCCTCAGCCTTAGCATGGGGTAGGGGTGTAAATGGGAGGTGCTTCGCGAAGTGGAATAGTATTCGCAAAGCAATGCCTCGCGAAGCAGAGGGGCCTCGTAAAGCAAGGTGCTGGGAAGCAGTGTGCTTCGCGATGTATAGCGACCCCGCCTTGGCATGTGGATCACTAGTACATGATGGGTGTTTCGTGAAGCATAAATTCTCTATGGCTTCCCGGGTTCCCTTGGTAATCTCCTTCCTTCGTGAATTCCCTTAGACTTCATGAAGGGAATCCCTCTCGGAAGAGGTGCTCAAGACAAGACAAGGCGAATGCATCTCGCGAAGTAGAAGTACCTCGCAAAGCTCATGATTCCCGGGGGTGAAGGGTGCTTTGTGATTCTGGAGCTGAGAATCCGAAAGGTCGGATCGTTTTCCCTTGAACTCAGGGGGAACCCAGTATTTACAGGCAAGGGGCGCCGCGAATTAGACCTCATGCGGTGCGAAGGGGCAGCGGGTGCTTCGCGGTGGGCTCGCGAACGTCAGGGAATTAGCAGAGTAGTACCACCTCATGTGCTTCGCGGCGACTGCGATGCTCGGGGGGTGCTTCGCGTCAGTGCTTCGCGAGGCAGCGTGCGGGGCTTCTTTTTCGTCACTTCTTTTCGTGAAATATTTTGGTTCCAACAAATACCCCCCTCAGACATGGAGCCGCGGAAAGACGAAGGGTCAAAGTCTAAGGGAAAATCTCCAAAATTATAGGCGGTTTGCGATGCGGCCTCGCAAAGGGGCCCGTGGTGCTGCTAGTGGCCACGCGGTCCAGACGCGCCGCGCTGCTCCGCGCGGGCGGGACGCACCGCGAATCTCCAGGTTCGCCGCCTATAAATAGGGGGGATGACATCTCTTTTTTCCTCTCACGAATTTTGTCTTCTTGCGCTCTCGACTTCACGAATCTCCACGTCCTTCGTGTCCAATCTCCGCGAATCGATCTTCGCGGCGAATCGCGAGTCTCCGACTCCGCGGTCGCGCCAAGAAAACTTCTATTTTCGGGCCTAGGCCAGACTCAACGGCTTGGTTTTGTGCCCGACCTTCGCGAGGGAACTTCGCGAGCAAGCTTCACGATCCAGCCCGAAAAAATCCTTTCCCGTGGTGCCGAAACCGAAATGGCCCATCGAGATGCTGTATTAGGGGTCCTTGTAGACGCCGCCCAGAGGGATGAGATGGCTAACTGTTTGGGCCTAGGGGAGATGGTCCGAAGCCACTCAGACCATACTTATTTGACAGAAATGCTATCATAGGGGAAGAAGAACTATCTGCAGTGCAAGAAGCTGCCCTTGTATGGCTTCGGGCTGAGGGGTGACGTCTTCATCCCTGAGGCGAGTAGGGATGAACTGGCTTGCTGGTTCCAGAGCACGCCATGCCAGCGCCAGTGGTTCCGGGCGGCCGATGGTCATGCGCGGGAGGACTTCACACCCATCACCGCCGACTGTCTCTACAACCACGTGCACTATATTGACGGGAAGCCACTGCAACCAGAGATGTCCCCTCCCCTGTATCGTACCATGCTGAAGGTGACTTTGCATGATTCGGAGAAGGGGTGGTCCGATGAGCGGGACCTGCGCCAGGGTGGAAACTTTACCAATGACTGGGCATGGTCCTATTGGGTAGGTACCTCATGTGAGGAGTTTGGGGCTGAGCTGAGGAGAGTGGGTTTGTATGAGGCGGCATGGGCCTCCAAATTCTACATTTACCAACCGAAACAGCTGATGCCGGAACTGCTAAGCAGATGGTCATCTAGGACCAATACATTTCACCTACACCATGGGGAGGTGGGTATCAGCCTGTGGGATGTCCACCATATTTCGGGGGTTCTGATCTTGGGGGCCATGTATGATAAGTTCCTCCCCATCATGAGCACATGGGAGGATACAGAGCAGATGCCGCGATAGGTGTCGGCGCTGATGGCACTGGTACCTGGAGAGGACAAGGAGGCAGTGAGGGATGTCCACATTAATAAGTTGTTCGATTAGTTCCTGAACTTTTCAGAGAATCGAGAGTTTCCTCCGAGGCCTCGAACTTGTCCGAAGGCGGCTCAATGGGGCAAGGAGCACTTGTACTGGCGGGTCTTAGAGGACAGCCAGTGGAAGACTTGGGGTTTCAGTGTCAGCACTGAACAACAACCGATAGTCAGGATGGCAGCGTTCATCACAACCCTTATCTGCGGTTAGATCCTACCAGTGAGGGATAACAGCATGGGGGTGCGGCCCAGCTCATTTATCATGGCATCGGTGCTGGCCATGGGGCAGCGGGTCAATCTGGGGATTCAAATGCTAGCCAAGCTGTACAGGATGCTTCAACACGTTAGCGAGGGCATGAAGCCACCAAGGATATGCAGGACCTTCCACCTTCTATATGGTTGGATTGCGGCGCACATCAGGGGGATTTATGAGTATCCAAACCTTATCTTGCCGCTGGGATCAAACTTTCGACCCTCCATTCTAAATGCGGCCAGAAGCTTCCCATTCAAACTAACCGTGCCGATGGTGCTGAACCGGGTGTAGAGGGTGAATGAGTTTAACTTCCACCCATTTCCATTGCTGATGGGGATACTCACTGACGACGGGCAGGGAACTGAAGAGCACTGGGCTTATCTCCTAGCCTTTCGATGGGGATTTTTGGTGGAAAGAGTGGATCTTGAGCCGTTCTGTGAACCATACACCCTGCATTCAGACCATGAATGGGTAGGGGGAGAAGGGGACACATGGAAAGGTAGTTACAAAACCCGATGAGAATGAGGACCTAAGCCCTACTTACCATGTGTTCTCTGGGGAAATGCTCGAGTCGAGTGACCGAACATGAAGGTTAGGCTGGGCCTTTGGGGAAGTTCCCAGGAGCTCTTACATATCTCATGAGGATTAGAATCAAGCCATATGTAGTTTTGAAAGGTGGTATGGTAAGGTACCAGTGCCAGGGGAAAAGGGTAGTGCGGGCGTGGCCCTTGCACTGAAAGAAGCGGAATTTGATAAATCTTGTCTGTCCATTAAGGTGAGTTGTTTTTTTTGTGAAGCGACAGGCCCATGGTAGTAGGCCCTAGTGTCGCCACAAGAATCAAGACATGATAGGCGTTGACAAATGGCATGGAACGTGACCAATACCCAACGTTATTTCCTCTACAATGAGGTCATCAAAATGCAGTGCCGTTTTTTCATCGTGTGTCCAGGATGATAATGTAACAGTTTAGGGTCGTGTGACAGGACTAAGCATGCATTTTAACGTCATGCAGCATAGACGTAGAAGAGACGATGCTTGGCGGGGAATGTGTATGGTGTCATGCATCATAACCAACGTGAATGGGGACACAATCCCACATTATACCGTACGCAGTCCCGAGAGAGGAACCTCAGGCCGAGGGGCCCACATAGAGGTGAAAGGTATCGGGGGAGGGACTAGCTCCCAGATGAAATAGACCCAAAAACGAGATGTCCAGGCGGTCCTACATATCCCATGATGATGAGAATCAAGCTGAGCGTAGTTCTGATGAGATCTTAGTTTATGGTCTTAGAGGTCGGACCATGGGTGGGTGGAAACTTTCCAGGTAAGCATAGACCTCGGCCCGATCCCTAAGCCCACGTGAGTTAAACACAGTGTTGGAAACAAGGGGGGAAGATCCTTATCGCAATACCCGAAGCATCCCCTTTGGGGGAGTCGGTGGAGAGCCCCGAAGGGCACCTTTGACACGGATTTGTTCCCCCAACGCGCAGACGTGCACAGAGGAATCGTACCAAGAGTTCTGAAACTCTACTTGGACATGATGAGACTAGAAAAGGATGTGAATAGTGTAACTGAAATTTTGGGCTTAATGGGGTTGGCGTGGTGATAGAGGATAATTGTTAAGCATGGCAGAAAAAACAGTTTCCATATCGCGTTAGCCTGAGGTGGGAAAAACAAACGAGCATCGACCGCTGGTCATATTCGCAACGCCAAATTTTTATCGATTTGTTGTCCAAAAACCCTCGGGGGTGTTGGCCCATAATGGTAGGAGATCCCTTGGGCGTAGTATCCAGGTCGTTCTTGGGGGTCCCTCCGGGTGTGAAAGATGATGGAATCCCTGATGAAGGGATACACAAATCCTGGAAAGAGGGTGTGGACGTGTCCGAGTAAAGTCTGTCATTCCAGGTAATAAACCGGAGTACCCTTAGGCACATTGGTGAACCGTCAGAAAGGGTTGATGAAAGAGCTCGAGAATGAGAGGTACATGGCATGGTTATTAAAGGACCGACGTGAATAACGACATAATCCCACACCACACCATATAATCCCCTCATGGAGGAAGAATAGGCCAAGGGGCCAAGGTGGGATGGAGATTCCCAAGAGATGGGGCTGGACCCAAAGCCTAGGCATTCAGGTGATCCTACGTATCCCATAAGGATGGGAATCAAGCCACACGTAGTTCTTAAGCGATACCCAGTGGGCACAATATCCTAACAAGGAGGTGTATGGCGCGGCGGGTAATGAGAACATAATCCCACACCATACCGCACGGTTCTGTAGGAAAGAATCTGGGCCAAGGGGATCGAAAAGGTCTAGGGGATTGAGGGTAGGCCTCGGTGAGGGAGGCCTGAGGCTGGGCCTCGGTCAGGATGGCCTGACTAACTTGTAGTTTAACATCTTGCAGTAGGGACAAGGAAAGAGATAACTGTATCTCATCCGGGGAGGTGTACGACATGGCGAGTAACCCGGCGCGAAAGAGGACGTAATCCTACACCATGTCGTACATCCCTTATAAGAGAATCGGGGCCTTGTGCCCGACCGTTGTCGCCACCCGGAGGGAAGTTTGTCGCTTCAGGATGGGGAAGAACGAATCACTGCACTCGATGTTTGGGAAATCTCTGGGTAGACTCGACGGTCCAGGACATTGTTGACCATGTTCGAAACACAGCATTCCTATGGTGACCTGATATGGGAGCAACAAATGATCATTGGTTGTTGACCAAATTCACAACGCCGGACTTGTATCGACTTGTCGCTAAAAAACCCTCGGGGGCGTTGGCTCATATCGGTAGGAGAGCCCTTGGGCGTAGTATCTAGTCCGTTCTAGGGGGTCCTTCCGGGTGTGAAAGATGATGGAATACCAGTCATGGAGTGGGTGAAGCCTAGCTGTATCAATCAAATAAAGAGGCTAACATCTCCAGGGGGACGTATATCCAGGTCGAGGCTTGCTCGACATGAGTTGGGGCGAAAGGGTACACCATGCCTTGTTTCTTGACCTAAGGAAAAGATTTTGGATTTTGGGCTAGGCCAACAGACGAAATGTCCGGGCGTTCCTACGTATCCCATTAGGATGGGAATCAAGCCATACATAGTTCTTAAAGGCCATGCAGTTTAACGTCATGCGGTGAGGATGTGGGAGGATAGAATAACAGGAGTGGGAACATGGTGTGACCGTTATAATCCTCGTATGATTGGGGCTAAGGAAGCCTACTCCACATCATGCGAGGACCCTCCGAGGAAACTATACCCAGGGGGCAGTCAAAGAGAAGAGTTTGGGGATGGGCTCAAGACAAGACATATAAGCATTCCTATGTATCCCATTAAGATGGGAATCAAGCCATACGTAGTTCTACAAGCGTAGTTTAATGTCATGCGGGATGAGGGACACATCTCATCTGGGGATATGTACGATATGGTGAGTAATCCGACATGAATGAGGATGTAGTCCCACACCACACCGTAGAATCCCACAAGAGAGTGAGTCGGGGGAAACCAAGGGGCCTGAGGCTGAGTTGCGGTCAGGGAGACCTGACCGGCTTGCAGTTTAACATCCTATAGTAATGACTGGGAGAGATCTTAGTTTAAGTTCATAGAGCTCGGACCATTTTGCAGTTTATCATCTTCCAGGATGAGGATGCAGTTTATGGTCGTATAGGACCATCTTGCCCTAGGAAAAGAACTGCTTGAGGAACTTAGAGTTGGTGGGAGGAGTTATGAGCTCACCATTCGTGGTCTCCAAGGATTATGCTCCATTGGGGAATACATTGTGGATGACGTAAGGTCCTTCCCATTTGGGCTCTAGCTTGGGTGGTTTCCTACCGGGGATCATTGGCGCTCGAAGGGCTGACACCAGATCACCCTGCAGAAAAGAGCGTAGGCGAACCTTCATATTGAAGGCCCTTGCTATCTTATTCTGATGTCTTTCCAGATTTTGCAGGGCACGAAGCCTGTTCTCGTCCAGCGCTTCCAATTCAGCTATACGGATTTCGGCCACCTCATCTGGTGCTTGCTGGTCATAGACTGCAGTGCGTAACGATGGCAGCTGGATCTCAATGGGTAGAACAGCCTCATCCCCATACACCAGGGAATATGGGGTCACCTGGGTGTAATTGCGAGTTGTCATCTGATAATCCCAAAGGGCGTTAGAGAGCTTGTCCGGCCAACTTTTCCTGTTCTGACTAACCATTTTCTGCAGAATGTTAGAGAGGGTTTGGTTGAACGCCTCGATCTGTCCGTTTGCCTGTGCATGATAGTGGGAGGTATGATTCGAATGGATATTATACTTGGCATACAATTTTTTCAGTTCATCTGCTCGGAAGTTGGCGCAGTTATCGGTGAGGACAGCGTGAGGGACCCCAAATCGGTGGATGATATTGGAGCTCACAAAGTTGATGATGGAATGGGCCTTGACCTCTTTGAGTGGAACTGCCTCTGCCCACTTGGAGAATAAATCTGTAAAAGTTAGGATAAACCTACATTGGTGAGCTGTCACTGGTGGATATGGTCCCACTACATCAAGTACCCACACCGCAAATGTCCAAGAGTACTTGGTGGAGTGGAGGGGTTCCGGCGGCCGATGTATGAAGTTGGAATGAACTTGTCACGCGTGGCATCTCTTGGAAAACTCAATACAATCATGGATCATAGAGAGCCAAATGTACACCAACCTCCAGATTTCATGGGACAGCTTTGGCCCAGCTTGATGGTCACCACAAGAACCAGCATGAACCTCTTGCATAACCTGAGAAATCTCGACTCCTTGAATGCAACGAAGGAGAACGCCATCGAAGCTCCACATATAGAGGATCTGCTCAATACTGGGACCACTCTGGAGGGTAAATTGCAGTGCATGGCTTCGGATTTGCTCACGCTCGGCCCGGTCGTCCGGGAGGCAACCATTTTGGAGATACTCGACAAAAGGTTCCCTCCAGTCGCGAGTGGCTTCAACCACAGTGTCTGACGAACCCGGGACCCCTGACGTAGAGGGTCCGGCAGTGAGATGACTTACCCGCAGGTCTTCATTGTCCTCTTGGGTGATGGGGTAAATGACTCTCCGGTGTGCCACATGTATGATCAAATCATCTTTCTCATGTTCTGCGAGCGACGCAACTAAGCTGGAAAAAGTGTTAGCTCGACCGTTCTGTGACCGAGGGACATGGGTGAACTCTGGCCAAGAAGAGAATTGGGCCATTAGGCGGAGGGTGCACTCCAACAATGGAACAAGCTCCGGATTCCTGATGACATAATTTCCATTGATCTACTTGATTACCAGCTCAGAATCTCCTTTCACATGTAGATGGGCCACGTCGATCTCGAGGGCCAACTCGAGGCCGGTGATGAAAGCCTGGTACTCTGTCTCGTTGTTGGTACAACCTTCTGACAACAAGAACGAGTATGGTAGGATGACTTGCACCGGGGTGATGAAGACGATACCCAGGCCCACTTTGTTGAGCTTAGGATCGTTGAGCCTCCTACCAGTGGGGCTTCGGGAGGTACTGTCAAAGTGCATTTTCCAACATGAGACGACACGATCGACTGAGAGGATCGTCTCATCAGAAAAATCCAGTTCCAGGGATTGATCCGTGGAGGTTGTATGGGCTGCTAAAAAGTCTGCCAACGCCTGTCCCTTAATGGCCTTCTGAGGTACGAACCTGATATCAAACTGTTGGAGGATCACCGCCCACCGTGCTAGTCGGCCAGTCAACATGGGGTGGTTCATGATGTAATTCAGTGGGTCTACCCGAGAGACCAATTGTACCTCATGGTGATGTAGGTAATATTGAAACTTCTGTACAGCACAAATGAGCGTAAGGCAGCCCTTTTCGATAGGGGAGTATCTGATCTCCGTATTAAGAAGCATGCGGCTAAGATAGTAGAGACTATTCTCCATACCCTTGTTATTTTTATGGGCAAGAAGTGCACCGAGGGATCATTCCAGGGTGGTCACGTAAAGGACCAGCAGCTTTCCGGAGACGGGTGGCATCAAAACCGGAGGTTGGAGCAGGTACTTGTTGATTTCCTCGAAGGCGGTCCAACACTCTTCATCCCATTCGTAGGCGGAGGCCTTCTTCATGATTCGGGAAAAGGGCTTACACTTGCCATCCAGATTTGCGATGAATCGGCGTATATAGGCTAAGTGGCCTTGGAGACCTCGAAGTTCCCGAATATTGCTCGGGGGAGGCATTTGGCTGATGGCATTGATCTTCTCTGGGTCGATCTCATTGCCCCGGTATCTAACAACAAAGCCAAGAAACTTCACAGAGGTGACCCCGAAGGCACACTTTAATGGGTTCATCTTCAGGTGGCAAGAACGAAGGATACCGAAAGATTTCTCAAGGTCTTGGAGATGGTCATGGCGCTGGTGCGATTTGACCACTAGGTAATCCACGTAGCATTCCACCAGCGTCCCGAGAATCGGCCTGAATATGCGATGCATGGCCCTCTGATAAGTGGCACCTGCATTTTTAGGCCGAAGGGCATAACCTGGTAACAAAAGGTACCTTAGGGAGCCCTGAAGGCAGTGGACTCCTTGTCCTCGGGGGCCATCCGGATCTGGTTGTTCCCGGAATAACCATTGATGAAAGAGAGAGCTTGGAACCTGGTTGTGGCATCAATTAATAACTCGGTCACTGGGAGGGGAAAGTCATCCTCTGGGCAGTGGCGATTGAGGTCGCGGAAGTTGATACAGACCCTGATCTGCCCATTCTTTTTCCTGGCTGGCATAATTTTGTCAATCCACTTGGGGTACTGGACTTCCTTGATGAAGTTGGCTTTGATAAGATTGTCAACTTCGGCCTCAACCATAGCACCTTGAGAAGGGTTCATCTTTCTGGGAGGATGCTTAAACCCGCGATGGTTTGACGGGAGGCCCATGCGATGAATAGATACCTAGGGATCTAGTCCTGGCATCTCGTTGTAACTCCAGGAAAACACATAACGATGTTTCTTGAGAAAGTTTACGTACCTCTGCTGCTCCTCGGGTGACATGGCTGCACTGATCAATGTGGGTCTCGAATCTGCCTCGCTACCAAGGATCACCTGTACCAGTTCATCAACCATGGTAGAGACGCCTTCCTCAAAGGTGGGGGGAGCATCCTCCAGATCTTCCTCTCCACCCGTGGAGGGGTTTCCTGCAAAGGGGGCTTCTTCTGGTCTATCAAACCCTGACGGGCAGCTGGTGCCGGCTTGGGAAGCAGTGTTCAGCATATCAGGAGACCCACTCGCCACTGAGACCATAGAAATGAAGGTAGTCTATCCTATCCCATCTGGCCTTCGGCCTAAGGGACACGTTTAATGACAACTAAGCAGTGGTGACGCGTTAGTATGAGTCGGTTAATTCCATCCCTGCGGAAGAGACACGTATGACATACTGCCATTGTCATATGCTGGACATTTCGGTACCGTACAGGGGTAGGAGGCTCCAGGATCACCTGATCCTGGTTGGTGAAGGAGTACGAGGTGATTTTACATCGTCGCTTGGACATGGGAACATGCCTTCTTTGCGTACCCGAAAAAACAAAACACTGCCCCATGTCCGGGGTCGTGGCCTCCAATTGATGGATCGGGAAGATGTAGGTGTCATCCAGGCCTACCCATAGATCACTTGCGACTGGGGTGGGTTCATCCTCACTTACAAGGACTTGCTTATCCTTGATCTTGTAATAATCGACATCCAGATAGCGGGATTCACAAGAGGCGAAAAGAGACGCATCTCCTTGGAGAACACCTACTCGACCATTGAGGGAGTATTTGAGGCATTGGTGATACGATGAAGGGACTCCTGCATGCAGATGGATCCATGGCCTACCCATCAATGCTTGTAGGCAGTGTCCTGAGAGAAAACTATGAAATCGGTGCTGGCAATTCGGCCGCCAAACTGGGTCTTCAGGTGGATCTTGCCAACTGGGGATTGCCCAGTTCCGTCGTATCCCTAGATTCTAAGTTCGGAGGGTGTCAAATCATCTGTAGATAGACCCAGCTTTCATAGTGTCCGAGTCAGGATTAGGTTGATCCCGGAACTCGTGTCAACGAGGCAGCGGCAGAATTCCATGCCATTGAAGTGGCCAGTGATGTACAGTGGGAGAATATTCCCCTGTATGGGAGGGTCTTCATCTTCACCGGAGAATGAGATAACTTCCTGGCATTCAGCATTCTCAATTTCCTCTGCGTTGAAGGCTTCTGTAGCTACTACCTCCGTCTCAAACTTAAAGGGTCTCCTTAGGGCCTCGGCATGTGCTTCGCGCATTTCAGATGATAGGCGAAGGGCCTCAAGGATAGAAATATTTGCTGGAATTCTGGCTAGGTGCTTCAATACATCATACTTTCGTTCCAAGCGTGAGCCTCTTCATACAGGAGGTCATTCTGCAGTTGGAGGCATAGTGGGTCCTGCTGGTTGAACTGGCGGTTGGCCAGTGCTGGGTGCATCCTGCTGCCTACTAGTTGAAGCCTGGAGAGTAGTCGCCGAATTATGATCGGATAGCGGAGATTGGCCTGTAGCCGTACAAGACTGACTGTGATTCAGATGAGGCAGATCTACCTGATCTAGTAGCACAAACGGCGGTGGAGGTAGAACTGAGGGCATTAGATGAGGTTGCGTGTGCCGAGCTCTGCGCTGAGCCTGCTGTCTTGTCTCAGTAGCATGCACGACCTGACTGAAAGTGCATGCTGGCATGCCTTGATGACCGGCGTGGTTGTGGTTCTTCTGACGTTGACATCGGCTAGAAATGTTGGGGAGGCTTTCCTGGCGTTCCCCCTCATCGGGAGTCATATAGGGCCTTACCAGCTCCACGATGTTAACCGAAGCGTACCCTTGGCTGTTTCTCGACGATTCATCCACCACCGGGCATATTCTAGGAGGAATCCCCATTTCAGGGGGCATAAAGTTTCCAAGATTGCGGGATGATAACGACAGTGGTGGAGCGCGTTGCTTCTTCTGGCATCATCGCTGCTTGCCCTTTTGGGAAGAGGTCGACTGTGAAGACAATGCAGAGGTACTGGCTACTTCCCCCGAAGGCTCCAGATGATTCAAGCATGCCCGAATGATACCATGGGAACACGCAACGGTTTTTCAAGCTATCTAGTTGTCGTATTTCTTGGACCCATGGCTGGGAACCTGCTGCCACTCGCCTTCGTTGTCACTACCGATCTCTTACCCTACAAATACACCCGCTACATGTGTCGGTGCTGGGCCCAACCTGACTATGTTTTTGTTGACTTGGTCTTGAATCGAGTCGTTAAACACATAGCATTGCTTGATGGTGTGCCCTAGAATCCGATGATAAGGATAGTATTTGGGGTGATCGGTGAGATTCTCCTCTACCGGCCTTCTGCACTCGGGTAGGTGCACAATTCCATGCTATAGAGCACTTCAGAAGTAGCCAGGGACCTAATTTTCATTGAACGAATAGGTCTGGTGCCTTCATTCCGGATAGGGGGCCCTGGGGGCCTGGCCCTAACGAGGGGCCGGAGGGGCCTGCTGAAAAGGCGGTGCCTGATTGTCTTGCCTAGGTGGTGGTGGCGCATTGCATGGGGGAACCTATCGATTCTGAGGCGGTCGTTGCTGGGCAGGAGCCTGCGCTTGAGGTGGAGGACCTCTGCGGGGTTGGGGGGGCGGTGCTGCTGGCAGTAATTCCAGCTGCCTGGGGATTCTATTTGGGCCACCGCGGTGGGTTCGGCTCTGGAATCCCTCCTGGATGGGATCACAGGGGGCATCAAACGTGCCTGACTAGCCTGTTGTAGAGCCTCCTCAAGGCACTGAGCCTTATCTGAGAAATCCCGGAACCCAATAGGGTAGTTCTGGGTGATCAGGGAAAGAACCAGCTCCATTTTAATGTTCCCTACACACATCGTCAGTAATTTCTTCTGAGTCAGTGGCATGTCTAGGGAGTACGTAAGCCCCTTCCACTGGATGATGAAGTCTGCGACTTGCTCATCAGGCCTTTGCTTGAACTTGAAGAGGTCTACGATGCTGGTCTTTCACGTGGTGGAGCTGAACTAGTTTAGGAACTGCCGGCGGAGATCTTCCCAACAGGTCACTGATCTGATGATGAGTTGGTTGTACTAGACGAATGTGTGGCCCTCCAATGTCTGCACGAAACATCGGAGCTTGGCGGATTCTTCTGGGGATGGAGTCCCCTGTAAGGGGCCACACCTGGAAGAAAAGTGTCCCAAGTGCTGCTACGGGTCCCCTGTCCCGTTGAAGGGTGAGAAAGTGGGGTTCCCAAAACCCGGGGGTGCGGGCATATCATCCACCCACGTGGGATATGGCTTTCCATTCGGTGGGACTGCCACCTGCCGCGTTTCCAACTCTTTGAGGTGGGTGATGAGTGCCGTTATAAGATCATCTGGATGGGGGTCCCTGTCTTGACGGGAATCCCTATTCACAAGTGCATTTTCTTGTTATTTGACACGGTATATGGCTTCAGCAGCTCGTGGAGCGACTGGCAGAACGGCCTGCCGGGTGGCCGGGGGAACCTGGGCTGGATTCCCCAGGTTGCCCCATCATTCAAGAGGGTTTAGCGAGACGTATTGCGCCCTCTTTCCATGAGTTCTGTCTTCTGCCCTGGCTGCCGAAGTATCATGATCAGGGTTGCCCGGTGGCATCTTGCTGGGGGGAAATTGTTCCTGCCCCTACTGACCTAGCTTGGGATTACCATAGTCGGGTCACCACTCTGCAGCGTGCTCAGCCAAGAGTTCATCAACCAGCCTCTTCTGCTCAGCAAGCTGCTGGCGTAACACGGCCTTCTCAGGATCTTGGTCTGTCTTCTATACAGAGGCAGACAGGTCGGAGTGCTTGACAGTTCCAACGTGCTCCTTACCCTGACCGACATTTCGACTGAGTACCAGCGATTCGGTGGGTACAGGAAGGCCTAGAAGGTTCCTCTGCTGATGGGTAACCCTCTCTGATGGGTCCAGCAGTGGCGGTACACCCTTGGGGGGTAAGTCTCCATAGAGAAATTCAAGCTCGTTTTCCTTGTCCACTATGTGAGCCATGTGGACAGCGACCCCTCTTGAGGGAATGTCCTCAATGTCGCATAACGAATTGGGCTGCCGTCAGATAGGGATGAAGTTGAGAGCGGCATAGTGTCCCCAGCCACAAACTTGCACATGGTGGGTAGCTTCCCTGAAGACTCTGCGGAGCACTTTGAAACTCTGAACGCATTTCCATTGAAGGGTGCTCTGATGGCCTGGTGACTCAGGGTGCTGGGCCACATGGAGTGTGGACAAATCGATAAGGCGGCATTGCTAGCTGATTTCTTCAAAGTTCTTTCGACTCCTGTGGTACATCAACCTCTCTTAACGAAGGCGGAAGTGTGTCTCCCGTAGGGTTTGGCGGAACCACCCCACTTCCTCAGCGGTAAGGGAATCTGGTGTGCAAATGTTCGGCGCTGCTGTCGGCCAGAACTTCTCTGGGAAGTGATCCGCTGCGAGAATGCTCTAGAAGCTCCTGGGTTCGGACTCGGTGTCTGGCCTCATATTGCCCCACTCGTCAACCTGAGGCGACTGAGGTACCGGTAGCAATATTGAGGCATACTGTTGGGACAGTAAACTTGGCGGCAGAGAATACGGTGAACGAGCTGACTGGCTGCCGAATTCTGAGCCGTCCTCTAAAGAGTGAGGTGACCTGACCACAATATCACGATATGATGGGATGAAAGCCACAACTTCTGACGCTGGAATTGTGGTTGCCGGCGATAGGTCATGTCATTGCTCTACCGCTGTTGGTCCCCAAAATAGCTCTCTGTGATCTCTGGTATATGTAAAGGGCGCTTCTGGTGACGACGGTGGTGATTGAGCGATCGGGACCTGCAGAATTTACACAATTTCTTCCTCCAGGATGTACCTGCGGAGGGAGGTGGGAATCTGGTGGACCTCGCATTCTGGGAGGATGAGGCTGACACTCCTGGTTCCTGCCCCAATCCTTGTCACGGAGGAGCGCGGAGAAGGCTACATCGCTGAGTCGCATCCCACTTTAGAATCAGAGAAATGGGCATGTTTGATCTCCACCCGGGCCTTCCCAGGACTCTTCTTGTGGCGGCGACGAACTGCTCTCCTGCCCCTAGATGGCTTTTCGGGACAAGGTTGATCCTCAACATGTGGTCTTGGGGCGGCACTGACGCCATGGCGGAGAGGGTTACCGCTGGAGATAGCCGGGGTGTGCGGGGAACCAGGGAAAATTTCTAAGGGTACATGGGGAGGTCCCCCATGGACAGAACTCACGTGGGCAGAATCTCTTTTGGAACTAGCAGGAGCATGGGGAGGACCTTCATGGTCGGTGCGGGCGGAGCGAGGCTGACCTTCACTCCTCGAGTTACTGGGGCGAGGAGGACCTTCTCCAATTGCAGAGAGGATGTAGGGAGGACCCCCACTTTGGAGAGGGACCGGAGGGGATGTGCCTTCACATTGATGGTCTGGGGCACGAGGAGGGACTCCATACTTTGTATGGTGGGTGCGGGAGAGGTTTCCGCGCCGAGCGGCACTGCCGCGGGGCAGGTCTTCCTTTGAGATGGTGGTAGCATGAGGCATACCTCTGTGATGAGATTCAGAGCGGGGATGGACCATGCTCTGTGGAATAGTGGTACGGGGAGGCCCTCCGTACGAGGTGAAATTACCCTGAATTGGTTTGGGGTGATCACCACGCATTCCTGCAACCTCGAGATCCAACCCGACCTGCCCATGGGGTGGTTAGAGCTTCTGTCCCAGTTGGGTGATGAAATGACCCTACTCAATGTGTGCAAGGACTCCATGATGCACGTCAGCAGTGGCTCGGGCCACAGTAGCTATTGACGTTGACACCCCTTGACGAGCGTCCCCAGCTCGGGCCCGACGCTGACACTGGGGTAGACGAGCTGGCGCAGGTGGTGCAGGGGCATGGCCTACCTGCTCTTCTGGTGAAGCCGGTCGGCGGCACTGATGCATCCGGATGGGATCCCATGGCTGGAGCCCCTGGATTGGGACTCTGAGCGGGCTGATCTAGACATCACCCACCTCATCAGCGTAAGGCGAGAAGTCGTCGAGGCATTCCAGGGATAGGCTCCCGAAATGATTGAACATTGGGTTGGGGAGCAGGGGCTCCCTGTGCGGCCTTTGCGAGTGGCGTTGACGGAAGGGCCTAGATGCCTCGAGTTCCAAGCGGGCCATATCCCGAGTTGGGATGACCCCTTCTTCCTTGTACCTGCGTAAAAGGTTGTTGATTACCCTTTGCTAGATGATCTATGATGGGGAGAGGGGACGTGGGTGCCTCGTATTCACAGATGTAGAGGCCGTCGTGGCGGCAGCGGAGCCATGCGGGGCGGCTGTGCTGGTATTTCCCCCAACCCTTTATAGGCGAGCGGGGGGTGATCATGTCTCCATAGCAGCGACCTGGTTCCTGGGAATTGGAGAGATCAACTCATCTGCACTGCGAGGAAAAGAATCGACAACTAGTTCCCCAACGTCATTCCATTCTCCATGTCGGTAAGAGGGATCCACGCCAACACATTGAAGAATGGAATGCCCCACGTTCTACTGCTCCAACTTACGGTTAGTTTCACGCCAGGCCTGCTATTTTCTTGGTGGGACCCGGTGCCGGATATCTGGATCCGGTGACATGTTAATCTACTGTTGTCTCAAATGCTACTAATCTCCACATTGAGGAGAATAATTTCACGTCGGGTTCACCATTTCTATTTCCGAAGCTTTCTCCAGGGCGCACACATCCGTCTGGGGAGGACGCGCTGCTGTCACCCCGCATTCCTGCTTTCCAAAGGCGGGCAGCATTCGCTCCTTATTCCGGGACGTCTACTCCTTGATCGAAATCAGGATGATGGGATGTCTGTTCTTCCTTCCGTGGATTCCTCCTCAGAACTTGTCACCTTGTCTGGGTCTCCCTCATAGATTTAATACGTTGTTCGTGAAACTCTTCCTAGTTCCATGATTCCATGGACGCCGGTTAATTACACTTCTTCTGTCAGGACATTCCAAAGGGTTCGGTCAGGGCAGTAACCTTTAGTCGGGGGAGTAGTCACGTCGAGGCATCAGTAGCATGTCTGAATGCTGGGGAACTGGCGTGTCTGTCTTTTGTCCCTTTTCATAGGACTTATCGAGGGCGTGGAAGCCCTAGGCATCCTACATTGAGCACGGGGAATCTTATTCCATAGGCATATATCTCAGGTTTTCCCCAGCTTCCTATGTTTGACACAGGGTATGCCGCAGGTTTAACGTCCAGTGGAGACGGTTACGCCAAGGGTGTGCCATCCGAGGTTTTTCTCAGGCATCTCATGTTTATCACGAGGTAGGCCGTCGGTTTCACGTCCAGCGGAGAGGGATCGTCCAGATCAAAACACTAGCTTGAGTGGATGAGATTGATGAATTTACCTTGAAGGGATGCCGATATCGGGGCCAACCTGTGGGCGGCTTCCTGAATGTTGTGAAGAGGAGCGGAATGGCATGATCTCGCTGGGATATGGCGGTCTGGGTGGGAATCAGTGTGGATGATGGGTGAATAGATGAAGTGGAGGGGGACTGAGATGAGACTATCGCAAGGGCGACAGTGAGATTGGGATTGAGCCTCGAAGAGGCCTTCAACGTATCCCCGTGGTTTAGGTGGAATGTGGAATACAATTTAACGTCATGAGGGACAGGCGTGAACCGACGTGAGCGAGGTCAGAACGACCGGGTGATGGGATTGAACCTTATCGAGGCTTCCTACGTACCATGCCTTGACATGTATCAAAGACAACGTAGTTCATAATGGAGTGTCGGTGAACCGACACGAGTGAGGACCTTGGTCCGGATGGTGCGGGACTTACACACTAGGCTGCCCAGGTGCTGGTGACCTGACGTGAAGAAGGTCAGGGTGACCAATAGGTGGTGGGCTTGAACCTTTGGGAGGCTTCCTACATACCATGCCTTGACATGGATCAAACACCTTGGAGTTCAAAGGGGCTTCGTCGGCGAACTGACGTGAAGGTGAACTCGGGGGTCCACTGGTGGTGGGTGTCTGCGAACCAACGTGAGGAAGGGACCTTGGTCTGATGGGATATGGGATTGAACATTAGGGAGGCTTCCTACGTACCGTTCCTTGACATGGATCAAAGTCCTCGTAGTTCGGGTTGGTCACAATGGCTTCCCGTCGGACAGGAATGCAGTTTAACTTCATGCTGGATGAGGGTAGAACCTGACCTGAAGAAATGACAGGTGGTGGGATTGAACCTCGTGAGGCTTCCTACGTACCATGCCTTGACATGGATCAATGACCCCATAGTTTAAATGGATGTGCAGTTTAACGTCATGCCGGACGGGTGAATACAGTTTAACGTCATGCTGGACAAGGTGTTGTGATGGCCAATGCTTACTCAAAGCCCACGTGAGTCATGCTCGGCGTGAGAAACAAGAGGCAGCAGAGACCTTATGATCACATCACGAAGGGTGTGTCCGTGAGAAACGAAGAGGGGCTTACATGTTGGGTGGCCCATGGTGTTGGGACTTACTCCAGGATGGAGGCCTAAAGTGTGACAAAGCGCGGCGGGATAGGGATTTGGGAGCAAAGATGGAAGGTGCCTTGTTCCCTACCGCGCCCTCCACTGGCCTTGGCAGTGGGGATGTACGGTGGTGAATTGGTGCTACATTCCGCAAGAGAGTCTTGGGGCTTATACCAGGGTGGTTTCCCTTCTTCCGTGGACATACGCCACTCCGATAAGGAGGATATCATATCTTATGAAGGGGATGACCCCATCTCTGTGGAGACGAGCAGCATAAGGAATGTCCAAGATGGGGGGACCCTGCATTCGAGGTGCGGGGTTAGATCAAAGTTTAACGTCATGTGTTAAGGACGAGGTGCTTGGCAGTTTAACGTCCTGCAGCTCAGATGAGGTGGGTTTACTCTACACCCCTAAGACTTACATAACCGGTACCCTCTTCTCCTTAGGTAGGGAAGGTACTGGCAAGGCCATGGTAAAGGGGGGTCGCGGAGAGAACCATCGAGGGGTCCACGTTAGCGTGGCTATGTGAAGAATCAATAGCTATTAGCGTGCCTATGAGAAGAAGCAATAGGCGAAGCAACGCTATGGGTAGTGTTTTCAATGGGATTTTGAAATCACATTGTGCAAACCTGGGGGGTCGCACAGGAAGAGGAATTGCCAAGAAAAGGAGTATGCTTCGCAAAGTGGAGTGCCTCATCCTTAGCATGGGGAAAGGGTGTGAATGGGAGGTGCTTTGCGAAGTGGAATATTATTCGCGGAGCACTTCCTTGTGAAGCAGAGGGGCCTCACGAAGCAAGGTGCTGGGAAGCAGTGTGCTTCACGATGTACAACAACCCTGCCTTGGCATGTGGATCACTAGTACAAGAAGGGTGTTTCGCGAAGCATAAACGCTCTGTGACTGCCCGAGTGCCCTTGGGAATCCCCTTCCTTCATGAATTCCCTTAGGATTCATGAAGGGAATCCCTCTTGGAATAGGGTCTCAAGACGAGACAAGGCGAAGGCATCTTGCGAAGTAGAAGTACCTCACAGAGCTCATGATTCCCGGGGGCGAAGGGTGCTTCGCGATTCAGGAGATGAGAAGACGAAAGGTTGGATCATCCAACCCCTGGACTCAGGGGGAACCCAGAATTTATAGGCAAGGGGAGCAGCAAAGTTGACCTCACACGGCGCGAAGGGGCGGAGGGTGCTTCGCGGCAGGCTCGTGAACGTCAAGGCGTTCGCAGAGCAGTACCGCCTCACTGTCTTCATGGCAGGCTCGCGAATGTCAGGGCGTTCGCGAAGCGGTACCGCCTCCTGTGCTTCGCTGCGGGCTCACGAACGTCAGGGCGTTCGCGGAGCAGTACCACCTCATGTGCTTCGCGGTGGCCGCGATACTCGGGGGGGGGGGGGGGGGGGGTGCTTCGCGTCGGAGCTTCGCGAGCCAGCGTGTGTGGCTTCTTTTTACTCCCTTCTTTTCGTGCAATATTTTGGCGCCATCAACATCGAATTAGGTATTCACAAATCACTTCGAGGAAATTTAAAACAACAATAAATTCAGGGTTTAATCAATATGATAATCTTAAATTGAATCAACTACTATTATCATGGAGTCATAACACCGGTAATGGGACTCACTGAAGAAGAAAGAAGGTGTGTAATATTTAAGAACTCAGCCTAGAATAAGGTTTAAAAAAATAAATTTTATATCTATAAAAACTAAGATGATCTACAAAACTCCTAGGATGTAAGGAGAGATATATATGAAATAGATAGGGATTCCTCTGACCTAGAAAGATGAACTACAACAAACACAATGTTCAATCATTGAATGGATTATCTGGATGGATTGAAAATCTTGAATATAACCTACGAAGAGCCTCTAGGTCGACATCAAGAAAGCATGTATGGTGGAAATAATAACTTCATCAGAACCATATACTAAAAATCGATACTTGGGATTTTACATGGCATGTAATCCAATTACACATCATGTAATTATCATGTACCACATATGCCGAAAAAAATCTCGTATTATAAGAAAATTGATTTTTAAAATTTCCAAAGTATGTAAGTTGTAACATACATGAAATATTTCATGTTGTTTAAAAATTTCACAAAATATCCTAGTTGATGATTACACATTATCTAAACACTTTACACATTGTGTAAATCCCCAAAAGTCTATAGAACATCTAGGTTTTATGTGTAAAATTATTAAAAAAACTAGAATTAACCATTATAGGTATCCTCTTAATTCCTTCTCATCATTACCTATGCAACAAAAAAGTAAAACCACAAAAAAGGGATATACCATACCTAATAGAAAGGAAATGGGGTGATACAATCTCCCCTATATAAAAACTTTATGTGCACAAAATGTCTTTCAAGAATATTCCCTGCCAAAAAGGTGAGGCCACTGGTCTCTCATTGGTGCCTCATGCTCCCACGTCTCAAGAGAAATAGAATCATTTTTCCATAGCACATGGACCAAAGGTATCATCCTCCAACAAATACCTTAGTCTCATAAACATGTATCCTGACAAGATGCTCAGTCACAAACAAATCAATCTCAATATCAAGATCCCTCCAGCTCAATGCATGTGATTGATTAGAAAGATATATACATTTCTGAGATTCATGGAAATGTTATGTATCAAACTAAACAGTGGAATAAGTTCTAAATTGAAATTAACTTTACCCACATCAGCAAAAACATCAAAAGTATAACCAAATGAGGTGTAAGATTACCTTACCTCCTAAGCCACAAATGAAATAAATGAGGTGAAAATTTAAAGAACCTCTAGTCACCAAATGAAATACCCAATGGTGTATTCTGCAGATCGATATAATATATATATTGACTATGTGTAATCAAAATCCTCAGAAAAATATACTAAATATTTTCTATCATATCTGGATAAAGTCTTGGTCAATCCAAAGAACATTCAATGATCTCCAACCAACACAATAGATATTTACATGACCTATCATACAATGCCTCGAAAGGAAAAATTCTTATCATGAACCACTGACTATTTTTATAATAAAACTCAACTAGAACCAAATGTTCATCCCAAGATCCACTAAAATCAAATATTCATTCACAAATCATATCCTGGAGAATATATATATCCCACCTAGAATCTCCATCCATATCCAGATGGTATGAAATACTCAAATGAATCTGAGGTATCAATGCCTCCCATAGGACTCTTCATAGGTGAGAAGTAAAATGTGTATCCCTATCATACACTATAGCAGATAAAACTCCAGGAAAATAAACAATCTCACTCAACTATATATTTCTCATCTCGTCGATATTGGTTTCTTCAAGAATGGTTATAACCTGAGATGATTTTTTTATTATATCTATCCAAAACCATAACAAATTATTCTTTATCTGGGTGCATGGAAACCCAACCAAATAATCAACAGGAATATCATACCACTTCTACGTCATAACCGAAAGAGGCTGAAGTAATCCAGAATGTCTTTGATTCTCTGCCTTTACCTATTGGAATGTATAGCAGCATCAAAAAATTTCAGTGATGTATTTCCCCATACTAGGCCACCAGAATCATTACCACAAGTCATAAAACTTATTTTTGGTTCCTAGGTTTACAACCCACTGGGAATTATAAAAATCCCACTATAATATTTTCTCATAGGAAAAGGTAGTACATACCAGTTCTGAACACATAGGATACCCTTCATGGAAAACCACCACTAAATAATAGTCTCCCCACCATAAAAAGAGTTTATAATTCTACAAAATTTCACATCGATATTATATTACTAAAGAAGAATCTTATTAAGAGAAAAGGTCAGCTAAAAATGGCCAAAATATTCTCAACCTCATTTTCCCAAACTCCAATACGAAATTGTGAAAAAAGAGACATCTAGTTCCACTTTTATGATGGTAATTTCACAGTTTCGGTCGCAAATTTCCTTCTCAATACATCAATAACTACATTATCATTCCTTATGGTATAGGATATTTCAAAATAAAAATATTTCAGGTACTTCACCTAAAACCTTTACTATATATTCAAATATTTTTTAGAGATGATATAACTCAAGATCTTGTGGTTGGAATATATGGAAAATATTTCTCCAAAATGGTTATGCCACCACCTACTAAGTTCATGCATCACAACTACATGTTCAATTACATGGGTTAGATAATTATTCTAATGTTGTATATGCTTCTAAGATCCACAGGCAATGAAGTGATCACCCTACAAAAGTACAATACCCAAACCCAAACCTAATGCATCATAGAAGTCCACATATCCTTGCCTTGCCTCTTGAAGATTCAACACTGGTACATAAGTCAAAAAAAAATTCAACTCAACAAACTAAATATTATATTTCCTTCCCCAAGAAAAAATTTCCCTCTTTCGAGTTAGAGTGCTCATCGAAGAAGCCAACATCAAGAAATCCTTAATGAATAGGCGATAATATCTAGCTAAACCCATGAAGCTCTGAATATCAAAAACATTACCCAGTTTCTCCAATTTCATAATACCTTTCAACTTCTCAGGATAAATTAAAAATACCGTGTTCAAAGACTATGTGTCACAAGAAATTAACTTACTAAATATAGAAATTAAATTTAGAAATATTTCCATAAAGTCAATGATTTATCAACAATTCCTTAGTTTCACTTAAACGATGCACGTGATCCTTCTTGGACTTACAATAATATTTGATGTCCTCCAAAAATATACCCATGAATGTATCAAGATAATCATGGAAAATAATGTTAAAAAAATAAATTAATAAAATATGAACAGTGGTTAGAGAAAATATCATAACAAGATACTCATAATAGAAATACCAGATCTGGAAGGGAGTTTTCTGAATGTCATATGCTTTTTATTCTCAACTGGTGATAACCAAATTGAAGATCGGTCTTTGAAAACCAATTCATTCCATTAAAATTTTCAAATAGATCATCAATATGTGGCAATGGATAATTGTTTGCTACCATGAATAGATTGAGTTTATGATAATCAACACATATGTGAAGAGTTCCATCAGCTTTCATAGAAAATATAATAGGAACCAACCAAGGTGATACACTCAGGTGTATAAATCATTTATTTAACAAATCATCCTAATCGGTCCTCAAATAATTCATTTCATTTGGTTCTATGTGGTAAGAAGGAATAGATACTAGATGTGTATCAAGAACAAAATTTATAGAAAACACTACCATCCTTACATGTGGTAATTTAGAGAATTCAAAAAGAAAAAAATACGGGATACTTGATGACAACTGTAGGGGAATCATCTCTCAAGGATTGTCTCATTAGATCAAAAGAAAATAATGACATCACATTCACCAAATCTGGATGAGATGTTATGTCTCTACATGTCCTCATGTCCCATTCTCCCAAAAATACATGACACAACTCATCGGGTTCCATAAAAGAGACCCATAAAAGATAAAAATCGATTCAGGAATTATTTATAATTATCCAATACATCCCAAAGATGAAATCAAGAGGTTAAATGTCGAAATCCATAAAATCCCATGTTAGATAAAATTCTATTAATGAGAAGATGAAAGCAGGACAAGAATAACCTACCTTATCTTAATTATTATTGGTGTAGTAACATCCATCACCTAAGATTAAATCTCTAAATTATGATTTAGTTGATTCATAATATGAGTCAAAATGAATGAATGAGTAGAACTAGTATCAAATAAAGTAGTCAGTAAAGATGATGATATAGGGATGGTACCTCTCACAATTGTCGGACCGGTATCTTCTTCCTCTAGAGACTCTTCCACTGTATAAATAAGATTTATTAAAGATGTTTGTTGATAGAATCCATTATATCTTGATGAATCTAATTGTACCATGTTACTTTTTGGTGATGGTGAACTCATCCCACTATACAGATTAAAATAGATATAAAATCAATCTATGTGTGTTTCCTAAATGGCCATAGGAACCACAAATCTTGTGTGCCTTTGGGAAAACCTGTTTCGAATAACCAGGTTTGGAACACTATAATCAAGTCATAGGGCCTCTACTAGGAACTAAAAAAGGTCTCAAAGAACCCTGTCAATATCTTCTATGAGAATAATAATGATTCCTCTTGTATTTAAGAGAACTCATAGAACTACCGTTATGATAAAAAGGAACACATTTCAACACTAACAAACTTGTTATAATAAGTTTGGAAATCAATTATCTATTCAATACATTAGCATAAAAATAATGCTTCTGTTGGAAAACCTGAGAATGAATATCATATTTTAGTCTTATCTCAAACTGTCAAGTCTTCATATACACATTTAATATAATCTCTAGTGAAAATTGAGAAAGCTCATCAAACCGTTTAACATTTTTTTTTGTGATCCTGTCATCCTAATTGAGTTTGAAAAATAATATATACTTATAAAACACCATAGAATCTGGACAGAACTAGATAGTGAAAAGATATTTAAATTACATCCACTAAAAAACCTCATACTTATTATCTATTAACATGTATTCCCACCATCTCGTACTAGGTCCCTCAAGGTTACAGGTATAACACTTTACCTTATTAGCTTTGGGAGCCTACATTATATCAAATAGAAGATCTATCTTTCTCATCTTGTGCTCAACCTCTGAGGATCATTAGAGCCTTGTAAACTAGGTCGTTTTTTGATGAAGGAACTACTAAGAAAGATTCTAAGATACATACATCTGAGGTTCCCCAACTAGTCCCTATGTGGGTACAAGTGTATGTTCATGTTATAGAACTTGGGTAGCACACACAATAAGCTCAACCAGATTCTAGTCCACAATAGTATTTTCATACTATGGTCCATCAGTAGATTCCCCATTGATCTTATTCACATGTCTTATTGAAGGCAGGATGAAACACAACATCTAAAAACAATAATGAATACATCATAATAATAAATTGATCAACACTCAAACAAGAGAAACAAGGTAAATCAATCCCATAATGTATGAAAACACGATTTGGATTTCCACCTAACCAAATCAAAAATAGGGAAAAGACTATAAATTATCCTCAAGATTTCTTTCCCAAACAACCCATGGTGACTTAAGGTTAATTATTATGAGATATGTCTAGGAGCTCACTCATGAATTCCTCCTCACTCCTAAAAATATTTCTCAACTACATATTAGAATCAAGGTAGCATTCTTATCATGCACCTTTGATACCAATTTTTCAGGAACTATCTGATATACTCTAGTACGCCAATACTTGAGATGAAACTGACATACCCTAAAGGAAATTCCCAATCCCCATGTGTTGGATACTAGTACCTAGAATCACATAAAATAAAGTGTGGGAATGAATTTTCCATAAACACAGTTGATGATAATGATACATATCAGTATATTAAAAACCCCTCAAGGATATACTAGAAGAAACCAAACATGTATATCAAAAGACTAAATAGTACATCATCAAAATACTAAAAAATAAAGTAGATAAACTAATAAACCAAAGCACATATTTATCTAACCCCTAATGGGTCAATAACATCCACCTTCTATAAGAGGATATTTCAATTTACTCAGACCTAACTACAGAAAAACTATAAACACCTGAAGGAAAATGTGGGGTCAGAGCTGAATAACCCAGTAGGCTCTGACCAAGTGTTTCATAATATGATTCTATAAAAATAAACCAAATAATTATTTCAATTTTGATTAAACGAATCATTTTTTTATATTTTCATATTTATGAAAAGTCTTATTTCATTTAAATTTGATGGAAAAAATTTCAACAACACTGAAATTTTTTAATATAAAACATTTTGTATAATTTAAAAGGACTTAGTAAACCTACTCTTTATCAATGAATATATATCAATCCAATCACAATAATAACCATGTCCATCATCCATGTGGTGCGATAGTTTGTATTTATAATATCCTCACACATCTCATATCTGTTCTCATGGAAAATATTGGTACAAACATCCCTCAGGATCACACCGAATAGGACCCATCAACATCCCGTTCAGGATAAGATATTATGAACTAGTTTTTGTTAGAGTTTTCATTATCAATCCATTTCTAGGTAATTACCATCCATGTCTTCTTTTCAAAATTATCCCACTAATGTCATGAACCATCCTAGTAGGGCCCGTGCTGCGACTCCTCGGGTTACTGATATGCCTACTTGATGCTCTATCATGACTGTCCTAGTGGGGCTCTTCTCGTGACTTCCCAATCCTTCATCCAATAGTCCAAGGGATAGTGACTAGCACCAAGTAAGAATATCACTTACATAAGAGGAATTGCCTATGTACCTTTATTCACAAACACATTTCCAACCCATAAAATGATAAAATGTAAAAACCACTAAGAACCAAATGCAAGAATACCACTATATCCCAACCAGAGTACATCATGAAAGTAAAGTGTTGTAAAATAAATCAGGCAAGAATACAAGAACACCATCAAAATTAGGTAACCACAAGTCCAACCTGTATGAAAAGGCAGTGGGACTGGTGTCTCTAGCCGTAGGAACACACCTAAACCTGTTTGATCTCACAAAGATTCATCTGATCTTGGTCCTCCTAGGACGCTTTAGAAAATGGTTCTCATCTGCACATGACATGACACATGTGGGTGAATCCCATGTAGGGGTAGTATAACAATACTTTATAAAGAATCCCTAAAACAACAAGGAAATGCACAAAGGAAGGTATAGTCAAATCTACATTGTATACATCTAAATCATATTTAACAAGAATATCCTGATATACTCAAACCAAGGCATGAATTCTAATGGTAAGTCACAACTACCACATACCAACACTAGGGATTCAGCTCAAATATTCCATGAAGAACTCATCTGAGAGAACACACTCTTGAGTTTGATAGCACTAATGACATCTTTCCAAGAAGCACTCTTCTTCGACAACCTTCATGAGAGAGATACACTAATAGTTCTGAAGAGAAGAATATTATACAACATAATATGATCACATCCGAGGCCATGGGGTGATTCCAACAACTCCATCTGAATTAACCTGATATGTAGAAGATCAACACTCGGTGAATTTATTCACGTAAATACCAAGGACTCTACCTAGAGAACAAAGAATGAATAGAGGATCCCTCACTGGATCTCTTATTGGATTCCAATGTCTCTATCCAGGATGCCCAGCTGAAGGTATCATAATCCAATGAGTGGGAAATGATACCCACAAACCTTTAGGGAAGTGATAAAGGGAATGAACCATAATGAAACATGTCCAAGATATAGTGGAAAAGTAGATAAACCCATGTATAAAGGTATACACAGAGTGTAGTAGGGTCACACGTCGTGTTCTTAGACCATGTGTATTTCTCGTGTACAACTTCATGTGTCATTCCAACTATGTCATGTAAAATATGAGAACAAAACATATAGAAGATGTCACATGCCATGTCCTTCCATCCATGGTCCACCTACAAACTCCGGACTTCTTCCAGTAAATGGTGTTAACCCTTGTATCTCATCTCTAGTACCAGTGCATGGGGAAGTCCATGTACTTGGTCTATGTCGAGTCATGTGGGGGGGGGGGTACATGTCCTCTAGGAAACCCATGTACTCCACCCCATGATTGTGTATCTCATGAGATACACTCCGAGTCTCTGGGAACAGACTACATGTCATGTGATAGGGTTACTTGTTGTGTGTCATTTAAATAACTCTTGAAACCCAGGTTTCCACTTAGTGGAGACCACACACCATGTATCCATGGGTTACATGTCGTGTTCATTGTGATTTTCTAAAATCCTCCATTCTTTCTCCACACACCTCAATTGATCTCACAGATCCAGTTTTTGTTATTTTTTCATCTTAAAACTCTACATCGAGAGTTTTCTAAACATATCAACACCAAATAAAGGTGTTTAGAGCCATCAATTGGCTCAGAAACCAAATTTAAATCCATCCAATGAAAGCATTCTAAAGAACTATATCTCCATAACTAGTTCGATTCATAATTCACTTCCTTCGTCTCACCTCCTCTAGGTCATCCCGGTGTTGGATTTAAAATTTTGGATCATTTTCCCATGAAACAAAGGTGTAAAAATTATTTATTCATACCCCACGAAGAAGGAAAAAAATGTAAAATAAAACATTGGAAAAATGATTCACAAGGAACAAACCTCGATCTTTTTTCATTCCTGCATCAATCTATTCTCACAAGAACGTTCGACAATCAAAATAATTCTATTAATAAAACCCATAAATCTTTCATATAAACCCATCCATAAAGATTGATTGAACCACAGATCAACATGTTCATCAGTTGGTACACATTTATCGTTGACTCCAATAATGGGGAAAGAGAATTCAAAACAACATTACCTACATGGGAATTGGATTATTTATTGTGGAATACTGATTTTCATTGGTGATACATCAAGAATGATCCATCGTCTTGTTCTTATCATCTTCTCTAGAGATAATTCAATAGGGATTCTCTCAAGTTCCTCCAGGGAACTTTTATGCTTATGAGTCTAACCCTGGATCAATTCCTAGTTGTTTATTCAAATAAAATAGCATCACTGAATTACTTAGTCGAGGTAACGTGAATATAGAATAAATCCACAATTTATTTTTTTTCATTAAAATGTTTGAAGACTACTTTTCATAGATGACCCACACTAGCTGATGTTGGTCCTTGCCTAGGGTAAAGTCACAGCTCTAAACACAAGGGTTCCCTAAAAATTCTAATCAAAGAACCCATTAGGAGGTTATTAAACTTTTTTCGGAAAATTAACATGCATGTTAATAAATATTTTAATATTATTCAAACATTTATTCTGGGAACATAGGGTCTTGGAATCACATGGAGTCTCAACGCCTAGTCTCAAAGTAATTCCACATAATATTTATAAATAATACAGGGAAAATATGGTACATTAAATTCTCCACACCTTGGGGATTTACATACCCAAAAATACAAAAAAAAGGCTACTCAAACATATGAGGTTACTAATTAAGCATCTAAGCCTCCCACTCCCTAGTGATCTCTTGGAGCTTCTCATGTCCCCACTAGACATGCACTAAAGGAATTTCTCACCCATGAATGATCTTCTCATGTCAATCCTCAATCTCCACTAGGAACTCCGCAAAGGTCACCCCATCATCAATGTCCATCTATACCCAATCAACGATGTGCAATGGTTCATGCATGTACCTCCTCATTTGTGACATGTGCAACACATCATGTATCCAGTCCAACAATGAGGGTAGAGCTAATTGGTACACCACCTCTCCAACTCTATGAAGTATCTATAAAGGGATGATAAATCTAAGAGATAACTTGTCTCCACGGACAAATATCCATAATCCATATCTAGGTGAAACACATAGGAAAATATTGTCTCCTTACTTGAACTCCAAAGGTCTCTGCTGTTTGTCAGCATAAGAATTTTCACAGCTTTGTGAAGTTTCCATCCACTCCAAGATGATCTTCACCTTCCCTATAATAGCTCACACCAACTATGGACCCATTAATACGAACTCTCCTAGGACAGTGCGGTATAGTGGTGACCTACAGGGTCACCCGTACAAAGAATATAATAGTTATATACCAATGGTGGAATGGAAGCTGTTGTTGTACACAAAATCCACTAGTGGTTGGTGATCCTTCCATCTACAGCCACAGTCCAACATAAATGCCCATATATTATCCTCTAGAACCTGAATGGTCCTCTCTGTTTGGTCATTCATCTATGGATGAAACATTGTTCAAAAGTGTAACTGGGTCCCAAACACCTCCTGAAATCCCTTCCACAACAAGGATGTAAAAATTGAATCACTATCTAAAACAATCATCGATGGAACTCCAAGGAGTCGAACTATCTCCTAAACATAGAGGTTCCCCATTCACTCTACTGAACTCTACTCTCGGATAGCTAGGAAGTGGGCTGACTTGGTGAGTCTTTCAATGATCAACTAGATGGAATCATGTCCCTTATACATACTTGGTAAACCATCATGAAGTCCATTGATACCCATCCCACTTCCATTATGGAACCTCAAGGGGTTGAGATAAACCCACTGGAACCCAATGCCAACCCAAGACTTATAGACATGTAAACCATGAAGAAACAAAATCTTCCACTACTGTCATCATTCTCATCCGCCAAAACTAATTTTGAGGGACATGGTACAATTTCTCCACACATGGATGTACCGCCAAAGGGGGTGTATGAAAATACCTTAGAACCTCCTCCCGTAATACCATCAGAACTACTGTACTTCCTCATAAAATTATCACATGCTCCCTGCCTTTCAAATATCCATTAGAAGCTTACATTGTCGATATTTGAGCACATAGAGTCTCATAGTCAGTATCCCCAATTTTTGACTCTCGGACTCATTGTAAGAGTGGAGGGGTAATAAACGTCGACTAGAGGTAAGATGCTCAATATATATCCATAAAGGATAACTATAATGAGGTTAACTCCTCTGATTCCTCATTCAGAAACTATAATATACATCTCTTGCTAAGAGACTTATCCACCATGTTCCTTTTCCCAGGAGTATATACAATCAAAAAGTCATAGTCCTGGAGGAACTCTAGACATCACCATTGTCTCAATTTTAGGTCCTTCTAAGAGAAGATATACTTGAGACTCTTGTGATCAAAGTAGATGATAATCACCCAGATATCTGGTAGTCACCACATCTTCAACAAAAATACTACCGATGCTAATTTAAGATCATCGATCATGTATTTTTTCTCACACATCCCCAACTAGAGAGAACAATAGGAAATCACCACTTACCTATGCATCAGAACAAAACCATGCCCTGTCCATGATACATCTCAAAACACTATGTACTCGACACCCTCCCCTAGAAATATCGTTATTTGAATGCTTTTCAATCTTTTCCTCAACTACTTAAATGCCTTTTTCCACTTCTCTATCCACAATAAAGGATTCCCCTTTTTAGTCAAAGATATCATTAGTGATGATATATTGCATAAATCAAATATGAATCTATGATAATATCATGGTAGACCAATGAATCTTTTCACCTCTTTCACATTATTTGGTGGCTCCCATGAAAACACGGCCTTGACATTGTCTAGGTCCATAGCTACTCCATCCAGTAAGATAACATTTCCCAAAATGTTGACCACTTGAATCCATAACTGGGAATTTGAGAGATTCCATTAATGTTGGTTCTCTTATAGTACATCAAAAACCATCCTTAAGTGACTCACATACTTATAATCAGATGTCAATAACATAATGATATCATCAATGAAGAGTACCATGAAATGGACAAAATAAGGATGATAGATCTGGTTCATGAGTCCCATGAACAATAATGGGGATTTTGTCACACCAAATGGAATCCCGAGGTACTCATAGGGATTGTAGTGGAATCTTAAAGTTATCTTCATTATATCCTCAACCCGTACTCAAAGATGGTGACAACCTGATTTATCTTAAACCATCAAGCCCCATTTTCCCCTCTCAATTGATCAAAGTGGTCATTTATTCTTGGTAGTTGATACTTGTTCATCATGGTCACCTGGTTCTAGCATCAGTAGTCCTCAAACAACCTCATGCTCTCGTCTTCCTTTCTAGAAAACAAAACTAGGGTTTCCTATGGTGAATCATAGGGTCTCACAAAACCATTCTTCTGCAAGTCATTTAACTACACCCTTAGCGCATCAAGCTCTGTGGGATCCATCTGATATGTTGGGGCATATATCGGTGTCGTCCTGATGTGTAAATTAAGGCATAAGTCTTTCTCTCTATATGGAGGCAATCTAGGAACATATTCAAGGAAGACATCACCATAATCCACCATCACTATTGGAAACTGGAATCTCATAACATCTTTTTAACCAAGGGTCAACCTATCCTACTGATGATTAACTGGATGCACCCAAATATGCATGAGTCCATCATGTGCATCCCACTTCCAAATTACACATACAAAAAAAAACCTTGTTCCTTTGTTGAAGACACACACCACCCTTAACAAAAAATAGTAAATTTTGGCATGGATTATGGATAATCAATCCATGAAAATAATGATATTGTAAGGCCTCAACGCTACCACCATGTGGTTGCAACCAAAACTATTTCCTAAAAGGGTCATGTCACACTGTAAAAACAAATGTGTTATCACTGAGTCCTCTCCAGTAGGTGTCTCCAAGTGTAAGGGTCAAGTCAAAAGTTCAACAATAATCTCTTGTTCTGAAACAAGATATGCAGGGATAATGGAATAACTTGCACTTGGGTCTATCAGTATTGAATATAAAGTATAAAATACATAGATAATACATAAAATCATTCCTGGAGCCCCTGGTTAATATGACTCAACTACAAGTAGAACTCCTGGACCATATCCTCCTGCTCACAAATCATGTAATTGACCACCTTGGGTTGTGGTGGTGACATGTTGAAATGTAGACTACCTCCTACTGCTTTATGTGATCCTCTTCCACATCTACTACCCTGTGGATCTACCTATCAAATTGTTGTATATGCCTCATCTTTCTATCCTCTATCTCACTATCAAAAAGATAGAGGGTTGAAAAATATTAAGTGAGATTTCCCCTACAATAACAAGAATAGAACCACCTCTTCTTAGGATTTCTGGACCCACAATGTGAGTCTGTAATAGAAGATCATGGTTCTGGTGAACTCCTCTTAAAACTTCTTCCATGTCCATGTCCCTGGGTCCATTGTCAGCTCCATGCTTCCATTGTCTTTACTCCTACTCATCCACTATTGACTATCATCAGTTATATCTGCTCAGCCAAGAAGCTTTTGACCACCAAAAATCACTCAAGCACCCCCATCATAAGTTAAAATTCATAAAGGGATAACATTGGATTCTATGTCTCTACACAGACCTTGCTCAATGATATATTACCTAAAGTAATAATATCTTACCATGTCCATCAAGTACCTAGAAATATTGGTGAATTTCGATGAATAATCATCCACTATCATTCTACCTAGATAAAGCTAGAGAATCTCTTATGTATGAACATATCTCAATGTAATTGGTGATAAATCCTCTCAAAATATATGATCAAACTCAATCCATGAAAGAGTCACCTTGTTCTGAGTCTGGATATCCAAACTCCACCATCGCCTTGTTGAATCGTAAAGAAGGATCGCAGCTAGGACCACCATCAGATCTGCTGGTGTCCTAACTACACGAAAATCTCTTGTCATGTCCTTAAGATAGTCCTCAACCACGCAAGGGTCAGAATCTCCTTTGAACTATTGGGGTTTCTGTCTTTGAAACTCAGGAAGTGTGCTACACTTGTACTCCTCATCTGCTAGTACCGTGGGTACCATGTGCTGCTACATTGGTGGTGGTATGGATGGTGTACCACCTAGAGGTGACATCTGGGGAACTGGTCCCTGTATCGAAGCCTCATCACTAAGGGGACCATCCTCATGATCCAACTGATAAATCCTAATAGGTATACATATCAGAGGAATCCTATAAGAAAAAAAGATATACCACAGTCAATGAGTATATCTGGATATCTGATTAAATATGTACATGGAATCCACATCCCATTCCTGTATGATACATGTACCATTATTTTAACTTCAACCATTTTTCTCAAGTATGAAGTCAAAATCTAGGTTATCAGAGTCCTGGTGAATGGATTTGTTGGTCGCCCGCACCAGCATTGGAGTCCCGAGCATAAATGAAGATCTTGAAAAACATAACACTATTTCCCCATACCAATATCACAAACTCATTGTCCTACAGTAGAACTGACCACCTCTAATTCCACTATTTTGTGACATGTCCCATTGGGCCATATGTCGTGGCTCCCTAATCCTACCACCAATAGGCCAGGGGTTGGTTACTAACCTTGAGTAGGTATATCACTAACAAGGGAGAAATTTCGTATATATGTGTACACATCCACTTATATCCAATCCCATAAAATGATAAAATTTAAAAACCTATAAGAACCAAATTCATGTATACCACTATATTCCAACCAGATTATAAAAAGATAATAAAGTGCAGTAATGTAAACTTGGCCAGAATACAAGTCCACCAAGAAAATTCTATAACCAAAAGTCCAACATATCGGAAAAAGCATTGTGACTAATGTCTATATCCATAGGAACTAATCTCATCTTTCTTGATATCACAAATCTATGTTTGGTCCTATTCTACCTATGAATATGTCAAAAGGGTCACTCATCTACACATGACATGACACGTGCGGGAAATGGCCATGCAGGGGTGAGTATAACAATACTCGGTAGGACACCCCGAAACAACAAGGAAATACACAATTTAATGTACAATCAACTCTACATATTATATTTCTGCAACACATATAACAATAATATATAGATATACTCAAACCAAGACACACAGTCTATAGGTATGTCACAACTACCACATAACTACACTAGGGATTCAACTCAAAGATTCCACTAAGCACTCGTCTGAAAGAACACACTCTTGAGTCTGATAACACTGATGGTGTCCTTCTAAGAAGTATTATTCATTAGGAATGTTCATGAGATAGATAAACTGATAATTATGAAGAGAATGTTATGACACAACATATGAGGATCATAGCCAGGGCCATGGGGTGATACCAATAACTCATTCTGGATTATCCCAATTACGAGGGGATCAATTCCTGATGAATTTGGTCACATAATTACCAAGGTATCTCCCTAGGGAAAGAAGAATGAATGGAGTATCCTACCCCATAACTCTCAAGGGATTCTAATGACTCTATCCAGGATGTCCGGCTGAATGGATCATACTCATGTGAGTAGGAAATGATACCCACCAACTTTCAAATAAGCAATTAATGGAATAGAACATAAATAAACCTACCCATGATACATGTAAGAGTGGATCAATAAATTTAGAAAGGTATATAGGGAGTGTAGTAGGGTCACACAACATTTTCTTTGACCTCAGGTACTACCTGGGTACAATGACATGTGCCATTCCAACAGTGTCATGTAAATGATGGGTACATAGTGTCTTGAAGAAGTCACACGTGGTGTCCTTCCATCCGGGGTCCACCAGGGTACACCTGCTATGTTACAATACACAGTGTCAACACAGGTATCTCTTCTTGTGTACCAGTACATGGGATAGTTCATGTACTTTTTCTAGTCCAAGTCATGTTGTGGGAAACACACTATGTAGCCAACCTATGTACTCCACCCCGTATCCATGTATCTCTTAATATACACACCTATTCTCTTGGAAGGGTATACACACCTTTTGATAGGGTCAAAAACCATTTGGAATTTAACTAAATCCTTAAACCCTAGCCACCAATCAGTGGGGTCCACATGACATGTAACCCTAGGTTACACACCGTGTTCATTAGGATTTTCCAGATTCAGTTTTTCTTTCACCATGTGCCTCAGTTGATCTCCCACATCCCATTTGGGTGATCCGTTTTTTTTGAACTCGATATCAAGAGTTGAACACACACCCTAACAATGAATCAAGATAATTCAGGCCATCAATCGACTCAGAAAACAACATTAAATCCATTTGATGAAGAATTTCCAAAGAATTATATCTCCCAAATCATTTTGATATGTCCATCTTCATCATTGTCACACCTCCTCCATGTCATCCTGGTGTTGGATCTTAAATTTAGGATTGTTCCTCCATGAAATTATGGTGCAAAAATCATTCATTCATAAACCATGAAGAAAGATGAACATGTAGAATAAAAGAGGGGATAAAAGATACATAAGGAACAAACCCAAGGAACAAACCTCACCTTTTTTCATTCTGGCCCCAATTAATTCTCGTAAGAACGATCAACCTTAAAAATAAATATAATAATAAATCCCATAATTCTTGCAATTAGAACCATCCCACAAAAACGATCGAATCATGGATCAACCTATTTGTTCATTGGTCCGTGTTTGTCATTGAATCCCTGAATGGGGAAAGAGAAATCCAAATAGCATGCCCTACCTGGAAATTGAATCCTTAATTGTTAAAGAATTATTGTTGTTGAAAATCCATTAGTAATGATCTCCAATATCATTCTTGATGTCGTCTAGTGAGATAATTCTCTAGGTATTCTCTCTAGAGCCTTTAGGGAACTTTCAGGGTTATGAGTCTAACCCAAATTACCTACCTAGATTTATATTTAAAATAAATTGTGTCTCATAATCTCTACATCAATAAAATATTAAAATAAAATAAACCCACAATTTATTTTATTTACTAAAATTCCTAAAAACTAATTTTCATAGAAAATCCACATCAGATGATGTTTGGAATCTTCTAGGGTATGGTCTATAAGATGAATTTAACGGTGCCCTCAAATTTATGATCAGGGTATATGTTTTCATTTTTTCCACTTTTTCAAGAAAAAAATGCATGCATGCTAATTATTATATTAATATTATTAAAACATTTATTCTATGAACATCGGGCCTCAGAATTTCATGTTGTATCAATGTCTATTCTTGATTTATTTCTATATAATATTTAAAAATATTGAATTGAATATTTGACACATTTCAACTGACTACTCAGACTTTCATGTTCTCCATTAATCAATCAAGAATTGAAAAACTATTTCAAATCTGTTTAAAATAAAATTTCTCCATTTTCAATTTGAATATATCAGTTTCGTTTCCGAACCAAAACATAGGGTTCTCATTATTTCATTCCTTTTCAAACTAAATACAATCATTGGACTTCAACAATTAAATTTATGACATTTTCCCATAAAAAATCATAAATAATTCAATTTCAAAATACACCCCAATCTCTAATTCCATTGTAATTGGGGGTTTTACCCAAAATACATAGTGATTTAATTTCAATATAAATTCACATAAAATTGGGGTTTCACCAATCAATTGAAGGAAATTTTAAACAATAATAAATTCAAGGTTTAATCAATTGGAAAATATTAAAAGGAACTACCTACCTTTCTCACCAAATCACAATTCCTATAATGGGACTCTCTAATGAATAATAATGTCACCAAAGATCTATGTGCCCAATCTAGAAACAAGATTCAAAAACCTGGAGTTTATATCCATCAATACCAAGATAATCTATCAAAATACAAGAAGGGAAAGAGAGAGGGATATGGAAGAGACATGGGGATCACTTAGTTATGGAGATGAACCAAAACCAACCTGACAATCAATCACTGAACAGATGTTCTAGATGAATTGTAGATCTCAAAAATCATCTATGAAGATCCTCTTGGTTGAGAGAAAGGAAACCTATAAGAGGGAGACAATAATTTCAGTTGAACCACTTGCGTAAAATGTACTCTTATTATTTTAAATGATGTGTAACCCAATTACACATTGTGTTATTTTCAAGTCCTACATACACAGAAAACCCCATTTCCTTTTATTAAAAAATATGAATTTTATTATTTTCACAAAATTTAACATGAACATGATGTGTAACATTTCACATTGTGTACAAATTTCAAAGATTCTTCCAGTAAATAATTACACATCATGTACCATATTATGTGGCATGTAAATACTTAGAAGCCAACAAAACTTGTAGTATTTTTTCTAAAAAATACAACAAATCCCTAACATTAACATTATAAGTATACTCCCAATTTTTTCATGGAATTACTGAAACATTGAAAAAGGAAAACCACAATAATGGTTTAGAATATACCTAATATAAAGGTAATGGGGTTTCACATTAATGGTATAGAATAAAATACATATTTTGATTTCAAAATAACAAAATAAAACATTTGTGGTAATAAATAATATCGAAATAGTGGAGAAAGATCGAATAGATATGATTAAAACTATTTTTAAATTTTTTATATTTCTATGAATAAATTAATTCATCAAAGTTGATTATTTTGACATGTATTTATAATATATATAGAGATAAATATAAAATATGATATTAAATATCGAATTGATAAAATATAACAAACTTATAATAACATGTTCATTCAATATATATTATGACTTATGGAACAAAGACTGAGTTAAGAGAAATCCTTTTGACTTTGGTCATGTATGAATCCAAATGTAATAGAAGAGAAAAAAATTAATTTTACAGCCCATGAATAAATAAATTTGGAATAAAAAAAGTTGATGGTGTATATGTTACACTAGAAAAACGTAAAGTAATTGGTTCATGATACAAAACATGTCTCAATGAACGGAAATTGAGACAAACAACCTTCATAGACATTATAATTTATAAAGTAAAACTAATTTTAAAAGAAGTTTTTGATAAATATATTTAAATCCCCAAAAAATTGAAAATACAATATCATACAATCATAAGGTATAATTTACAAAAATTTCATGAATTACGTTCTTGATGAAATATGAATATTTAGTGAACGTAATGTTGGTTAACAAAAACCCTTTACATGGATTCCAAATTTATTGGATGCACTCTAGATTATAATTTAAAATAAAAAACAAATAAACCATCAATTTTGTAAACTTATTAATATGTATTTACATTTATATAAATCTTTTATATTCATTTTATACATATTTATTACTTATTTTTCATTATTATTGATCATCTTTTATTAAAAGATTCAATCATTCCTTATCTATTTTAGTATGGAGTTCTTCATCAGTATTCCATGTTCAAGATTTATACAGACATATAATTGTAAAATTACTATAATAGTATTTCCATGTTAATTTATTAATACCTATGTTTAATATATGGTAGTTTTGGTAAGGATTCATAAAGATGAAATCCATAACCTACTTGTTTTAGTATTTTATAACGAGCCAGAGTAGTTATATTAATAATTAGTTAAATGTTAATATCACCATTAAATATCCATAAACAAGCAAATATTTCATTATTTAGTAATTATGTTTTCATAATCATCAATGATAAAAATTTATAGCATCTTTTATGTAGGTGGTTAAACCGACCCAAACAAGGACATGTTTTAATAATTGGATTAGTATACTTATATTGTAATTATAAAAAACTATAATTATTCAATAATTATAATTATTTCATAAATATGTTATTAATGTGAAAAATACTATTTTTAAGTGTTAAAGGAGGAATATTAGTGAAAAATAAGTATAAGAAGTCATTACTTACAAATAATCAATTGTATCTTCTCTTGGAACCCTTCTTTGTTTTGAAGGATTCAGGTCATTCTAATGAGACAAGGGGATAAGAAATATCAGGTATAATTTTTATGGAGGAATATATAGTAAAATATATAGAGAAATTATAATTTTAGGTGTCATTTTGGCATGACACCTTTTTATTACATAACTTTTCATTACATTTTTCAAACAGAGGATCTTTAAAGTATAATGTCTTGGAAATCAGGAACAATAAAACATGAAAACATAAAACACTCTTTTAAATACTATTGAAAATATTCTTGAAAAGTTTATCCTATGTACAATTATTGAATCTCCTATCCTGGAGAAATACATCAAAGTAATGGGCGAGCTGAAGGCCAAGTATGGGTAAAAAAGGGAATCAGTTTACTTGTGACATCAACAAGAACTTGATTAAAAAAAACATTAACACACGAGAAATGGAAAAAGAGGAATATCATAATTAATAGAACATGAATCATAACATTAATATGGGGCTACAACATTTCATTTAGACATTCTTGAAAATATCACCAAGGTTCATCCCCAATGTGGCTTAAGAAAATTACAAAGGTTATTCACCATGGTATTGTGAAACTTGTCATCTCTAGAGATTAAATTCATTACCGAATGCATTAGAGTGATATTAGGGAACACCCTTTATATGAATTTATGTTCATTTGAGAAAGATATATTATAATCATACCTACCATAAATAATATAAATAGAACAACGAAATGGGGTTCATGTCAAAATCATGACGTTTTTAAAAAGGTGCTTGCTAACAAGATCATTTTGTCACATATAACCCATGGAAAAGGAGTGACAGTTATATGTATGTAAATTACCAAATAAATTAGATCAATTTTAAGTCTTGAATAATACCTCCAGAAATGAAATTATATTTGGGTATTCACATAAATTAATGAATATAATTTAATGAGAAAAGAGAGATATTTTGAGATGAAAATTCTGCAGCATAATGGCTATATAACATGGTTTTAGAAAAAAACTGAAAAGAGGGGGGAAAAGGGTCCCCCAATCATAAATATATCATAATAAAAAATTAGAACATAATAAAAATAAATAATAACATTGTATAGATATTTGAATGACATACCACATGAAAAGGAAACATGAATGGAAAGAGAATATGCGATTTCTTTTATGAAAAATTCGGCAGCCTAACGACGTCACATAAAAATTCAAAAAATAAATTTATGAGAGAATAAAGAATCTATAATATATTATACATGATATGGACATTAAAAAGAATATATAATAACATACCCCTACATATTATGATGGAAACTAGAAGACATAACTTAAATGCAATCAAGTCTAAAAGAAGAGGGTGGAAGGATCTGTTACCTTGAAGAGTGACTTCAAAAGATCGATGGTTGGAACATTGGGAGGATTGAGGGAACCTTGGAAGGACTCATTGGGAGTAAAAAATCTCATAGATTCGTTTATGAGGATTTTGGAATGAAATTAATGGGGGAATGGCTTGGTATTTATTGAAAAAGTGAGGGAATATTTAATTAATTTCCTAGGGACACCTCATCGGTGGTATTTGAAAAACAATGGGCTTGACCATGGTATTTTCCCATGGTATTGGACACATGGAAAAAATAATATCATATATTACTATTCATGAGTCTACTAGAATTATTACATCATTATTACATCATTAATGATGTTATTAATCACACTGAAACTCAAAACTGTATTTTTATTATTCACTAAAAAACAAAACATTTTATCAAAATCTCATATATTCACCCTAACCTCATATCGATGTTATGAATTCATAAATGAACTCCATTTTATGAAAATAATTTTCTAAATATTTTTAATTTAATTTATAAATAAAAATAATTATTTATTCAAAAAAAATCAATTGTAAAACAATAACTTGTTTTGTAACACCTTGAAAAAGTCATCAACGTCCCATAAAATTATCATATAACCATAAGGAAATAAGGTAAAAATTTATGATTACATTTTAGGAATGTAAATTTTCATTTCAAATTATTGAATTCATTAAAAATTTGTAAATAAAATATTTATGACCATTAAAAATATCAAAACTTATACTAGGATCAATTTTTCACATTTAAGTTGTCTAAATTGTATTTATACATTCATGGGTGGAGTTTCTATTTTTAGGAAGATTTACAATTAATTACTATTCATAAGGGTATGTTACTTTTCATACTTTACTATTCACTAAAATTTATTTTTATCTTATTAGACTCTAAATTTCTTACTGATGAAAACTTCAGAAGACCATTTTTTTAAATCATTTCACATTATTAATTATTTAAATTTTACATGAAAATTTTAAAATACCTTTTTTCCAAATTTCATAAGTAATATGGAACTATAAATTAATCCTACATTTATCCTGATATTTTAAACTCACCAACTTTTACATAATAAGAAATAAAAATTATATTTATACAAAAGGAATACTGAAGTAACTAAGGTCACATTACATAGCCCCTTATAACACCTGCAAAGGACCTAAGTGTAAGGTGAGCTATTGTGATAGAATATTGGGGCGTCTGAGACAACATTTCCCTAGTAGTGACTTCTATCAGTTTGAACTCTTCCCTTAGGCGATTTCATTCAATCTTCACATTTTGAAGCTCGTCTTGGGCTTGTTCTAGTGAAAAGCCCAGTGATGCTACCTCCTTCCCAACATCTGATAGATGGGCTTCATATGGCCCTAGTATACAGGATGAGGCCATCGAATCTTCTTTCTATATTAATTAACGAACATAAATACTATTTATATACAATAATTGTAATGTTAAGAGTTTCATTTCCAATAGTCATATTGACCGACAATCATATAACTGTCAAAATCCAACGGTATAATTTTAATTATACTCTCTCCATTAATTAAAGGAAATAGTTCTGTTGAGTATAAAATAAAATAACACAAACAATTAGGAAACAAATATTATTAAAAAATTTGGGTCTTTACATTCTTCCCCTCTCTAGAAAATTTTGCCCCTGAAATTTAAACTTGTACCCTCAGAATAGAAAAGGTGTGGGTGATACTACCACATAGACTCCTATGGATCCCATGTGGCTTCTTCACATTTGTGGTTCCTCCATAAAACCCTAACATTGTGCTTATTCTTATTGCATAAAACCTTGTCATCACAATCCAAGATCTCCACCATCATCTCCTTATAAGAGAATTCCTATTCCGGTTTTACCACCATTGGATTTAGTACATGTGAAAGGTCAGGTATGTTCTTCATCAAGAGGGATACATGGAAGACATCATGAACTTGTTCTATATTTTTCTAAAGTGCAAGAAAATAGGCCACTACTCCTACACGATCAGGGATTTCATAGGGTCCAATGTACCTTGGGCTGATCGTCCCTTTCTTCCCAAACCTCATGAATCTCTTCCAAAGTGAATTTTTAAGAAATACTTTGTCACCAACATCAACCTCCAAGTCCCTTTGATGGTTTTTGGCCTAGGTCGTTTTCCGACTCTGAGTAGCCTTAATGTGTTACTTGATGGCATGGAACTTTTTTGTTATCTCATGCACAAGATCAGGCCCAAGAAGCTTTCTCTCACCAGCTTCATTCCAACAAGTAGGAGATCAACATTTCTTACTATAAAGAGCTTTATAGGGTTTCATTTGAATGCTCGAGTGGAAGCTATTATTGTAAGAGAACTAAAATAAAGGGGGATATTGATCCCATCCACCTTTAAATTCCATTTAACATGTTCTTATCATGTCCTCGAGTTCTTGAAAATACTTTTTAGATAGGCCATCATTTTGGGGGTGATAGGCCATACTAAAATTCAATTCAGCACTCAGAGCATGTTAAATACTTCTCTAGAATTTTTATGTGAACCTTGGATCACGATCAGATACGATAGAAAGTGGAACTCCATGAATCGTTACCACTTCTTTCCTGTAAATCTTGGCTAGTTGATAATGATATAAATCTTCCCGAATGGAGATAAAATGGGAAATCTTGGTGTGATAGTCCACAATGACCCATATTTATTTATATTTTTGGAAGTCCTTGGAATACCAGTGAATAATTCCATAGTGATATTATCCAAAATTCATGTGGGTATGGGTAGTGGTTGCATTACCATTTTAGTAATTTGTCTCTCTTAATTCACATGCTGACATACCAGGCACCATGAAGTGTAGTCACCATTCTCCCTTTTCATATTATCCCACCAATAATGATCATGAAGGTCTATATACATTTTTTTCCTTCCTATATGTATAGAGAATGTAGAGCTATGAGCTTCATCCATCATATCCTTCTTTATTTCCAGAATAGATGGAACACATAGTCTTTTATGAAATTTCAATACACCTTCCTAGTAAATATTGAACTTGGGAAACATTGCATCCTTCACAGAATAAAACTTATTCAGTAACAAAAGATCTTATTTATTATCTTTATTGATGTTATCTAGTAATGATGATTGAGAAATCATTTGGGTTAGGGTTGATGATGTACCTTCCCTTATAATTCACATTTCCAGCTTTACTAGGTCATGGATCAAAAGATCTCTTTGAATCCTCATAATGGAATGAACAACTGGGTCTTTCCTTATTAACACATCAGTGACTCTGTTTTCTCTTCTGGGATGATAATGAATTGAACAATCATAGTATTTGAGAAGTTACAACCATCTATTCTGTCTCATGTTCAATTCCTTTTCATTGAAAATATAACTCAAACATTGATGGTCTATATATATCACATTTCTCCCAATAAATACAGTGCCTCTATATCTTCATAGAAAAAACAACAGTCGCCAGCTCCAGATCATCTGTAGGATAGTTCTGCTCATGAGTCTTCAACTGTCGAGATTCATAAGAAATGACCTTGTCATTTTGCCTGAGGATGCAATGAAGCCCTTTCATATATGCATCTCTAAAAGTAATGAATCCTTCTCCACTTGAGGGAAAGGTTAACATGGGATCAGTAACCAATCTCTTATTCAGCTCTGGAAAACATTCCTCACACTCCTTTATCCAAATGAACTTGACCACTTTTCGAGTTAACTTGGTTAATGGATTATAAAGTTGTGAAAAGATTTTCACTAACCATATATAATATCATGGAAATCCAAGGAATCTACGGATCTTAATTATTATTGTAGGCTGAGTCTACTCCTCTATAACTTTTTTCTTTGTAGGGTCAACTATGATTACTTCATTGGTTACAATGTGCCCTAATAAAGCAACTTGATGTAACCAGAACTCACATTTTCTGAACTTCCCAAAAAGCCTCTCCTTCCATAGAGTTTTCAAAATAACCCTTATATGATCTTCATGCTCCTCATGACATTTGAATTATATCATAATTTCATCAATAAAAACTACCACAAAGTAATAAATGTAGTACTTAAATACTATATTCATAAAATCCATAAAAATAGCAGGGGTATTAGTCAGTCCGAAGGCCATACAACAAATGAATAATGCCCATATCTTGATCGGAAGGCATTTTTTGGAATATCTTTTTTCTTCACCCTCAATTGATGATAACCAAATAGAAGATCAATCTTAGAGATGAATTGATCCCCACAAAGTTGGTCAAATAAGACATCAATTCTTGGAAGAGGGTATTCATTCTTCACAATGATCCCATTCAGTTATCTATAATCAATGCATAGCTTCATCGATCCATCCTTCTTCTTCACAAAGAGAACTGGTGCTCCCCAAGGAGACACACTCGTTCTGATAAACCCAATCTCCAAAAGATCTCATAGTTGCTTCTTTAATTCCTCCAAATCCCTATTTTACATCCTATATAGGGTCTTTGATATCAGATGAGATCCAGGTACTAGTTAAATGGATAACTCTACCTCTCTTTTGGGGGGAGGTCCGGGCAACTCCTCAGGAAATACGTCAACCTATTTCAAGACGATTGGTACATTTTATATCCTTATGCTCTCATTTCATTCTTATTCTTCATTGATCAACTCCATAAAGAAGGATATAGGAGGTTCCTCTAGAAAAAGGTCTGGTTGATATGTCCCTCTTTAGAATATTACTATAGGTTTTACATTCAAGACTAATGAGATTTTCTTACTTCTTTATTTGATCTTAGCAGTATACATTGAGAGTCAGTCCATCCCTAGTATGATGTTTAATTCTAGCATGGGAATGACTACTTGATTTGTGATAATATTGTTCTCAGTAAATTAAATAATATAGTTTCTAAACACAAATGATGTTTGAATAATCCCACTAGGATTCTTGAATGATAACTCTACTTTTATAAAATTGGGGGTTGATTCTAAATTCTTTGAAAACATAGAGGAAATAGAGGAATGCGTAGAACCAGAATCAAACGAAGTATTTTATAGATTTGAGAGAACAACAATTGTACCTTCCTCCACATCATTTGGCCCTTCAACTTAATTCGTAGTGATTGAAAACTTATAACCTTGTTCTCTTGGCTGTTTCTGAGGATGATGGTGATTCCCCCCCCCCACTACTCTTGGATTTGGATAGTGATTAGAAAACTGACCAAGTTTTCCACAAAAATAGCATTGGACATCAGGTATGTCCCACACCATCTTCCCTTTTTCATTACTATTGTGATTTTGTGGATTCACCTCACTACGACAATTATGTGTGCACACTTGTAGTACTTCCTGCTCTCGAGAAGGAAGTTCCCCGAATGCTTCTTCCAACATATATTAAACATGGGACGTTGTACTAGTTTTCCTCCTATTCGCTGATCGAAGCTCCTCCCTAAGATTGGTTCTATAAATCCCTTATTTTCATTGTATTTATGAGACCATTGCATCTCACCAAACTCTCGTTCGACTTTCATCACACTCTGCATGATCTCATCAATGAAATCATAGTCTTGGTTGGCTGAATTTTTCTACAGATGAGGTCTTAGTCCACCAAAAGATCTATCAACCTTACCATTTGGATCCCTGACAAAACTAGAGGTGTAACATGAAAGCCTTGTGAAGTACATCTCGTAGCATCCCACAAATTCATTCTCTTTCTGCTTCAGCTCAAGAAACTCCTTCCTTATTCATGTTCTCATGGAATTAAGGAAATACATACTCAAGAAGATCCCTCTAAACTCTTCCCACTCCATAGCTTCAACCTCCAATCTTGGACTCGTGGTTTTAATCAGTTCCCACCACTGATTATATTCTCCCTCTAAAAGATAGACTTCTAGGGTGACCTTGTGTTTCTCTAAGCACCAGATCATAGAAAATATTATGTCTATAGAGTTGATACACTGTTCAGCAATTAATGGGTTGGTCGATCCACTGATGGTTTGTGGTCATTGATGCATAAATTACTCAATACAATTATGTTTATATCGGGGTGAGATAGGTCTCCTAGATTGATTAATGTTATTTCCCATAACATGAGTCAGTTGGTTCATCATTCGCATGAAATATTCCATTCTATCTTCCATCGAAAGGCTATCAACACATGGTCCATTGCGGTCAGCATTGGCATGGTTCCTCCTATTGCCCGCTAATTTCTAAAAGAATAAATCCTTTGTGAGGAACTTATTTTATTTACGAATCTTTTAACTATAAATGATTTTATGTCTTAAAACATCATGCTTTAAACAATTACATTTTTCTATAAATCCATCATAATGATTCACAAAAAGATTATGATTAACCAACCATATCCCTCAGGAGTGTCGTAACCAAGAGTGAAGCATGGCCCATTTTCATGTACCAGGATACCCCAGGTCAATCCCAAAACTCCTTGTTTTAGTTTTCACTCCTAGGTACATTTATGCCAGAGCCTCCTCTACCTGCTCGTATCAAAGTAGGGATGTATTTTCATTATAAACCACTTAATCCATACTCACCAAAATTCAAGGATGTTTTCCTATATATAAATTTTTTTAAAGGGTTCGTCCGAATTTTTTCATTGTGTAATTTCCATAAATAAATAAAATATTCTTTGATACCAACTATGGAATCATGCCCTTTTTTTACAAAACTTTTCATTACATTTTACAAACAGAGGATTTTTAAAGTCTAGTGTCTTGGAAATCAGAAACAATAAAAAATGAAAACTAAAAACTCTCTATTAAATCCCCTTTAAATGATTCTTGAAAATTATATCCTATGTAAAATTACCGCATCTCATAATCTAGAGACATACATCAAGGGAAAGGGTGACCTGAAGGCCCAGTAAGGGTAAACAGGGGAATCAATTTAATAGTGATATCAATAACAACTTGATAAAAAACATAAAGACATGAGAAATGGAAAAAAAGACATATGGTAATAAAAGAAAATGAATCATAACTTTAATATTTGGGTAATACAATTCATTTAGACAATCATGAACATATCACCAAGGTTCAACCCCATGGTGTCATAAAAATTTACCAAGGATATTCACCAAGGTATCGTGAAACTTGTCATCTCTTGAGATTAAATTAATTACCCAATGCATTAGAGTTATATCAAGGTGAACCATTTATATGTCGTTATTTTCTTGTAATCCACATATATAATAGTCATACATATCATAAATAACCCAAATAGAATAAAATAAATGGGTTTTATGTCAAAATAGTGATGTTTTTAAAAGGTTCTTGAAAACTAGATCATTTGGTCACTTATAACCCATGTAAATGGAGAGAGGGAAATATGTATGTAAATTAAAAAATCAAATTGATAAATTTTATATATTAATGAATACCCCAAGAAATTAAATTAGATTTTTGTATTCACATATATAAAACAAGAGAATTTTTTGAGAAAATAGATAGATTTTGAGATGAAAATTTTGCAGCATAACGACTATATAACATGGTTTTTGAAAATTTTGAAAAGAGAGGGGATATGGGTCACCCACTCATAAATATCTCATAATACATAATGGGTACATAATAAAAATAAATAAGAACACTATATGAATATTTTAATTGCATACCACATGCAAGGGAAACTTGAATGAAAAGAGAAGGTGTGATTTCTTTTACGAAAAATTCAGCAGCCTAATAATGTCACTTAAAAATATAGAAAAAAATAAATGAGAGAAGGAAGGGTCTCTTATCATTTGGAAATGAAATTTACTTTAATAATAATACATATGAATATACCCCCACATAAAAAGATGGAAACTATAAGACATGACTTAAAGGAAATCGTGACTAAAACAAGAGGGTGGATGGTTCCCTTACTATGAAGAGTGACTTTGAAAGCTCGAAGGATGGGACCATGGGTGGCTTGAGGGATCATTGGAAGGAATAATTGGGTGGAAAAAAGACTATATCTTCGTTCATGTGGATTTTCAAAAAAATGAATGAGGGAATGGCTTCGTGTTTATAGGAAATGTGAGGGATTATTTAATTATTTTCCAAGGGACGCCTCATCGGTTGTATTTTACAATCCATGGGCTTTCCCATGTTATTTTCCCTTGGTATTGTCCACTTGGGACACCTCATAACATATATTACAATTCCAAGGTATACCAGAATGATTACATCATTAATGATGTCATTAATCACACAGAATCTCAAAACATTATTTTTACTATTCACCGAAAAAGATAACATTTTATAAAAATATCATAAATTCAACCTAACCTAATTTCGATTCAATGAATTCAAAAATCACCTAAATTTTATGAATATAATTTTATAAATATTTTTTATATAATTTTTAAATAAAATCATTATTAATTCAAAAAAAACAACTCTAAAACTATAACTTGTTTTGTAACACCTTGAAAATGTAATTGAGGTCCCATAAAATTATAGTATAACCATAAGACAATAAAGTAATAATTTATGATTAAATTTTTGGAAAATTTATTTTCATTTTAAATTATTTAATTAATTATAATATTTTAAATAAAATATTTATGTCCTACAAAAATGACAAAACATATACTATAATTGTTCGTTCAATTTTAAGATGTCTAAATTGTTTTTATACTTTCAGGGGTGAAGTTTTTATTTTTTTTGGAGGATTTACTATTCATTTCTATTCATAACGGTATGTTACTATTAATTATTTACTATTCACTAAAAATTTTATTAGACTCAAAATTACTTACTAATCACAATAGCAGAAGACCATTTTTTGAAAATTATTTCACATTATTAATTATTTGAAGTTTACATGAATATTTGTAAATACCCTTTTTCCAAAATTCATTAGTAATATGGAAGTATAAATTCCTCCTACATTTATCATGGTATTTTAAATTCACCAACTTTTACATAATAAGAAATAACAATTTTATTTATACAAAACATTTACACAAGTAACTAAGCTTACGTTACATATCCCCTTATAACACATGCATGAGACCTAAGTGTAAGGTGTTTTATGGTGATAGAATCTCTGGGTAGCTTGGAAAAAATTTCCAAAGTGGTGATTTCTATCAGCTTTAACTTCTCCCTTAGGCGATTTCGTTCGAGCTTCACATGTTGAAGGTCAGCTTGGGCTTGGTCCAGAGAAAAGCCCAATGATGTTACCTCTTTTCCATGCTCCAACAGATGGGCTTTGTATGGCCCTAGTCTACTACATGAGGCCATCGAATCTTCATTCTATATTAATTAAACAAGTTCACTAGTATTTATATACAATAATTATAACGTTTAGAGTTTAGTTTCCAATGGTCATATTGACCAACAGTCATATAACAGTTGAAACCCAACAGTATCATTTTAATTATTCTCAATTCATTGATTAAAGGGTATAGATTTGTTGAGTATAAAATAATATAACACACAAAATTAGGAAACATATATTATTCAAATATTTGGGTCATTACATCATTTGTAAGGGATGGATTAGGGTTTCTTTTATAAGTGCGGGGAGTGGAATTTTAAAAAATAATCATTCCTTCTTTGTAAAATCAATAAGTTTTTATAGCAAGACACAAAAAAATCAATGATGTGTTTTGGTATATATTTCAATCATATATCAATTAATGTTCACCTGTATAGAAATATTTTGTTACTTTTAGTCATTACTATATTTATCTCATTATACCCATTTTCTGTGGTCACTAACTTTTAATGTGGTAACATATTTTTATGCCTAAAAATGAAATTGAGATTATTAAATAATTTGAAAATCAGTATTCTAAATATGAAATAATTTTTATGAGATACAATTTCTAAATCTGAAAAAAACATAATAACATATAATTCAAAAAAGACACTTTTTTAGAAAAATGTATTTTAAGCCTAGAAATGTATTTATTCTTCTTACATTCCAGGTAAAAATAATTAAATTAATTATAAATTATGTTTTTATATTTAATAATAATTATTTTAATTAAAATCATTATTCAATAGTGATGAATTTAGTTTATTAAGATAAAAATAAATAACATATTAAAAAACATTCTTTGAAATATTACTTTTTAACATTAAAGGATTTTATTCTTATTTATATCAAATTAATAATAAATGTTTGAATTTTTACTAATTTATATATATATAATAAATCTAAATAGTTTTAAAAATCCAAATATGGTAAATTTAACTTCAAAATAAAAAAATATAATATATAATCTAAATTGTATTTTTAGGTAAAACAATTTTGTTTCTCCATGAATCATTAAATTTTTATTATTATTAATTTATCATTTCATGGAATTTTTTAATTATTTTACTAATAATTTCTTTTATTTTATCGATCCATTTTTAAAATAACAATTAAATATAATTTATTTAACAAAAAAATGTATAATTTATAAAAAAACATCAGAATAAAAACTTTTTTCACCGATACTAGTATCATTTAATAATATTCCAAAATTATATATTTTTTTTAAAATAAATTATTTATAGTGTAAATATATATTTGATATCTAAATAATGTGTATTTATATCAACTCCATGTCGTAAATTTTTAGTAGGTAATATGTTTACAACTGTTATACTCATTGGCTATATAGCTTTTTAATTTAATTCATATATTGTATGATTTATTTCCAAAAAAAGTGTCTATTAAATATAAAGAATAAAACAAGACTATTAATGGGTTATAATTCATACTTAAAATGTTAAATGTACGGTCCCTTTGATATGTATTTACACATGAATTCTGCCAAAATTCTCCAAAAAATCTAGTTTCACCCTTAAAACATTCAATTTATATTATATATCAAGTAATAAAATTAAATAACATAAATTGTGTTAATATAATTCTCCTAATAAATTGAATTCTTGTCCTTGAGAAGTTAGAAATAATTAGTGTTGTCAAAGAGCTCTGTCTAGTGTTAACTCATTAATGTTTCATGTTCACACGTCACACGTCACATTTTACACTTTTTCTTTTTTCCAATGTATATGTATTAATGGGATAACATGAACACACAATAATTTATCCAACAAATCAATAATATGATGGGTTTTATATTTGAAACTAGTAGCTAGATTCAATTTGACTAGATCCTAATTGATAATGTGTGAATGGTCTAGAATAAATTTCCCTAACTATGGATATAAAACATATAATGTATGGACCTTTAATTTTTAGGGAGTTCAAACTCATACAAAACATACATGATACACTGAATAACCTCGAGGGGTCCCACATATCAAAGTGATAACATGCCACATTTTCTGATCCGCCTATGTCTTATATAAGGAGACACCCAAAATAATACATGGTCACCTACTGTAAAATAAAAATATCATTTTCAATGATTGAAATGTTACTTTTGTATAATTTTTATCAAATATATAAATTTCTTAAAGAATTTTATATTTTCTATCTTCTCCTATACTATACTCGATCACACAAGGGAAGTGTCATCTCCTTTCACCTATCATAGAGAATAATGACCTGGTCTTCCATAATGTTCCTCAAAGTGAGCAGGACCAATAATAATTTCATGACTAATACTTTTTTATAACTCATAAAATGAGATATGGTCCTCCCAAAATCCACCAAAATCCATCACAAATTCCCTGACAATTTCTTCTAATATCGTTATTTTCCACTCATAATTCTCAACCATCTATTCATAATATGTGATGCTAGACTTCAACTTTATACCCATTTCTTGATGAAAATACGTTTAAAACATGGAAGTGGTCCTAGGATCCCAATTATAATTAATATATTTTTACATAATATGGGGATTATTGTCTTTTAATTCATATATATTTTCTAATTTATCCATTTAATGTGTCTCCCAATTTGGTATAAAATGAGTTGATTTGGTTAATGTATTATAGACTACTTACATTGAATCGTACTACCTGAGGTTATTTATAAAATATATAATAAAATCCATTTAAATTTCTTCCTAATTTTATAATTAAATCAATAGTGGTTAAAACGTTACCTCTAAACATTTTTGTTCCGCCTTTACCTTATAACTGGAACGAACTATTGAAACAAAATTGGAAACCACTTTCTTAATAACCATTCTCAAAAATAATTATTTGATATCCTTATATATTTTTCTATCACTGAGGTGAATTTAATGTCTATAATATTGAAAGTTATCATATACATACTTTAAAACAAAAAAGTTAATAATAACTGAATTTGGAAATAAAACATTAAATCAATCAATTTTGATCTTCTCTCTAAGGGTACTTATATGGAATAAAAATTTCAGTTGAGTTTTAAAATTTTATTTGATGCTTTCTATTTTAAATGATTGAGTTTGAATTTACTTTTCCCATTTTGGGTGTCACAGATTCATAATGGGTGATGATAAAGGCGGTTTTTATTGGAATATAGTATATTACATAAACAAATATATTATAGGAGTCTTTGTGTACCCATTTATTGATATATAGGCTATAAGATTACTCTAGATTGACCACCAAGTGGATAAATATTGGTATTAGTTTCAGGTGGCCATCGAGTGTCCAATGGTTATCTACTAATTACCCAGTATGATAATTAACCTCATTTTAATAAGGGACATTTCCATATATTTTAGTCTTGGTAATTTGGGATGAATCATATTTTCTTCCTTCTAGATGAATAGTTATCCAGGTTGCACATCTATAATTATCACTATTTCTTCCCTAACTTCCATTTAAAAAAACATTCTTCATTCAACAATGGATTTATGATCTGTTCAATACATTGTGACAAATATGTTAATAGTATCTTCCCCCTAGTGTTTTATTTCAATGATGTTGATGTTTAACTATTTATTTTTTTCTAATTCAAATTTCCCATAAAATTTTGAACTATTTTGTATATCTAGTGATTGAGGATGGATTAAGTATCCAATCCTTAATTATATGGTTGATTTAACATTATGTATGATATATAAACATTATTCGGAGATTTAATTCACTACTCAAGTTTTTTATTGTGATTTCTAAATTTATCCTTGATGAAGTCATTTGAAATGGAATTGGATATTAATTCAATAAGATGGTAGGATTAATTTGGGATTACCACATTAATATGGGGGTGAATCAGTGTAAGGTGTATTTTTTATCCTCTATAACACTTATCCCTTTCATTATCTCTATCACTTGGTAAGCGAATAATTATCTTGACTTTTTCCCCTATGGTTTGCAACCATGCGCATAAAATATTAAAGCACAATGGACACCAAGGGTTTTTAATGAGTCTCATATCCATTAAGGATCATTACATAGGGTATATTTGTTATTATTCAATGTATGAAACTTACTTTTTATTATCAAATAATGTAAAATAAAGGGAATGATCTTGAATCATTCTCATAGCACCAACTAGGTACAATACAAGATATTAAATGTTTCATAGATGAAGGAAGTCAGCCCTCTCATCCTAAAGTGAATAAAAACATAAAAAATGTTTTTTTCAATATATACCCATAGATGTAATATTCATTCTCAAAATATATTAATCACACGGATTGTCTCTAACACATTAATCCAAAGAGTTGTGTGAAAAATTCAATAATCAAGGGCTGCATTGATGATCTTCATAATTTTACAATATAGGAATATATTGTAAGATGGATACTCAGATATTTTTTTATATAGTACATACAATAAATCATCTATATGTAGCACTAGTTCCATATTCTCTCTATTCAATACCAAAGTTATACAATTTTGGATGTATCAGATCTATCACTTTATATGAGAATTTATTATTTTAAAACATTTAAAATCACTAGTTTCTTAGTATTGTATTTATCTAATTTATAGTCATTGTACGTGAATATTATCCTGAGCATTTAGATCCCCATATATCTCCACAATTCATTTCACATCGGGATTTCTTAAACCTAACAGTGTGAATTCATTCATCTATTTCCTCATAATTCATGAAAATTTATTATCCTAGTTAACCAAAATTATATGTCTTTCTCCATATAGATAATAGCATACTATTGATTCGCATTTAAATATTCACAAAAAATTAGATTCCGAGTTCAGATAAAAATTTCACAAAAGATTTCGTTATTTAGAAATTCATGAGGATTTCTTTTTTATTTTTCAATTTCAAAAGATTCTTTGAATTATGGAATCATTCTAGCATATTCCTCATTATGCTCGAACTCAGGTTCATGTTACAACATTATCACATGCAAGAATATAATCTCAATGGAGAAATTCATGTCTCCATGTCATGAGAAGAACCCTCACAATGTTAACTCCAATATATTTCATCATGAAGTGATCTTTTATGGTGTAATAATTTATATTTCGTTTATTGTAGTGTAAATACATATAAAATGGTTTAGTTATTCTTCCATTATTATATAATGATTATTCCATAGTACAACAACCTCAGAATTTATAGAATCAAGGATGAAACTCAAACAACATATTACGGTTCAATCTCAAGGATTATCCTTTAGCCTATTGTAGGATGATTTTTTCTCAAAATATTATCCTCTATTTAATATGAACCTTTCATGATGCAGATCAAATCTGTGGTATGAAAATTTAGATCCCCATGGGACAACAGTGAGTTTATCTTCTTACGGCGTAGCAGACAGTGGCAATGGGGAACTCTTGCACATAATCCTCCTCCGTAAAAAGTTGAATATGGTCCTATAAAATAATGAAGTGGATGAGAATAATTTGATCAAGAGAAAATTGTAATTTGAATATTTTTTTAATGGGTGAATATTTCACAGTATTCTCATGTCCCATATTAGACTTGATTTTTTTAATCCTTAGATTAATAAAAAAATCTGTTTCATCATCCTCTCTATTCTGTAGTGGTGTTTGACACCTGAAACAAAGATTAAATGGGTCGTGAGACACCATTACATGGCCCATGTGTACTCATCACATACTATGTGAACTCCATCTATTACTTCATTTGAAATCTATAGAAGCACATTCACATGCCTTCCCCCAATGGTTGGATTGTTCTATCCTCTCCGTCATGGTTGACCCATTGGGTCAAATGAGTTTGGTCGAGGGGACCATTATTTGGCATTGGTTTAGTATTTTTTTCAAAAATGTCCACTCAATTGTATAATTTTTTTACCAAGTGTATAATTCTTAATGAGATCATGATTACTTCTTCCAAATGATCCATCATCATAAATAAATTTACTCTCTCTTTTTTGCATTACTTTCAATTTTCCTTATGATAATAAATATTTTCATGATCTAACACCGACTTAAATATTCAAAATAAGAATTTTTAATATTAAATATTAAATAAATGATTTACATTCACTTATTATGATATTTTATGAAATGAATAATAATTTACCACATGTTCTTAAACCAATGGGTAATAGGTCATAAATCATCATACTTACAAGGAGAACCACTCAAACATGAAATCCAATTTTATAAAATAAATCCATAAAAATTATCCAAGAATCCCGACTTCATAAAAAATATGATATGATCAGTGAACTAATTAGTGATGGATCTCAAATAATTATAAAACATAGTTGGGAACACCATTGAACATCTAAACTATTCATATTCTTCAAGAAATATTGATATATTTACATTATATGCTTCATCACATACTAACTCGTTGATAATAAATATAACACAAAGCCAAATTAGGGCCTTTAATATCCCTCTTTGTATTTGTTGTCAATACTAATTGAAAATTTCATGTAAATATGTCAATCCAATTTTCTGATATGATTTCTTTCATCTCCCCCATTTCTCAATTAAATTTTCATTTTTTCTCCCCCCTAATTGATAAAAATTTCAAAGAACCTAAGAGAGGATGGTATGAATTCCTTATTAAGAAATGTGTCAAAAATTATTCCACTGTATGTATACATGGGATAAATCGGTGTAACAAACAAGAGTGTCCAATTTAGGAAAACAAATTTTCCCTTATCAATTTAGAATATGATAACAATTGAGATCCCAAAACATGTATCTTTCCTTAGAGACTATTCAATTATTTATAGGTTGATAGTAATTGGGTGATACCAATGGATTTAACGTAAATAAATATTTTCTTATATCAATTGTTTAAATAATATTCTCAAGAAAATATAAACCTGAAATTACTACACTCATCTCAATAAGTGGATTAACAAATTAAAGTATATTTTAATGTTTATGTTTGTAAAATAAATATTGGAATTTCTACATGATTCCTTTTTTCATGTCATTTATTCATTTAAGCTACCCCCCTTAGGATCAATATTCTTTTCAAATTTTAAAATGGATTTTATTTTAAACACACATACCATATAAATTAATTTTTGAACAAGTACCATCTTGAGTTTTTAGATTTTTTATGATATATAAGACTCTGATAACTTCTTTGGTTACTCCCCTTTAAGGGATAATCCCCATCTTCACTTCAACAAGATGGATCTTATCATTAGTTTTTATTCCAAAAGGCAGTTTCTATTAGAATAAATAATTTTGATCTCATCCATGATAGTGACTTCACATTTGTTGATCAGTTATGGTTACTTAATCATCATCATATATGCTGATAATTAACCTTTTTGTAGAAAATAATCTTGTGGATAACATCAGATAGATTAAACTAGGATTTTTCCTTCCATTAAGGATGTAATGAATATTCTATCCTTTTTAACTAGATCACTTATGCTTTCTGGAAAAAAATTATTTTTTTGTGAATTATAAATTCTATAAGAATATTAAGACTCCATCCCCCTAAATATGTGAATATATAAGTGTTTAAATCATCATGGAAAATCTATTTCATCAGGTATTTTTTTGGAATGACGACTGATAAATCATTCTAATATGGAACAATTAATATCAGCTATATTTATTCTTGGATAATTTTATTTGGTTCTCCATTTGAGAACTATCAAAACCTTGAATTTCTTACATAAATAAAATATAAATATATTATATTTTATTAATGGAATAATGTGGAATCCCATATGCTTCTTAATGTGAGAGACAATATTGAGAACAATTTCACCACCATGAAAGTCCTATTTTTTTCTCTATTTGAGATTGAAATTTTCATATTGATCTTTCTTGATTTCTAATTAGTTTTGTGTAGAATGGAATATTTTCATTATTTTGTGACCCCTTTGTGTGTACCATTAATTTCCAAACAATCCATCAAAGAATACTCATCACTTCATGCCTCCTAGATCTTTTTTCACAACTCTTCTTGAGTTAGAGTTATGGAAAAGAATTATCTGATATGTCTCAATCATTTTTAAAACTTCCACATAGTACTCCTAAGATTTTATTGACATCATCTATTGAAAATATCTCATAAAATTTTATTTATTTATGTGGAATATTATGTTTACCATTTCACACGATTTTTCTCGTGCATCTTTTTTTTACTCATAATCTACCAAAATTTGGGCTCGATTACTAAAATAACAATACATATCATCTTCCTATATTTTTATTACATAAAATTTTAATTACATTGTATAAAAGAGAAGATATTTTATGGTTTAGTTACTTGAAAAAAGGGACATAATATATTAAAAATTATAACATAATTATCATACAATTGAAATTATTATTAAAAGTTTAATATTATGAAAATTTACTACATCTTATAAACTGGGTATATACATTAAAGGAAAGTGTTTGCGTAAGGACCAGCAAGGGAAATCAAGGGGAAAAATATTGAATTTGATATTGAGGAATATAAATAGGAACACGTGGAATATAATTATGGAATGAAGCAGAGTACGTGAATTATATTATAAATAAAAAAACATGAATCAAAACTTGTAAATTTGGAAACAAAATTTAATTTATACATTAATAAGAATATAACCATGGTTAATCAATACGGTGTCATAAAAATTACCAATGTTAGTCACGATGATATTGTATTAATTATCTTCTCTAGATGATAAAAAAAAATTAACCAATGAATTAGAGTGCTATCAGGGTGCGCCATTAATGTTTATTAATTTTAATATGATCCACATAGATAATAATAAATCAATCCATTATTTTAAAATCATGTAATTTCAAAAGTTCATTAAAAATGTGATATTTGTTTTGTCATTTTTAACCATTAAAAAGGGAGTGTTGGTTTTATATATTTCAAAAAAAGAATGAAATAAATAATTTTAAAATATTTATGAATACCCATGGAAAATTAAGAGGTTTATATATTCACAAAAAAAGAAATAAAAGGTGATTTATTAAAGATAAGAGAGAAACATTGAGAAGTAAATTTAGCAGCCTAACAGGTATAAAACATGGTTTTAGAGAATGGAAAAATGAGAGGGAACATGGGTATCCAATTGATAAAAAAATTTATGGTAAGATATTAAATAAAAAGTAATTAATATAGATTTACCATAACATTCATAAGACATATATAGAAAGGGGTTTATTAAATAAAGATAAAAGAAGGAAAATTCCATACCTTGAAAAGTAATTCCATGAACACGAAGATTAGGACCTTGTGGTGCTTGAGGACACATAGGGAGGAATCCTTAGGAGGAAAATATATTTTATATTCATAGGGGATGAATTGTCAGTTAAAACAAATGGGAAAATGGATGGTAATTTATATAAAAAGTGAAGGATTGTTTTATTAATTTCCAAATATAATCCATAGAAACATCGGTTGTGGAAAATGAAAAACCATGGGATTTCCCATGGTAGTTTCCCATGATATTGGACACATGGGACACATATTATGTTATTTTATTCCAAAAGAGACGAATATAATTTTATATTACATATATTTTTATAGAAAAGTAAAGATATTTCAAAATAACTTTTTTAAAGTTAAAGTTTCAATTTTAGAATTTGGAAAGTAAATTATATATTTTAAAATTGATTTAAATATATTATAATATTGGATATTAAAAAAATAAAATATTTTATGTCATGGATTGCAGTTAATTAGTTATTAAATCATTATTACATAATTATGAATTCATTAAGCAAATCGAAAAACTCAAACTGTATTTTAACTATTAAAAAGTCTTTTATAAAATTATCATAATTTCACGGTAACATAATTTCAACTCTATGATATCAAAAATGATATTTATCTTTTCATAATAAATATCTAAATATGAAAATTATATCTTTTAAATATAAATATCATTATTTATTTTAAATAATAGCATGTTGATAATACATAGTAAAATTTCAGACACCTAAAAAAAATTATAAAATTTAAATTTAAATAAGTTTGTTTCTATCATAAAATTTCATTAAAATAAATATTATTCATAATATATTAGTTTATTATAAATATTTCATATTTTATGGAAAGTAAAATTTTTATTCAAAAAAAATTTATGAAATTCCATATCAATTTTATTAAGAAAAACAATTCATAAAACATAATTTATTGAATTAAAATTTTGTTTAAACAAAGGAATTACACACTTTGGTCTAGACATGTAACCCCTTGTTACACATGTGTACGCCCTAAGAGTAAGGTGTGTGATGGTTATTATTTTTTGGGGTGCCTCAGCTTAGATCTACTGAGTGGTAAACTCCACTAACTCCAACTTCTCCCATAAGAGATTTCATTCAATATTCAATTTTGATTCCTCGATTGGTCTTGATCACGATCAAACTCTAGTGATGATAAATCCATCCCATTCCCTGATAATTTGGATTCAAATGGCATGACACTACAGGTTGAGTCTATTTAATCTTCTTTTTGAATTAATTATAATTTTATAATTTTACTTGTAACCACTAATTATAACATTGTAATTATTATCAAGAGTATAGTCCCTAATAGTAATGTTGAGAAATGTTCATAATTGACCAATGGTCATATATCAGTCGAATATATAGTAAAAATTTCCATTTATAATTACTTCATTGTTAAAGAGATATCATTTTCTTGTTTATAATATAATATAACACATATTTTCTCAGGTAACAAATATTATTCAAAAATTTTGGGCCATTAGAATTAATGCATCAATTGAAAAATCTACTATCATTTTATCACTTCCAAAAGTTCTTAGATCATGTTTAGGATAGTCTAAACCATAATTAACACATATGTTATCATAACTTAAATCCATTTAACCCATTTAGCGAAGAATGTTTTCTATATTCTTGTTTTCACCGAACCTAATTTTTTTATACTTAAGATCCTTATCTGAATTCCATTCATGGAGCACACAACACATATTCCTATTTTAAAAAAGGGGGAAAAATTATTCATCTTATTCAATTATTTTTTATTTATATTTTTTTATGTCTAGTGTTGGATATATTTCATATATACAGTACATGAAAATACTCAAAGTTTGCGCTCCATTATAATTTGAGAATTTATATATATAATATTCAATATGTTTCAAATAATAAAATCCAATTAGAGTGGTGAAATATCCCTTGGATTCCAACAGTTAGAATCACATTGGTATGACCACTCTAAGAGGGGGTGAATTAGTGTGAGATGAATTTTTTATCCATTAAAACTCTTATCAAATTATTTATCATTATCCCTTATTCATTAAATAATTCTCTTGACTTCTTCCCATATCATTATATGGAATGCGCTTAAAATTTTAAAGCACAGTGGACACCAAGGTTTTTTAACAATGTTCATCTCCCTTGAGGACTAGTACCTTTTTTACTATGGTTATTATCATATACACACAAATTCCTATAAATTATTAAATAAATTAATACTAAGTGTTTGATCATGTAATCATTATCCTAACACCAACAAAGTTAAATGCAATATATTCAATGTTGTATAGGGGTAGGATGTCAGCCTACTCCTCTTGAAATTTATGAAAAAATAGAACATTTATTCTATGGAAGACACCAATAGATCTTATATTCTTTCTAAAACTACATAAATAATAGGGGTTTCCTTGAATTAAACAGTTAGAAGTGTTGTCTCAAAAATTTAGAAATAAAGGGATGCCTCGATGATCATCATACTTATACAATAGAGGAATATATTTTATTGAAGATTATAATATTTTTTCTTCATATTTACTGCATAAAAATATTTCTTTATATGTAGCACAAATTTCCCATTCACTCTCTATTCAATATATTAGAGGTATTGATAGCACATAAGTCATTGTGAATTCCCACATGGATACAAAAAATTAATAATTTGATAAATTAAAATAACCTAACTAAAAAATAATGTAATTGGAATGTATGAGGGTTGAACCCATAAGGACATTAAATATAATCCATATTAATTTCAGGAAATTAAAATATTATTAAATAATAATTTTAAAGGAGAAAGGAAGATTGAAAATATATTTCTTTTTGAAATCAAATGAAGGATCCTTCCGTGTTCAATAATTTCCATGTTAGTATTCTAGGGATTTAAATAATGTTTTGGTCATTTATATTTTTTTATCAGAATTGGGACTTATCTGTCCTTGGTTTGGGGATCTTAATATAATCCAATAATCTCACCATTCATATGACAATGTACTTGGTTTTATTAGAATAATAAGTGACCCAAAACCCTATTTAGACATATTTTCTATATAGTCCATGATAGCCATAAACAAACTATATCACTTAGTTTATAAAATTGAACTATAATATTTAGATCATAGAAAATAGTTGTAAAATGTAAAAAGATGAATATTTAGAATTGATAAATAAATTTTACATAAACAAAACATGACTATAAATATAGAATAATACCTAACCAACACATACCCATAGAATAACATAATCCAAAGCAACTTAAATACCCTCTGAAAATCATTAGTATGAATGAAGATATAGCTAAAAGACATTGATAAATGGAAGTGGTAAGAGGGCCCTAGATCTTGCGCTCCCATCTCTAGCCATCGTTTGTGTATTTGGTACCTGGTCTTTAGTAGTGTGGTAAAGTGGCTTCAAATTTATAATCATTAAAAATACAAATCTAAGTCAGAAACATTAAATTTTTCCATATTATGGGTTCACATCCTATCTTGGATTTAGGTCATGATTGTCTGGGGAAACTCCTCCTGCAGATTCTCCCACCATTGGACTCACCTTCTAAATGAATTTTAGGATGTGAATGATCTTCGTTGAACACTAAAATGTTTTGAAAACTCTATTTTAAATTTTGAAGTCAGGGAGAATTTTCTAGCAATGGTTTTAAACATATATTGTCACAATCTATAAAAAATGGGTTTGCCAAACATGTTTCATGGTGAAAAAGTGGAAGTCACACTGTGAATTCCCCAACCCCCTCTACTTTTATGTATTTTTACATTACTTATGAATGATTTAATTTTTTCATATACTAAATGATATTAATGATTTTAATTCCATTTTCTAGTATTTGAAACATTGTTTCATCCCAATTAAATAATTAGGACCCTAATAAGCATCTTATGATCGTCCTTCATCATGAGAATCCATCATTCAATGGAAATGGTGATCTGTTTGGGATCTTCTTTCTCATTTTTCATCAATCCTAGTATCATAAAAAATATGAACAAAACAATATAAACATTTTAATGTATGTACATTTATTTTTAACTGATCGGTCGATTTATTATTAAAAAATGTATACAAAAAAATTTAGTATCAGGTATGCTGCAGTTTCTAAGTGAGATCTATCTCTTAACACACAAATTTCTTCCCATTAAAACAGTATTAAATAATAGTTTTTCATTCTTATTTATCTCTAATTTGTATTCAATATATTGTAATATTATCCCCAATATTTGTATACCAATTTATCTACACAATTCACGATACATCTTTATTTCTTTAACATGGCAGTATGCATTCACTCACATGGAATATCATAATGTAGATAACTTCATCATCAAAGATATATAAATAAATTAGTCTTGCTTCATGTGGATATGATCCTACATTTTATTCTCATTAAAATATTTTTAAAAAATCCACTTCATGTATAAAAAATAACATCGTTTAATATTTTAGTGTTTTAAACTCCATTCAAGTTTCATCCTAGTTTTTCAATATCATTGGACACTGTGAATCAAGTCATTGTAATCGATTCTTCCTCCACATCCCTGGACTCACATGCATGTGAACACATTATATTATAAATGAATATAATCTCTATGATTCAATGCAATTCTCTTCTATGTGATACAAGACAAAAAAATCAACTTCTGATATATTTCATTATGGAGTTTTATTCTACATCATAGCTATTTGTATTTTGTTGTTGTGGTGAAATGAAATCTACAATAGTGTTGTAATTTCTCCCTTATGGAATAGTTATTATTCCATGTTGAAGAATCCTTAAATGTTCCCAAATCATGATTAAACTAAAACTTCATCTTATAATAAAATCTCAAGGAATAGGGTGTAACCCACTATAGGATAATATTTTCTCAAAATCTTATCCTCTATTAAATACAAACCTCCCATGATGTAGAGAAAACTACGGACTATACATTCAGATCTCTAATGGACTATAGTGAGTTGATATTTAATGTTTCAGTATATATTGGGTTCAAGGATATTATGTGCATAAACATCATTGGTCGGAGGTTGAATCCAATCACAAAAATGTTCAAGTAGGTGAGAATGATTTTATCAGGTAACCACAGAAATGTGTGTATGTTTATTAATAGGTTAATTGTACATGTCCTACTCATATCACACACAAGAATTTCATTTTTGACTTAATGTTTATAAATAACATTGTTCCATAATTATATTGAGTATTAAATGGCATTATACACCCGAAAAACTACACACACTACCAAAACGAGTCGTATCACACCATTGGGTAGTCTACATGTACCTAGAGCTTTCCATGCACATTCCATGCATGACTCTCGTATGTTCTCTGAAAACCCCTTCACACATCTACCTCGTAAAACTAGATAGGTCGATATTATCTCTCATGGTTGACCCCTTGGGACCCACATATATGTTTGAGGGGATCCTTGATTGGCTGTGGGATGGCCCATTTTTTAAATATGGACCACTCAAATATACCAAGTGATTTACCCTATGTAGAGTTGTTAGGTCAAACAAGATGACTTATATCAAATGATTCATCATGAAAAATATATTTATACTATCTCTTTTTGTGTGGGAATAAAATATTTTATTATTCAAATAAATATTTTCATGATCTTCCACCTTCTTAAATCTTCAATATAAGAATTATTCTTATGAAGCCATCAACAGATGATTTACCTTCACTTATTTTGGTTTTTTAAACAATGTGAAATGAATTATAACATGTCCTTAAATAATTAAGGACTATATCATCAATTATTTTACATATAAGAATTAATTATCGATCATGTCATCCAATTCTATAAAATTAATCTGTAACAATTCCCTATGCATAACCACTTTATCCAAAATATGATATTAAATTTGAACTTATTTGGAATAGATCTCCAATATTCAATAAAAAATTCTTGGGAAAACCAATGAACTTTTATGGTGTTCTTATTCTTAAAGACATATTTACATGTTGACGTTAATTAATTTTCTTTAACTAACTCATTGAAAACAAATAAAAAACAAACAGAAACTAGGATCTTTAAAAAAAAAGAGGAATAAATTTATATGGATTACATTATGGGAATGAAAATCAATTTATATTGTGAAAACATAATAATTGGATTTATGTTGATCATTCATTGTGATTTAATGTGATTTTTAAAGAATTAATAATCTATAATTAAAGATAAATTTTATAAATGAACTAATGTGTTTTTAAATTTTCGGGTTGTGGTGATTTTTTATATAGATATGTTATATTCTGTGGACTATAAACCATTTTTTATATATAATTATTTGTACTGATTTTATACGATTTAATGGAAACACAAATGACACTTTATAAGGATAATTCCATAAAATTGATATTAATTTTCTATCATTTATTACTAAAATTTATTTATGGTAGTTTTTTAAATATTAATTAAGTGTTAATATAGTCTATGAGTTAAATAATCGGATTTGGATTAAAATTATCATACAAATGGTGCTTATAAATGGGTTTCATATGATATATATACTATTTTTTTATGCTATAAAATAATATTTAATAATAATATAGTATATATTTTTATTATTTAATTTACTTATAATTTAAAAATATGTTCTATAAATGCATGTGAATGTATTGTAACCTGGTTTGATGATATAAGCTAGAAATAACATCATTGTTTATTAAAAAAGATATTTTTGTGTAAAATTCATGTGGTTGAGTCACAGAATGATGTTATTGAGTAATGATATCAAATTAATGACTTATGAATGAATGAGTATTGGGTGGTAAATTATTAGAAGAACCCATCATGTTATGTTTCATGTTGTAAATTTTCTTATTTTTTTGGAATATATTTTGTTTCCAAAAGTTTTGTATGAGTACCTAAATACCTTTCACTTTTTAAAAATAATTCAATGTCAAAATTATTGATTAAAAGGAAAATATGATGGGTTTTCACATGGTGTGAATGATTTTTTCAATGATGTAAATGAATTTAGTGTGTCACAAATTCTTTTTAATTCAATTCAAGAGAAATTAAATGATCCAAGATGGATACTTATTATTCATGGGTAAATGAATTAATAAATATAAAACATGATTTAGATGTTGAAAACTGTTAGAGTGTGATGTATAAGTAAATAAACGATACTATAACATTAAAAATGGTTAAATATTTGGGTGAACATTCCAAGGTGGATGAATAAGGGATATAGAATATGTTTCATATTTTATAAATTATGGAATTACTATGGGATGGATAAAACATTTCTTAAACATGTCATCATGATTTTAAAGTGAATGAATGGATTATGAGATGAAATTTCATGGGTTTTAATTATGTTAAAAATGATATAAAGTTTATTAATGATGGTTGAAATTGAATTGAAATATTTAATGATATTTCATTGATTGGATAAAATAGAATATAAATTATGATATTTATTAGATATAATGTGAGGGTGATATATATTTCAGAAAACATGTGTTTTGAAATCAATATTAAATTTTCAGTAGAAAATTCATTAATATGAAATTGAAATGTGGAAATTATGGAGTTTTGGGTATATGAAATAGAATTATATTGTGGTATTATATGATAAAAACAAATTAAAATTATTTTTTAACACATATTGATAAATAAAGCATTAAATTATTCAAAGGGGGTGTTGAATAATATGAATTGAATTAATTATTTAATGAGCACTAGTATCATGTTTTAAAATTATTTTAAAAAAACACTGATCTGATGTCCATGAATTATTATTTGTATAAGAACTAGTATGTTGTGATAAATTTTTAATTGAATAAGTACTAAATGATTTAGTGGAATTGATTGAAAATACATTAGTGGGATCATTAAATGATATGATAATTATGATGATATGATTTAACATATTGTGATATATCCATTGATTTATTTGAGAAATATGTGGTTTCTTCTAACAAGTTAGGTGGGACTTATAATGAGGTGTGATATGATATGAGACATGTCCAGTTTGATTTTTTTTCTATGTTATTTTTTGTTACTAACTATTTACTAAAACAATGGTATGATGTGAGATATTATTGGAGATAATATTTTGTTATATTATTCCATGGTTCTAACCATATATTTATTATTTAACATGATATAAAGGTATTGATCTAGATTTGATGATATGATACATGATTTGATAAAGATAAATATGATTAAAAGTATTTTCTATGGGATATGATGATCCTTGAAATGAGTTACAGTGGGGTTCTCCATGTATATGGTTGGGAAATTTTTAAACCATGTGAATAGATGTGGAATCTTAGAAATAAATATTAGAATTACATTGGTATTTGTCAAATCATGAATAATGTAATTTCAAGGTGGCGTCATTTTAATTTGAAATTATTTAATGCATGGTATTTTTTAATTAAATTAATTGCATAAATTATAAAATTCAAATATGTGTATGATTTGACCCATGATATGTTTATGATCCATCATGGCATCTTACTAAGACTTATTTCTTACATTTTGTATATTCTCATCTCGTGGACATCCTTTTGTGGCATATGTTTATACAGAAAAGGGACATGAAGCCAATATAACTGGGAGGATGTGATTAAAACCAGTATAAGAATGTCTAAAGGAGTTTGAGGTTGAAATAGTTATCTATTTTTTGTATTTTTTTAATTTAATTATTATGGACTGATTTGGTATATTTTCACTAGGGTTTTTCTATATACACGTTTTAAAATCAGGGTATTTAGGGATTTTTTTGGATTAATTAGGTATTTTATTCAGAGATATCTGGCATCAGTATCCATTGTGTTTTATGATTACACATTTTATGATTATTTATATTGTTGTTCCATTATTTGTTAAATCAATCCCCAATATATAATTAATACACTTGATCGTAGTTTTCAACCTTTAAAGATCAGGTAGAACATTTGAGTCCATGCGGTGGTATGCTATAATGGCACAACCATGTCTCAATAGGATGTTATAAAACAAAATTATACCGGTTTTATTTTTTGTGACTTCAATACATGGTAATATGGTTGAAAGAAGTCTACATCAATATTTTTGTACATGTTATAAAATATATATATATACATGTTTTTTGGAATAACCATGGTATATGTCTAAGTATCCAAGGAATTATAAGATGGATTTGATATTTTTAATAAGATAGCTGGGTTAATGAATTCACCCTAGCTAAGAGTGAATAATAGGATGTTATTAAATCATTTTGGTATATGGTAACATTGATTAAAAGTTAATTAATGTAGTTATGCTATGATTTTTCTTTGATCTCTGAAATTGATCCTATTCAAATGATTTTATAATAAATAAACTAATTGTTTTTTATTATATAGGGTGTTAATAATGGATTTGTTAATTGAAATCAATTACATTCTTCAACATAATTGACATGATGACTGATATATTCTTATGAATTATAAACATGATGTTTTATATTTATATAATGTGGTATATTGGGTGATAGATGAAATAGGATGAAATTATTAGTATAAATAAATAATGTGATTGAAAGTTTGACTATGTGATTGATTGTATTTAAAATTTTGACAATTAATTTTATGGGTATTAATTGCGGAAGACACACACAAAAACACACAAACACAATCACCCAAACCCACACACACACAGATATATATATATATATATATATATGAAATTTTAAAATAATATTAATTTGATATAGTATTTCTGTTTGGTGATTCATGAAAGTTTGTAATGTGGATCTGATGATAATATAGTTTCTTGAAACTATAATTTTTCATGAACGTCTATGCATTTAAATTATTTTTATTAGTGTCAATATCAAAAATGATTGATCAATTTAGTTATCTTGATTTAGTGAGAAATTATTTTCAGGGGATTCAAGTCAAATTGGGGGATATGAATTTACTTACGTTATTTTGGAAAAATTGATAAATCATTTATTTGATGTTTTATAGGGATATAGGTTAATTAAATTCATTTGATTATTCTATAATTTTTATTTAGAATTCATGATAGTTTTTTGGGGTAAAATTTTTAATTTGGAATTGGATTTTAAATGGTTTAATGAATGGGTGTGTGAGCTAAAATAAGTTTAGTAATGTTTGAGTGATTTTCAAATTATTTAGAGTGATGTTAGAACATTTTTTGAAATAAATAGTATATATGAAATTAGTATTATATAAATCAAATAAATTTTTATTATATATAATTTTATGATGATAAATTCAAGAGTGTTGTTTGTACATGGATTTATATTATTATGTTTTACAGATATTTTTAATCACATTTTATGTTGTTGATTTATTTTTTTATTCCTGAATAATGGTGATTAATGAGGGTTTTAATTGAATAAGTGAATATAGTGGAGTTTTCATTTTTATATGGAAATTTCTATGGTGGGGAGCATACCATTAATTATTATTTGGTTGATATATTAAGGAATAATAATATTGGAATTTAGATTACATTAACGATTTAGTGAAATAATTTCTTATTGATAGTGGTTATTAGGATTAATATTTTAAAATTAATAGTAGATTGATATGCCAACGATCGAATTCATTCACTAGAGAGTCTTATAGGAACTTTTAAAAAATGTGAATCCTTATGTTGGGTAGTTTTCTAATTTGAATTATATTTTTATAAATTTGAATGAATAAGTTTTGATGTATTTTATGAAGAATGGTTGGAGGGGGTTAATAGATAGGGGAAATAGAGGTGGTCATTACTAGAATGAAGAAAACGAAACTATTGGGTAATTTGTGGGAGGATCTACGTACCAATTGGTTGAGACAAAGAAATAAGATAGGTTCTAGATAATCCACTAAATGGATAATGGTTTTTCACCAAAAGGATATTGGTATTCCTGACATTATTTTAATGAGTGGTATTTTTTTATTGTCCTAATCACATTATTTTTAGGATTAAAAATGTTTCCCTCTTTTCATATGAACAATAGCCATGATAAAATTCATTCAATTACCTCCCTTTATTCTATTATCTTCATATAATGACAATTTCTTAATTTCTCAATTTATTTATGATCTTTTTGATGTGTTGGAAGTAAGGTGGTAACATGATATATATCTCTATGGTTTCCTTAAAATGTATCAATATTTCACTTAATGTATTGTTCTAATTTAATTTTATATTATACATTAGGGTAGTTTTTTATATTTGGTGATTGAGGGATAATTAATCAACCAATACTTGATAATATTATTGATTTAACATGAGGTGGGTGATCTAGACATTCTATTTATTTTTAATTAATTTCCCATGTATAATTAGATTAACATGATGTATAAATTGAACTTTGATATATTATGTTATCATGAAACTAGATATTAATTGAAGAATATGTTAATTGAATGGATTAATATGGATTAATTTATTGTAATGGAAAAAATATATTTTTATAGAATAATTATAAAATATATATTGATCGTGACTTGAAAATATATTTTCTTTTGGAAGAATTAATTTTCTATAATGATAGAGAAAATTTATAAATTATGTGATTTGATAAAAATACATCTTATTTTTCTGAATTTTGATATTTATGTGTGATGTTTGGGTTATTATTAACATTTTTTCCTCTTATCTATTAGTAGTTGGTCGCATAATAATGTCTTTATCTCCAAGGATATTATTGAGTAAAATCCTTATATTCTTCATTGGATATATATCTTCAATGTTACTTGTATTATAGTTCACTTAGGCCTCTTTTTGACTTATGGAATTATTAAGTAGTATGATTTTTTAAAATATAGGGATTATTTCAGCTAAGTATTTGGATGTTAGGTTATTTGTTTGTTCCCATAATTCCCTCTAGAGTTTTTCATGTTTTTATTTTTGATAATTTGGATAAAAATGATTTTTGATGGTATTATATATTCAAATTCAGTTTTTATTTAGGATAATAGAACAATTCAAGCCATAAAACCCCTTATATTTTTATCCACTATGTACCTTTCTGTGAATTCCACTGATCTATTCTAGTGTATGCCATAATGGGTTGAGGGTGGATATCAACATGTTCATTTCATCACTTATACCTATGTGTTTGGTCAGTTGTGTGCTGTTATTTATATTAGGTTTTAACATCTTATGGTTTTCATATCTATGAATCTTTCATCGAGACCAATAATAAACTTTTTCAGTGTTTATATCTTTATTATGTCATTTTATGGACTCTTAGTTTAATCATATAACCCCATAATAATCTAGTCACCTTGTAATAAATGTCTCCCAAATCACCTTAATGGAATAGGGATTAATTGTTCACATGTCCATAAATTCAACATCCAAAAATCATACATTAACTACTAGAGTTGAGGATATATGAAACACCAGTATAAGTAGCTTTTAAACTTCTATAACTATATATAAAATTAAATAAAATAATAACTATTTAAATGAAATTAAATTATAGAAATAGAAGAACATATCCTTAATGAGGTAAACAATTTGAAATAGGTTCTAGAGACATTTTTCTGTCTAACAATTGAAATATCTAGTCTTTAACTCCAACAATGAGTGGACATTAACACATACACATCATTATAATGCATAGTAAGAGAAATAACACAACTATCAACTAGTACTAGTATGTACTAATAAAACACATCGTAAAACCACATTCCTCTTAGAGTGCACATGAAATGTGTGAGAATAATACACTTGATAGGAAACAACTAAGATTAATATATATATATATATACATATATATATGAAATAATATAAAGTTTGTGATTCAGTTCAATATAATAATTAACATAAATATATAACGAAATAGGATTACAGATAATTATGAATAATCATGTTATAGATATTGTAAAGAAGTAAAACAGTTTTATAAAATGAAAAAATTAAATAAGTTCTTATATTGGGTGGTTCAATAACAAAAATACCTTCTTTGATCCTTGTATCATGATTTAAGATCACTAGTACTAGGAAATCATGTATTTGTTCCCGAAAAATTTTAATAATCTGATTTGGGTACAATACATGTTCCACAAGGGAAAAATAATAGTGTATACTCAAGTCGACAAGATCTTACAGCCCATAAATTCAGAAATAGGGTAAGGGGTATAAAAAAGTCAGGGAAATCATGTAGCATGAATCGTATGTCTGATTTAGACACTATAAAATGGGTATATATGTACAGTTTTTATAATGGAAATACTCATCGACGGTGTACCTTGTAATATTTTCTACAAATATATTACCCCCTTTAGATACAATATGGTATATCCCACATATCAATTCATTGGACACACTAAATGTATGTTACTAGATATAAAATCTATATACATGGTAAAAAGGTAGAAATCAAAATAAAAATATAAAGTGACAATCATTCTTATGTAGCTTTTATATCATAACTAACATAATGTCTAATAGAGTGAAAGATAATAAAATATGAATAAGCTACACAAGTTATCATATAAACTAAACATAATTCAATGTAAAATTTGATTTCAAAATAACATGTATAACCCTTAAATAATATTTAATCGAATCTAAAAATATATACAATATCAGTAAAAACATGTCACAAGTGTGATAGGAAATTCTTTTAATGATCTTATAGTGTAATATTTTAGAAACTTAAAAATATTGGGTATGACAAAATTTTAGATTCATTAAAATCCTTTATAAATGGGAGTTAACACACACATGGGAAGCAACTAGTGTCCTTTAATATTTGTCTAATTATATTCCATGTTTAGTGTCTCTCTTAGAGTATATGTATAAAAATAATCTAAGTTGGACAATTAGAGGTAATGTAAGTGTTTAATTTAGTATTCTAATAGAAGAGTAAAACTATTTTAAAATAAAGTATATATAATTGAAATATACTTTAATGAAAATATAAAATTAATTTTCAATGTTGTTAAATGTTTCACTTTAATCCTTTATTTAAAATATATGGATGTTAAGAAATAATTTTAAAATATAGAAAGGTCTTATAAAATAATGATTTGTAAAAATGTGTGTCTAGAATCAAGAACGGGTCCATGATTTTATGAAAATAATTAAATAAAGGATTTTAAGTAAATTATTTTACTTTTGTATGAGAAACTGTTTAATAAAAAAATATGTCTTGATATTACCACATGCATTTATCTTTAAATTTATCCAAGAAATCATCTCTTTATTGATACATTTTTTAACCAAGTCTAAGACTGGATCATGACTTATAACTCATGAAATTTAATGTAGTAATCAATGTTTTTATTAATAATTAATTTACTCTATAAGAATATATGTTTTTAATATTATTCACATTGTATACATTCCCTAACTCACTCCTCTAAGAAGGGTACTTCCATAATCATTACAGGTTCATGAATCATCAAGAGGACAACTAAAAGTTATATATAAATGTTCATAACTCTAACAAAGGTTTATCAGTCAATCTAGTACAAGTAAATTTTATACACCACTTGGTATATAAGTGATACTTTCCACAACCTAATTAGGGATTTATTAAATTGGAAACACCGTTGAATTCATTTAGATGAAAGGTACTATATTTCGTCACTACTCATAATGATTAGGATTCTAGTTATCTCTAGTTACCCTTCACTAGCTTATTAATCATGTTATGTTACACATATATAATTTAAACTATAGAATTTAATCATGGTAAATTATATGGAATGAATTATAAACCTCAAGAAAAAAATATGGACAAACAAATAGAGAAATTATTCTATAAAATGATTCAAAAAATACATAAATAACATTACAAAACTAATTAATCTATCACTATACATAGAAGATAGATTTTTAAACAAAAATAATAATTTTGAAATTTATTCAAGTATTTCAAATATGTAGTTATATAAACATAATATAATTATGTGACTAGGGGATCAATTGAAAAGTATTATTCTAAAATTTTAGTAAAGAAAACAGAATTTTGATTATTAGCTGGAGAAAAATGATGGCAGATAAATCCAAACAAGTACTAAGGGATTTAATATGGGTTGAAACCACCTTCTATGATGTTATTCTTGATAAGACCACACAATGACCCAAATTAATTAACCAAAGTTCCTATTGATTATCCAAACATAATAAATGATAATTTATAAGAGGTCACCCATAGAACCAAAAAGTCTGTATTGAAAATCCAAATGAAACCATTCCAAAACCTAATAATATAAACACTATGATCATAAAAGAAATTTATATAAAGTAATATCTAATTTAGATGGACATAGCATGACCAAAATCATTGTCTCGAATCATTATAACTTAAAATAATTCACTTTTTATCTAAAAATTATCAAAAAAATTGTTAATAGTTAAGAAAACACTCACTTATTACTTCACAAAACAAATTAAGATGAATCCATGAAAGGTGAATGGATTTCATCATTACTCTAGTGAAATAATAAATCTAGAATCCATTTATAGTGAGGAAATAGGGTGAATGAGAAGATAACAAGAGAGGAGAATATTGGATACAGATTACATAACCTTAAATAAAAAATGGAAATCACTCAATTGATGCATGATATTCATGGGATATTAAGTGATGCTAAAGGATGTTATAACAGTGCTAAATGAGGTTTTTTGGAAAAATTAAAATAAGGGAGAAGGAGAGTGAGGTTGGTGGTTTAATGGTTTGAGGGAAAAATCTATTTTCTCCCCATATTTAAAATTTTAATAAGAACTATCTGGGAAGCACATCGAGTACTTGTTGAATGTCCACTAGGTACCAAATGGTCCTCTATAAGATCCCCCTCACCACCTATGTAACGACCCAAACTATTATAAATATAATTCCCCTTCTTGATTTAATTAAATATCTTACTCTTTGAGTGTACATTAGTGTATCAAAAAGGGATATGTATGAAGACCCTAGAAAAAGGAATATGTACATTTTTTTTAGAAAAATGAAATATATTTTAATCCAATTTTCATTACATTATAAATGATTTTTATTTTTGATTGAATAAAGTAAAAATTGTATTTTGGGTTAATATTATAATTCAATTATTTAATTTATGAATTGATGGGTTTTTGAAATAAATAAAATTTTAATAAAATTTTACAATTAAGTAACTTTTATTGAATATAAATGATCATATAATTTTTATGCAGTCAAATGTAGTTTTTATAAGGGTTCAAAAAAATGTTATTGTAAAAACCCCATCATTTTCAATTAATGTGGATTTTAAAAAAAAAATTAAAATTACAATATTTGGAAAACTATTTATATAAAAATAATTTTATGTTTTGAATTATAATTTCAAAATTATCTTACATTGATGTTTTCATAATTTTTTTAGACAATTGAATTTTTGGGTAAAAATTAAATATCGTATATGTATATAGTGTGTTTTATGACATAATAATGTACCAATAGTTTTTTAATAAATACTATAAAATAAATACTAGTCCAAATATGTTTTTTAAAATAAAAATAATTTAATTTTTTGTTTATTTTATTTATTTTATAAATCCTTAATGAATCCTCTATAACTTATAAAAAAATTTATGATTTTTAAAATTATTTCTTGAGAGTGTAACTAACCTCCACATAAGAAAGGGAATTATTTTATTATATTTGTAACTAGGACTTATAAAATAATTTAATCCAACTCCCTTTGGAAGAAACCACGGTAAAAACCATGGGATGGTTTGGGGTTTTGAATATTTTATTATGTTGTGTCCAAAACCAAAATAATAAACAAAATCTACCTATTTACCTATATAAACCCACACAAGATCCCATTTTTATTCACTAAAACTCCTTGTATAATGACCACACAATGAACTATATTTTCTAGAGTCCTTCCAAGGATTCCCTGATCTTTTAATAAGCCTCTCTCAATCCTTTAGAGTCACACACTCAAGTAAGGGATCCTCTTCTTCCTCTCCTTGTTTAAAATTCATGCACCTTCACTGGAATTTATTTTCTTAATTATAAATGTTTATAAAGTATTTTATTTATAGAAAATATTCTAATATCCAAATGATTTTATTTAATTATATATCATGTACCCTTTCCCATTTTTACCTTTACCTAAGTAGTTATAATGTTGAAATTCTGTAAGGGAACATTATCTTCCACTCTCTTCTTTTATCATGAACTCCTTTTAATGTTATGTATTTTAGATTACATTTAATTATGTTGTGATTTGTCATTAAATATCCCTATTAATTTTATTTTTATTTATAAATGATTATATCTCTTTTATATCTCATTTATCCCTCCTACTAACCTTTCTATACACCCGTTACCGTGCAGAAATTTTGTAAGGGTTATTTTGTTTCTCTCATTTATTCAAATTTATTTATTAGGTTATTAGTTCTATATACAATTATTTATTTTTGGGAATGTATTTACATGTCCCTATTACTGTCTATTTCATGTCCAAATTATTATAAAAACCATTCTCTCTCTGAAACAGATTTTATGATTTTCTATATGACGTCGTTATGGTATTGAAATTTAACCGCGATTTTTCATGCCAAAATAACTATGTATTAAATACCATACCCATTATTCTACCAAGGGTATTCACCATTATGAACATATACATATTTATTGGAGACATACATATATCTATTACACATTCCATAATCATTTAATAAATTATTATGTCTAATGAACCCATGTTTTATGATCTATGTGGCACACTTAAGCATGAGAATGAAATGATTATGAAGGGTGTGCCCTGGTAGCACTCCAATGCATTGGGTAATGGTTAGTATCATGATATATCAAATAGGGATAGGGGGTTTACCTGATTTCATTGTCGGACTTTTTACACCATGATTTCTTGGTGGGTTTAATCTTGACCTATATTTATGATACAATACTTTAATTTGTTTCCACATTTCCCATGTTAATATTATCAAGATATATCATGATTTATTATTCATGTTACTTTTATGTTACATTGATATTTCTATTTTCTAACATGTATTATATTTCTCATATTATTCATTTTTTATTCCCTTATTGGGATTTATATCCCATCCATTTCTTATGTATGTCTTCAGGTTATCCCATGAAGTGTAAATTATGAAAAGAAAGGGTCATGTCAAATAAGTTTTCAATAAAGATGATTCTTTTTTATGTTTTAATTTGTTAGGTAATGATCCTAATTTCCCAAATACATTATACTTATCAATATTATGGGTTTTATTAAGTGTAATAAAACATGTATTAATGTTTAATGGAGATAATGGTTATTGTAGTGGGTATTACAGTAAAAGTTTAGTTATCTTTGGGATTATGATTAGAAAACTCTAATTAATGCCTTGGGATTATAGTAATCTAGAAAATTCCTCAGGGATAATACTAATTATAAAAAACTATCCCTAATTTTTTGGAATTATATTGTAAGTGATTTATCAATAAAATAAATCTCTGTCTGGATACTACGAGTGGATGTTATTCGGGAATAGATTTACCTTGGGGTAACAACTCTGAAAAGATGTTTTAGACCATACTCATTGTAGTTTGGTACATGAAAATAGGCTTTACTCCACACATGGTTTGACAATCCCATGAGATATTCTTTGGTAAATTCATAATCTCATTACAATCCATTTTTAAGGGAAACATTTCTCATGGAAATATATGTTAGGAAATATATCATGGATAACAAAGATTTAACCCTATAAAGTCATAAGTTAATAAAATACATGTAATTTATATGTTATCTCTTTAATGTCATTGGATTCCTGTTTATGTGTTCAAAATATTAAAAGTAACCATCCCCAATCCTATATTTGGTAAGATAGAACTATAATTAAAAAGTGAAAGGTTGGGTTATCATCCATAGTTCTACACATTCTTTTATATCATTAAACATTAGTAGAACTATTCAAACACCACTACAAAGAATGGAGGTAAAGATGACGGTGAAAATAAAAAAATGGGGCAATTATTGCATCCTGAGAATATAACTCCTTTCCTATAAAGGTTTGTGGGATGAACTTCTAGTTGAACCTTGTCATACTTACCTTGCTGTAATTTTATGCAATTCTAGGCATGGATTGTCTCTCCCTATAGATATACAACATAAATTATCACGTGATGGAAATAACTATACATATAGATAATCGACCTCCATTTCTATACAAGTTAAAGGAGGAGGATGAATCTTGTTTAGCACCATCATCTCAAACATATATATTATTTCCCCGATAAAAAAATCATATCTTTCTCAAATTATTGAGTCCAAGGAAAGGACCATCCATAATGAATTTATTTTGTGAGGAAATATGCTAATTTGTTTCCCAAGTAATTTCATGGTCTTCCTCAAAGCCTGGAGGTTGAATTTAAATCAAGCTTATAGTTGGGCCGTTGAGAATATCTAAGACTCCATATAGGATGGATATTGTTGAACTTGAGTAACTGATGAAAAAACTATAGAAGAATATGGGTAAATGATTCATATTACCTTGTGGTTTTCCATGGGGTGCACCAGTACTCTTTATCAAGAAGAAGGATTGGTAAATGAACCTTTTAATTGATTATTGTGAGCTCAAAAAGATCATGATAACGAAAAAGTATCATTTTCAATGGATTTATGACTTGTTCAACCAGCTACGTAGAGAACAATACTTCACTAAGGTGGATCGGTGGTCGAGGAATTACCATGTTAGGGTGAAGAAGGAGGAAATACCCATGAATTCTTTTTGTACGAGGTACAATAACTTGAGTTCATAGTGATACCATTCAGACAAAATAATGATCCAACAATCTTCACTGACTCAATTAATAGAGTACTAAGATATTTATCTCAAACAATTAATGGTCATAATTATAGTCCATATTCTAATATATTTTAAAAACTAGGAGGACCATGGGGAGCATCTAATCATTGTGCTAAAGACCTTGTGAATGGATAATATCTATGCAATGTAAAGTAAGTGTGGGTTATAGTTTGAATGAAATCTAATTGTTGGGGTATATCTTCACACACAATTGGATATATATGGATGCTTCAAAGACATAAAATATTGAAGGATGGATTAGTCCATCATCTGTGACAGATGACTGTAGTTTCCTTTGGTTATCTAGATATTATCATCAATTTTTGATAAATTTATCATGATTGTAAAACCCTCTTACCCAGATAAATTATAAGTGTGTCAAAAAAATTAGAATTATTAATATGAAGAAAGATTCATGGAGTTTAAAATGAGGATTATCTCTTCCCCTATGCTTATACTACCCACAAGTGTTGAAAATTTCCTAAATTTTAGCGATTCTTCAAAGAAGGAATTAGGCCATGTGTTGATGAAAAATGATAAAATTAATATCCTACTCTTCAAGGAAGTTGAAAATTGATTAGTAAAAAATATCCCACACATGACTTGGAGTTGGAAGGGGTGATTTTTTCATTAAAAATTTGGCAGCATTATCTCTTTTGTGAGAGTGTGAAATATATAGGAATAAATAATGTCTTCAATATATATTCACATAGAAAATGATAAATATCAGCCAATAAATATGATTAATTCTCATCAAGGATTATGAATTATCAATCCACTATTATCATAGGATTGTGAAAAAAGTGGTTGATTCTCTATGTATAGAGGATCCATCAATTCTATCATCAATAAGAATTGAGAAGGATTAGATCTTCTTAGATTTTAAGAGGATGGACATGGTAATCATATCGGAAGGAATATTATCAATCCTTTCACAAGTTACTTCTCAAATATCTCATCTTGTAAGGATAAAAGATACTTAAAAAGATGATGTGGGAGTTCAAAAGAAAGTGGAATCTTTAAGAAAATGGAAATCCTCAGAGTTAAATGTAAATGATGAAGGAATTTTGATATCTAGAACAATAATATATGTTCCATAAAATCCTAAGTTAAAGAAAAAATATTGGATGATGAACATAGTTTTACTTTCTCCATTCTCCCAGGAAACACAATGATGTATTTAGATCTCTAAGAACACAATTTGTGGGATAACATAAAGAAGGAGATCGCTAATTATACACCAAAGTTCCTAGTATGTCAACAAGTGAAGGTTAAAAGGATGAACTATAAGGGGATGATGCAACTATTTCTAATACCAATATGGAAATGGGAAATCATCACCATGGACTTTGTCACTGAACATATGAATACATCCAAGGGAAACAATCCTATCTAGGTTATTGGGGATAATCCTACAAAGACTACAATATTCTTTAAGATTCAGGAAGATTTCTCACTGGATCAACTTGTATAGATATACATCAGAGAAGTGGTAAGGATGCAAAGAGTACCACTATCAATTGTGTCCGATAAAGATCCCAGATTCAACTATATGTTTGGAAAAATCTTCAGTATGATCAAAACACTGATTTAAACATTAGTACATCTTAACACCCTCAAACTAATGGAAAATCTCAGAGTATTATCCAAACAGTTGGAGACATGTTTAGATAATTCTAAATTCACTTCAAAGGATTATGGGACCGACATCTCCCTATGGTCAAGTTATCTTACAACAGTTTCCACTTGATCATAAAAATTTATCCCTATGAATATATTTAGGGGAAGAGGTGTAAAACAGAGGTATGTTGTGATGAATTGGGGATTGTAAACTTCTAGGTCCTGAAATAGTTTGATAAATAGTGGAGAAGGCTAACATCATCAGAAACACATCAGAGATGCTTAGAGTTGACAGAATATGTATGTTGAAAATCATCGATCATACCTAGAGTTTGATTTTGGATACATGGTATTACTCTTCATATCCTTATGGAATATTGTGATGTGATATGGGATGAAGGGAAAGATCAGTCCAAGGTACATAAACCCTTCTAAGATCCCTGATCACAATGGAGAAGTGTCCTATAGACTATCAATCCCACCAAAACTGTCTCATGTACATAATATATTCCATATGTCCCTCATAAGAAAGTAAATACCAAACCCATCACATGTACTCAATCCAGTGGTGGTACCATTAGAGAATGACCTTTCCCATGAGGAGTATATGATTATGATCTTATATTATTGATAAATAGTTTTATGAAATAAGGCAATTTCCCTCATTAAAGTGTTGTGGAGAAACCAAAATCTTGAAGTAGAAATACGTGAACCATATGAGGTGATGAATCAGATTTACCCTCATTAGTTTTAGTGTGGTTAAAAAAAATTCAAGGTATAAATTTCCAAATGGGGGATATTTTAATGACCTGAACTATCATGAATAAAATTTCCTTTTTTTATTTAATTAAATTTCTTATAGTTATATTAAATGGATGCACTTATTTTGTTTTATTATATCAAAATATATTTAAATTAATGTTAAGTATCATTACCATTGATTATATAGTATTTGATTAGTGATCACATGACAATTATAAATATAGGGTTTTAAAAAATTCTTTTGGCACAGACAAAGGAAGTGATGTACTAAACCAGAAGGATTTTACCCCATGAATCCCATTTATTGTAGGTTTTAAGGGATATATAATTTCTTGGATTTTCCCTAGACCAATCCAATGTTGATATCTAATAACTTAAGCATAATCAAATCCATTTACAGGAAAAGTTCATGCTCATCAAACTCATGACCCAAACCATGTTCACCAAATGACCCCGTGAAATCCCCACCATGGAACACCTTTCACTTATGGAGTGTGCTGGTGTATTAATGGGTTATGTTTCAAGATCCTAGAAATAGAAAAATGTACTTTTTTATATAATAATGAATATATTTTCATCCTATTATCATTACTTTATAAATGTTTTTTATTTATTATTCAATAAAGAAAAAAATATATTTTTGGATAATATTCAAATTAAATTAATGAATTAATGAATTAATGGTTTTTTAAATGATTAATATTTTAATAAAATATTATAATCAAATAACTTCTATTTAATATAAATAATCATATAATTTTTATAAAGTTAAATGCAGTTTTTATAAGGGTTCAAAAAATGTTATTGTCAAACACCCTTCATATTCAATAAATATCATTTCTTATTATAAATGTAAAAAAATAACATAGGTAGAAAATTATTTAGAAAAAATAAATATTATAATTGTAATTAAGACAGTTAAATTATATAATGGGAATTTTTCCTTATTTATGGAGACAGTCAAATTTTTTGGTAAAAATTAAATATCGTTGAAATATATGGAGTGTTTTATGACTTCATAATTGTCCAAAAGTGATTTAATAAATACTATAAAATATATCCTAAGAAAAATATTTTTTTTACCATTAACATATTGTAATTATTTTATAAATCCATAATGAATCCTCTAATACTTATAATATATTTTATGAATTGTAAAATCATTTTATTGCATGTGACTCACCTCCATGTAATCAAAGAAATTATTTTATTATATTCATCCAATTTAATTAAAAAATAATTTAATCCAATCTTTGTTGGAAGAAAATATTTTAAAAACCATGTTACAGTTTGTGGTTTTGAATATTTTATTATGTAGTGTCCAAAACCAAAATAAAAAAACCCTCCCTAAATAAACCCACCAAGGATCCTATTTATCTTCACTAAAACTTCTTTAAGTATGAGAAAAATCTTCCCTCTACACCCCAAAGTCCTCTCAAGGTGCCCCAAGCTATCAACAAGACCCTCCAAACCCTTTTCGGTCACACACTCAAGTAAGGGATCCTCACCTTCCTCTCCTTTCAAATTTCAGCACCTTATTCGGAATTTGTTTTCTTAATTGAAATTTTTTTATATTATATTTGATTTAATAACATTAAAATTCTATCTAAATTATGTTATTTTAATAATATATCATTTTCCCTCTCTCATTTTGACCTTTACATATGTTTTTACTATGAGGAAATTTTATAAGGGAACCTTATCTTCCACTCTCCTATTTTATCAAGCACTCCTTTTAATGATATGTCTTTTAATTTAAATTTACATATGTTAGGATATGTTATTAAATATCACCCTTAATATAAATTTTATTTATAAATGATGTGATCCCCTTTCACTGTCACTTATACCTCCTATGAACCTTTATGCAGACATGTTACCATGCTGCAATTTTGTTTGGGTTATTTCCTTTCTTATATTTCCTAAAATTTCCTTGTTATGTTATGGTTTATATTTCCAATTCATTATTTTGGGCAAGGTATTTACATTTCCCAATTACTTTACATTTCATTCCAAAATTATAAGAGTCCCCTTTCTCTCTCATCAATCCATTTCATGAATTTTTATATTACATCGTTAGGATGCTGAAATTGCACTGCAATTTTCCATGAAAAAGTAATTATGTTGTGAAGACCATACACATTTTTATGTCAAGGGTATTACCCTTTATGAACATAAACTTATTGATTGGATACATAAATTTATGTATTCCACATTCCTTGATCAGGGAATAAATTATGGTGTTGAATGATTCAATGGTATATGATCTATATGTTATACTTAAGCATAAGAATGAAATGATTATAAAGAGAGAACCCTAGTTGCGCTACAATGCATTGGGTAACAGTTAGTATCCTGATACATCACATTAGGATAGGGGGTTTACCTGATTCGTTTATGGGGGTTTTTCCACCTATATATCCTGACAGGTTTATCATTGAGCAATTTTTATGATGCAGTGTTTTGAGTTGTTTCTATTTTTCCCATGTTATAATTAAAATGTTAAACCATTATTTATTATTCATGTTACTTTATGCTCTATCGATATTCCTATTTTATAACATGTATTTTTAACCTCATATTATGCATTGTTTATTCCTATGATGGGCATTATATCTCACCCCTTGCTTTTGTATTTCCTCAGGTTATCCCATTTAGTGTGAAGTGTGAAGAAATATTTTGGTCATGTTAAAGAAGTTGTAAATAGATATCTTTCTATTAATGTTTTATGTTGTTATGTAATGTACCTAATTTTCCAAATAAACTATAACTCTTGATCTTGTGGGTTTTATTAAGTGTAATAAAACATGTATTAATGTGTAATAAAGAGTAAGGTAGTTATAACCTAGGTCCACTGATTACCTAGTGCCACCTATAGTCTCAGGCCTATGGGTGGTTCCACCTCTTGACCACCCAAACCCCTATACCATACTTTGACCCATAAACTATATCCTAAAAACCCAATGAATCAATTTTAAACACTCCAAAATCATATCTGAATCATTTAATGAAAAACAAACCATAAGTGAGATTCAAAAATTCTTTAATCCTTAAAAATTCATAGCTAAATTTTGAAACATATTATTGACAAATGTCAAGGTCATTACAAAATCCCATCCACGTCACTTTTTATCCCAAAAAAAGGCGAAAACCCACTATACCTCTCCTAATTATCCAAAAACACTATGCTTCACAGGTTCACTCTAATTTATAACTTCAATATCTCACCACCTACATATTTTAGTAACTTGAAATTTCACTCATCCATAAGGTTATCTAAATCGTCATAATAAACTAGGTATTCTATAGGTCATCAATTAGCAGAACCAACCATTCCCCCAAATTCCAAGTGATCCTATAAATCCTAGGATTCCAATTATATTCAATAAGATGTGTAAAATCCTAAAATATGACAAGGTTCTAGCCATAACTAAGTCACCAAGATGAAAACACTAAAATACCCTATTATCTTAGGGGTCCCTACCATAAGACCTACCAAGTACAAACTCTAACATATATACCACCTATTTCAATTTACCACTACTATTTATTAATCATAATAGGTTTCAAATTGCTTTTTATAATCCCATTTAAAACTATATTAATTAATACAATTTCAATGAACTAATGGAAAAACAAATTATTATTGCTCTTAAAAACACCAACAGTAAAACAATTAAACACCATGTTGAATTTATTTTCAAAAAATAATCAATTTTTGAGAGTCCACTTATTCAATTTAAAAATATTTTTTTTAGTTTTTAAAATCTATTACTTACCAAAAAATCATGACAAGAAAGAAACATCACATTACATTAATTTCAACTACTAGCATGGAATTACACAACTAAATGAAAAAATATAAGGAATAATAAAAATATAGATAACAGTAACCAATGACACACACTAATGAGCATTCTTTAATTAATAATGGAACTCATTATAAATCATATTTATGATAAATTAGAAAAATCTTTCTCTAACTAGTGAAAAATGCTACCATAGGTGTCTTAAATTAATAAAACAACCAATTTATTCTCCCAAATCAACAATATAATTGTGAAATAACACAAAACGTTATGTGATAATTATAATGAAATAATTAATATCATAAGTTTTTTTATAAATTAAACATTTAACCAACTAGTAGATAACAATATAAATAAGTAGGATTATCTCAATCAAAAATAACCAATGGTGGTTCATTTTGACCTAACAATCACCGATATATATTTCATAATTATTTATACATATATTGTTTATTTTTTAGTTAATAAAAAACTCCAACTAATTCCTATTACATTATAGACAAACATAATCAAGAACATTATATGTCATGCTTTTCTATTTTGTGTACCCAAATATGTCTACTTATGATGTATGACCCACTAGAGACAATGGATCTCATTTGAGCCCTATAAAACAAAAAATTAATTTTTTATGATCATATAAGGAATTAAAAGTAATACCTCATTTACATTGGTGGTTCCTACCAAGCTACTTAGATATTCTTAGAAACTTGAGAATTTTTAATAAATAGGTTTGTGATGCGTTATTATAGGTTACTAATCAATTAACAACAATAATAACTCCAGTTTACTATCAATAAAGAATATTACGATAGATATATATGAGTTATGTTTTCATTTACTATCCTTTAGTATGACTTTTAAATAACTATGACCCAAATAAGTGAAACTAAATCCATATCAAGACTATATAATACCTTAGGTTTACCTTTTAACCAATAATGGTTGGAAATGTACATTTAAGATCTAAGAAACATTGTTCGAAGTAGGTTTTTCATCCTTGATAACTATATTTAAAAGTAATAGAATAATATATATCCAGATAGAATTAATATCATACAATAAAAGAAAAAGTACCTATAGAGAAAAACAATATGAAATTGGTCTCAAACACACATTTCTAAGTTCCCAATGTATTATTGTATCTGCATATCTATAACTGAGTGGACCTCAATCTATACAAATAATGATCATGAACAGAAATAAAAAGTAACATAAATATCTACCAATACATTAAAAAAACTAGGAAATGACATTCCCAAATAGTCCACATATAGGGTGTGATCATAACATACTCATTAGGTAACTACCAAGATTCCAACTTATATGAAATATTATTATGTGTGTTCTTCATTTTATTATACTCATTTACATAAATATTGAATAAATAGATTTATAATCAATTATCAATAAGATTCGAATAGATACATGAAGGAAGTGGTAAAGTTAGTTAAAAGGCTATAACGAAATTACTCCCTATACAGGGAGGTTACAATACTTAAAGCCTTATTCTATCCTTAACTCAAGGTGTGATATGGTTAGGTATTGTAAATCTTGTCTAATTTCATGTTAAATATGATTAAAGTGTTTCAGGTTCAATACCATTCCATATTGAATTAGGCATGATTTTTACCCGAGTTGGGGTGATGTTGCACCCTGTGCCTTTAGAAAAAGGGTAAGGGGTATAATAGAGTAAGGGGAATTTTTTAGTTTATCCCATATGTTTTATTGGGACACCAATGAGTGGGAACTTGTGTGAAATAAATAAAACATACATAAAAACAATAAGATGTACCTAGTCATAACTTTATACAAATATATGACATACCCCCTAACATTTAAAATCATTTATTTATCAAATATCAAAGCATTAGTCATACTTAAGGCACGTTACTAGTTTCATAGTCAACATGATTGGTAACAAGGTAGTAATCATGTTAAAAATAAAAGTTTCAATCATATAAGAAATATAATTATACTTTTATAAGATACAAAACCTATTATATAAACAAAACAAAATTCCAAGTTACACATGATTTAAAAATAACATGGTAAACCCCTGAATAATACATTATGAAATCAAAATAGGTATACAACATCAATCCAAACATAGAAAATGTATAAGTTAACATTATTTTTATTTTCTTATAATGGAATATTATACCATCTAAAATATATAGGGTAAAAATAAATTTTGGTTTTATTATAATTCCAGCCAATAAGGGATTTACTCATACATGTGTAGAAACTATTATATTTTTTAGTTTTTCTAGTAATAGACAATGTGTGGTATAGTTATTAGATTAGAAATACCCAATTAATAATGATTAAATAATTATTTTTAATGTTAGAGTTAAATTTTGGATCCCATTTAAAAGTAGAACTATTTTCAAAGTAAGTATATGTACATGAATTTTTTTTAATAAATACATACAATCAGGTTTTAATGTTGTCAAAAGATTCATCCTAAATGATGTATTTAATGAATAAGTAATGTAATATGCACTTTAAAAGTAGAGACAATTTTTATGAATCTATTTTTTAGAAAAAAGTTTTGTCTAAAATAAATAATGGGTCCAATATTATAGGAAATAATTAAATGAATGTTTTTAATTAAATACATTAGTTTGGGTTGAGAACATATTTATTAAAACCAATTAATTTTTTATATTACTAAACTTATTCCACTTGAAGTAAAGCCAGTAATGACATCTACACTGTTAGAAGTCTTAATCATGATTTAGTTTAGATCATGAGTTTTAACACATGAAGAGTAATTTGGGACGTGGAGTATTTTATAATAATGAATGTTAATACATAAGGAGATATACATTTATTTAAATAGTTGTTATACTACCTATATTTACTAAATAATTATACAAAGTTGGATAGTTCTATAATCATTATGGGTTTACAGAGTTTGAAGGGAACACAGTGAAGTTATATAGAAAAGTAAATACCACTCACATAGGTTTAGTAGTCAATCTAGGTCAAGATAACTTTGTACACCCATAGGTATATAAGTGATTATTTACATCTATAACATAGGGATTTATATATTTGTAAATACCAATTAAGTTATTTATAACCACGGTATTATATTTCCACACTACTCATCTTGATTTGAATCCATGTTATCTCTAGATACCCTTGACCAGATTATTAATCAAGTTATGAACCATTTTCTCTAATTTACCTTTTATAAATTTAACATATAAGATTCAAGGGAATAAATTATAAACCTCAAGAACATATAATAAATACATATATGTATGATTTATTATAACTTTAACAAGTTTCAAACAATGATTTAAATTATATAATTGAGCTTATTAATGTATCACTATATAGTTAAAAAATAAACTATAATTATTATTTTGGAAATTTAATCAAAGATATGAAAGATATTATTTAAGAAAACATAATTTGATAGTAAAACTATATGATCCATTAAAAACTATTACATTATAACATCATGAAGTCATACAATATTTTGGCTTATTTGTTGAGAAAAATTATGGCAGAAAAAACCAAACAAGACTTAAAAGATTTTGTATGGTTTGAAACCACATACCATGAAGATATTGAGAATATTATAAGTTCTAATTACTAGAATTTATATCCATATATTATAAAACTAATGGAAATATATCCTTGAGATAACTCCCCCAAACTTATTGAAATGGAAGATAGGAAATCCGTGAAACTTACTCACTACACCAAGTCGACCTCACATATACTAAAGAAAAACTCATAACTCACAAACAAAAAAGATTGAAAATTTAAAAAGGAAAGACACGCGATTTTACATGGTTTAAATGTGAGTCTTAAATCCCTAGGAGAAACCCAACAACAGTTTAAATTATAATAGAATGATAAAAGATTTATAATCACTTTTTTATGTTATAAATTAGTTTACTAATTAGATGTAATCAGTTAATCACATCCTCACATATGCACTATTGGTCCCACTAAATTATATTAATTGTCAACCAGTAATCCGGTTCCAAATACCTATGAAATTCATTAATAACCCAACATTGAAATATACTATTGGATACAATATATTGTTACCTCCATTTATATATTTGATTTATCTCTTTTGGTTTCCCCTTTTATTTGAGTATGTTTCAGACCTTTATAGTCCAGAGAGAATTGTAAGGGAAAATCACCTAAATTTTGGCAATGTATTTTTGTTTTAAATAATGGTGTATAGTTATAAATGTGTTAGAGGTATTATAATTTTATATTTGTGTTTAGGTATTTTCAAAGATGGTTCATGGTTTTTTCTATAGAATCCAGACTATGCACTACTTGTTGTATATGTTTACATCATGAACTAGTTACACGACATGAATCAGCTGTAGGGAAGATTCCATGATCGTAGTTCAGAGTATGAAACATTACAAGTAATGAAAACTTTTCATGTAAATTGTGTGTTTATAAGGATCAATTATACCAAATGAGATGCATTTTCATCATATTTTTTATGTTGAGGAATTCACTCCATGAACGGGATTCAATATGTTATTTATTTGGGACTAGATGTTTTATCACACTTCAAATATGATTATTTTCCCATTTGATATGAATTCCTCTTTTCCAACGCTAGTTAATCTACATAGTGATTAAGGTTACCTCTTCTTTTTATAGATCACATTATTTGAATCTTGATCTTTGTGGAGGTTATGTTGTGTCACTCTAGGTAAGACAACTTCTTGCATTCTAATTTGAATTGGTCAGGGAAACACCATTGGACTATGTTTTTTAACATATTGTGAGTTTATTCTTGATCTTTTCTAAATACACTATGTGATAATCTTTTGGGGACCAGTCCTTTTGGTTTTATTTCAGAAGGAACCCATTCTTTGAGGTATGTTTTGATCCTCCAACTCTTACTCCTTTTAGGGTTAGGGAATGTGATTCTATAGTGTAGGAATCTTTGATAGATTCACCATTAGTTTTTTTATTACTTATTTTGGTTGTGGATCACTTTTCATTTAGTGTGAGACTACAATTTGAGGTATGTGGTTCCATATCTAGACTATGTGGGTTGAACCATGAATTATCTGGTTGTATAAATTGTTTAATTAAAAAACATGGAATGATTGACTGAAAACTGATTTTTTTTATTTCCAAACACTTTTAGGAAAAGTTAGAAACCAAGAGTCACAATCCACACAATATTACCACCCACACAATCCAACAACAAAGAGAACAAAGGAAATAAACAAGAATATACCAGAACAACTAATAATAATCAAAATAACAATACTCATCACCACACTCGACACATGAGTCCTCCTCCGCAGTGGCTGATTCCCATTCAGAAGCTGGCTTATACTGCTACCAGAGATTATCGCTTTGATTCCAGCTCCTCATTTGATCCATAGAACGCTGCCCCTGGTACGATTGCATGGTGATGATGTCTTTCTTTAAAGCAAGGATCACCCTGCGATCTCACTTAGATGAAGCTCTGGTATTCATTGGACGCGGAAGATAAGAATAATCCTTCCTTCTTTTCCTTCTTGGAATAGCGGACAACATTCCAACATCCTCATTCATTCTGTTTTCCCCACCTTGAACAATATCACTAAAGGACCAAGAACCCAAGCCCCTCAGATTTTCATTATCACCCCCGACGATATACCCCCTCATGTAAAAACGAATCTCTGAAATAGGTTCCATGAACCCCTTGTCCTTACCCCTCCTCGGGTCATGCGTGTTACATTTTATCACCGAAAGGCACCTCACTACAGCTCCAAAGTCATTAGGAGTTTCCTTTCCCTCACCCTCTTCCATTCTCCTGAGCTCCTCTTCTTTGTCCTACAAATCTCTAAAGTACTAGTTATGGCGCTCCTCCACTATCATAGAGAACCCCTTGCAACCCTGGCTCTCCTAGTTTCTCTCATCCTCACCATCGAATTACACATGATCAGTGACCAAACTAACTTCATAGGGTCCATCAAACTTGTTGCTCAGATAGAGCTAAGGCCTCACCGGTAGAGTAGGACCGACATCATCTCGATTCCTTCCTGGGCGGGCCACTTCCATGGTGGGCACAACCCCTTCTCTTTCTGTCTGATGAAATATCTCCTATGTATCTCCCTTCAATTGAAGTTATAGAAGACTCTCCTCATGATTAGAATTGGCCTCCTTCCATAAACACGGCATGGATGGCCCCTCCAGATCCTTCCTTAGCCTTATAAACACTTTGGAAACTATTGGGTTGGGAACCATTGTATCCATCACAACAGGACCAAGATCACCACTAACCTCAGACACCTTGCGAGCACCCTCCAAGACATCCTGCTCCAACAGAGGTGATGACTCAACCCCGCCACAACCTTCCGAGACATGCACCCTATATTCTAGAATAGCTCTCCCGAAAACCATAGATGCTTTACCTTGTGACCTTTCCTCCCTCCTTGCTGAGACCTGAGGGACCCCACAATGAGTCTCCCCTTCAGTTGCAGGTCTTCTTTGGCAAACCTCCAGCGAGTGACCTAGGTGGTCGCAGGATGAAAAAAATTCATTCCAATTTTCATAAATATGTAAGGTTCACAAGGCTGAATACCCTAAGAGGGGGGTGAATCAGGGTATGACTAATTTAAAATTAAATCCCATTCTAATCTTGTTTCGCTGTTAAGAAAAACACTCTTCTCTCTTTTCCTGTTGCACAATATAAACAGAAAGTAAAGCAAGCACAAGACACATCAATTTTACTTGGTTCACCGCTAAGGGCTACGTCCAAGGAGCATACGCCGACAGGTTGCCGGTCGTACCAAATTCCACTATACTTCACTAGCTTTGGATACAATGGTTCAGGATAGATCACTTCTATGCCCAGGATCACTTCCCTTACAATGTTTAGGGTTAGCTCACTACTTTCCCAAGGGTCACTCCCTGTTTCTCTCTCTCTGGCTCACTGCCGGTGGAGAGGATCACCTTCTTCCTCTTCCTAAGCTCACTGCTCTATGAAGAGAATCCACTCATAGTTTATAGACCTGTAGGTCTCTTCATTTTCATGAATGCACGCATCCTTAACTGATGATGGATGCTCTGTTAGTGTCCAAATTTCATCCATTGATGAATACCTCTTTGCCTCTGAACACTGGGGAATTCCTTTTGGAAACACCTTCGCAAAGCACCCTACTTCGTGAAGCTCCCAATTTCGCGAAGCTCAAACAAGCCTTCACGAAGCTCCTGCCTTTTCGCGAAGCACTTTCGCGAAGCTCAATCGATCGCAAAGCAATGTCCCTCGCAAATATTACTAATCCAACGCAGAGCTCGCAGATTTCGCGGAGCTACAATAGCCGTCGCGAAGCTCCTCTTTCGCGAAGCACACTGGCTCTGCGAACCACCTTCGCAAATCCAGAGCAAAGGATTTTCTCTGAAAATACTCTCTACTTCTCTCGAGGGGGTTGGCCTCTATTTATAGGCTATTCCACCGACCCTTGAATCTTCCGTGCGAAGTCAATGCCACGTCATCTCAAATCGCAAAGCTCCAAAGTTTCTGCCGGAATTCTGTCCAAATCACAAAGTACCACGGCAATTTTCCATTCGCGGAGCTTGACGTAATCGCGGAGCATCACCGTCAACATTCCTTCGCACCTTTTCCATGAATCTCCTTCGAAAAGGCCTTCACCGCCGTGATGCACTTCAACTCTACCATTCACGAAGCTTTTACGTAATCATGAAGCATCACCGCCTCCATTTTTCTGGTTTTCGTGATTTCCAAACCATGAATCCTATCTTCGCGAAATTCCTGCCTTTGCCATATTTAATTATTATCTTTATGGAAATCCACTTTTGTACCACCTCCAGATCGTCCTTTATTTTGTCATCGTTATTTGTCAACATGGATTGTCAACAACCTCTCAGTAACTCGACAATTCTCCATGGAAACCTGCTTTGTCAACAAACACAATCAACCCAAAAATACTGCAATGTTACCTTAAGGGATTTTTGCCCAACAAAATAACCCTTTGTTTGCATCTTTAATGCTCTCCAATGGTGATCCAAACAAAGTCAAAAGGACACTGGGATGTATCAAAATACACATAGACCTGGGGATTAACCTGATGACATACTGCCGATGTTTGGCTATCTGCGCATAAGAACCTCCCGATGAGGTTACCCAACAATTTGATAATAGATGGATTTTGGAAAGGTAATGGAAGGTTTGGGAAACATACCCAAACCGCTGTAGAGGGAAAATCAAGGTCTATATGAAAATCATAGGACCAGTGTGGGAGGAAAAAATGAATCTCGTTGCAGCTACGCGGGGTCGTCAACTAGGCTTTGATGAGATCCTCTTCCTATTCAAAAATAATCATGATGTGGTGGCTATCATATAGCAATGATTGAATGGTTTAGGTCTGTAAATGGTTTTTTTATAGAATTGGGTTTTTCCATTGTTTTGGAATGAAAAAAGGTGTATTCAATGAAATGAGAAATGGATTTATGATATGGTCATAAAATCATTTTCTGATGAAATTATTTGGGAAATTTTTTTACATGGGAAACCATGGGTACTTAGGTGGATGTTTTATCAATCAGTCTCATCCATTGATACCTTCAAGGGGTTAACTAACCATGTGTTTCTATGCTCTATAAGTCTATTATTCAAGGGTATTTTTATGCAGAGTTTTTGGGTTAACTTACTGGGTTTTCCTCTAATTTCTAGACTTGATGCATATTTCTAGGGACATGATGCATGAAATTTTCTTTGTTTGGGCACATGTGTTCTAGGTAGTCTGTCCTATAGTGATCCATGGACTTATGTTACTTGAATTTTTTGTTTTGTTCTATTCAGATTTGATTCCTTCTTGGATATATATGTGTGTGTGTGTTTTTTTTGTGTGTGTGTGTCTATGTGTGTGATATTATTTTATACTATTTTACCTCTATTATTTAGAACTATGAGAAAATTGGACTGTTTTACCACGATTTTGATATAAAACTATTTAAATGATTATCATTAATTATTTTAATTAGTGTTGAGCATGTTTGGATTATTATAAATAGACAAGTTATGGAAAACCAAGATGAGATCGGACTAATCCAACTTAGCTCACACCCTACACACCCCTTCAGTAGTGTGTAGAATTTGTTAGGTCTTCTGTTATAGGTAAAGGTAAGGAAACACAATGAGGAGGTCAGGTTTTTATCAGCTAGGTTTGAGTAGATTGTGGTGATATGGTGGGAGTTTTCACATGTCTCATATAGAGTAATTGGTTTCTATTTTAGTTATCCTTTTTCTATGAGACTTGTAAATTGGTATTTTCTCATTTCTTGAGTTGTATTATATATTTTTTCTTAATTTAATTTGGGGATATTCTTTTCCTATTTTTCTATTGTACATTTTCTCTAAGCTATGTATGTTTGATTCATATCTATTTCCTCATGTTGGGTGAAATAATTATCAATGGTTGTCTTTGGATGCTTGGGTTCTTATCATCAACTAGTGGGATTGGGAATTCCCTGCAGATATGAGGCAGATTGGGTTAGGTTGAAAGATTGATCATAAACTAGATCATTTCATTACTATTTGGTATTAGATCATTTTTTATTAGTATTGGGAAGTTTGTGTATGGGAGATATGATTTTTGGGACATAAGAGGTATTTTTTAGTGATTTTCTAGACAAATCATGTCATTTAGAGACTCGAGTTAGCATATGATATTGGGATATGTGACTCTTGTATTGATTTCATGATCATAAATTTTTTCTATTGCTTTCTTGTTTTGAACTGAGACTTTCCAATCAACTTATCATTCCTTCTATTTTCTATGCTGAGTGATATGCCTATTATATGTCTATTACTGGTTCCATAAGAGGGTGTATAAAATTCTCTTTAAGGGAATATACCTTTGGATCGCAATCTTATAGATACTACCATTTGAATAATATGTGTCATGGACCAAAATGTAACATAAATCAAAATTGTATTTTTTGAGGTAAATCCATGATCGGGGAGAGAAAGAGATCGATATTGGGAGTTTTTATTGGAGTAACCACCATCATTTTAGGGTATAAATCATCCCCAAGAGGTAAAGGAATAGTTGGAAAAGATTGATCGATCTTTGACTTCCGGGAAAAAATTAATAATATCACGGAGAAGTGAATGACATTCATACATGAGGGTCTCTGAAAGAGATGGTGAGATTAAATGGTATAAGAAGATAAGAACATGGGTATGGACTAGAAGAGATTCAAGAACTTCTTCTTCTAAGAGTTCTATCTAGAGCCTATGATGATTTTAAAGTTTACAGAATTACTCTCCCTACAGCAGGGAGAGTGATCAGTGTCAGTTTACACCAATTGAGTTGCAGAGATAGTTATTTTTTTCTCTAGATGTAGTGAATAATGATTGGATGAATGCTTAGAAGTTCATGCATGGTCTGAAACTAGATATCACATCATAGGAACTCATGATAAATCTTTATATAAATATAGATATAGTAGATAGAGAAATTATGGAAGATATGGGTATAGTAGGAAATGTTATCTCTTCTGTCCTTTCCATTCCACCTAGTGGTATCTTTTGTGGAATATTGGGTAAGTAGAGGAAGTGGAAATCATAATAGGGATATAGGAGGTGGTTATTTGTAGTATTTCTCCTCTTCACCATCATTTACATTTAGTAGTGTGTACTTGACATACTATCGGTGTGGCAAGGTTGGGGACACCTGGAGTTCTTGTCCACCCAATTATAGATGTCAAGTGGTTATGAGGTTCCAAAGAATCAAATAACAACTGAAAGGGTGGTGGGGGTTGAATTAGTTGTTCACTTTTTATGAGTTTCAAAACATTTATACACTTAACACTTATAACCTATAAATATTTATTTCTTTATAAACTTTTATTAAATAATCATAAATGAAAAAGTAGAAATGCAAGTAAAGGACAAAATATTTACAATGTTCGACCTCATTGAATGAACATACATCTTTTCCATGGCTACTCCTATGGTTCTATGGAAATATTCTGTTATGAATAAGTGAATACAACATGTGAAAACTCCCATTAGACACCTTCTATATCCCGATACAAATGATTATAATAACTCCTGTCAGTTTAAAATGTATTCTTATTAAATAATTTAACCAAGAAATAGAATTAATAATCTTTTGAAGCTGATCCACAACTACTTAGTCTATATCCTCAATCTGATTTAGATAGATTCGATTTTCCCAATCCGATGAGTCTAGATACAATTCTCTATATGATGATTCTATATCTAATCCTCTCAATATGATGAGTCTGGATCTGATTTTCTCAATTTGAGGAGTCTATATCTGATTCTCTCAGTAAAATGGACTCATTATGATGAACCCATTATTAATATAGAAAAAAAACTCTTCTCAAATTCTCAAACTATTAAACAAACATATAGTTGCCTGATCCTCCTCATGAGATATCTTGTTAGAAATGAATTTCAATTTTTTTTCTTCAGTTCTATTCTTTTTCAAACTTGCGTGAAAAGTCATAAATGATTGAATGACCTGAGCATTAATTTATAGGAAACTCAAAAAAAATAGAGGGACACTTGAAAACATTACCCATTACATAAAATTTAAAAAGATCAATAAATATCTCCCATTTAAACTTCAAAATTGAATTCTTAAATCCTAAAAATATTTCATCGAGATTTAATCCTAATTGAATTTCATGTTTTACCTCATAAAAAATACTTAAAACATATGGTATTTTTTTGAGTCTTCTTCAGTATAAACTCATTACAAATCTATTTACTTCTCCTTTCATTATAAATTTTTTTCCTTATTAGATCATTATGAATCTATTTCCATCTCAAATCATTATGAATTATATTTTATTATGAACTCATTTCAATTTCTATTTCATTCTAATCTCATTAAAATTTTTATTTTTTCTCAACTCATTACGATTTTGTTTCTTACTCATCACATTACGATTTCTGTTTCTTTATCATCTCGTTAAAATTTATGTTTCTTTCCATGATCATTACCATTTTTGTTTCTTTCTCAAATAAATATTTTTTTTATTTCTTTCTTATCTCATTAGAATCTTCCTTCTGCATTATCATGATGGAATCCTTATAATGAAGGAATTATCATTACGATTACATTCCCATTATGATGTATTTTCCCATTATAATGTAAATACAATTACGAGGAAATTCCCAGTATGATGGAATCTCCATACATAAACATTGATATTATTAAAACCTCTCTACAACATATTCAAAAAAAATTATACTGAGATTTTGTATGATTTTTGAGTACTTTCTGGCTAGAAAAGCATCATTTTATTTTTTTTAGAAAGTATGATAACTTTATAACTCCAAACATAATAGTCTTCATTCAAAACTCTTCAGCAGAAATTATAATTCTTCAAAAAAACATATGACTTTCAAACAAACACCGAGTTTGATGAATCTCCATTATGATATATCTGAATATGATGCACATGGATTCAATTCTTTCAGCTAATTTATACATTCCTACAAAAGCTCATTACAGTATACTGGATCTAATAATTGAATAACAAAAACATTCTTATAAAAAAGGTTAGTTTTCAACAAATATAATACTTTGTTAAAAGACAAAACAAAGGTTCCTCAATCACCCCCATTGGATGTGTTGAAAACCCTTATTAACATCTTTTTAAACTCTCATAAAATTTTTACAACTCTAGTTTTTTCACTTTTATCAAAACATATATTTTCTCAAAAAATAGTGTCCTGACCCCACACTACTCGATCAAGTAATGATTTTGAAGGAATTACATCCCTCAGTGACAATAAAATTTTTCATCCATGTAAAGCTAAACTCTACCTCACTTTTATCTTTTCCTCTCTCGATTTTCTTTTAATCTACCCCATTATATGATAACCATAACTTTAGATTCCCCTAAGAAATATAATTTAAAAAGTTATTATAAAGTAAAAAGTTTTTACTTTTTCCCCCATTTATCATCCTAATCCAAATCACGATGGGGGTACTTCATTATGAGAATTATGAAGACATTGTAGGAGGCTAAACATGATGTTCCAACCTTAATTCCATAATCCTTTCATTCGGTAGTAAATTTGTAAATATATTAGTAATCTGATGATTTGTTGTAATTTATTTCCACAAAGAACCATCAAAACTAACATTCTCTTTTATATATTTAAAATTTATATCAATATGTTTTTATATTTAATAATGGAAATGATTCTTAGAAAGAGAAAGTACACTTTGATTATCACAAAGTATCTGTAATTGTTTAGAAACATTTTATTGAAAATATTCCAGATGAACATTCATCAACATCATTTGAGTACAATATTGGGTAGTTGCAAGATATTTAGATTCACTTGTTCCAAAATATACTAAAATTTGATTCTTAATATGCCAACTCACACAACATTAAACCAAGAAAATGTTTCCTCTTAAGGTTGATTTTCTATCATTACAATTTCCATCCCAATATTTATCATTATAACCATGAAACATCGTCTCATAATTTTCATTTTTATAACAACCAATGTTGGGTGATTTTTTCAGATTACTTAGATACATGGAACAAAATGTCGCATAATAAACAATATTTGTCCTTGAGGTTGGAAGATAATGTATAATTCTTATCAGCTTCTGAAAAACATTATGATTCACACTTTTTCTAGATTCATCATTACTCAACTTCTTTCTCACTGAAATATGAGTATAAATATTTTTTGATTCTTTCATTCCATGCTTCTTCAATAATTCCCTGGCATACTTTTCTTAAGATATGAAAATTCATTTTTCTTTTTTTAACTATAAGGAAATAAAGAAAGTTAATTCTACCAATATTTTAATTTAAAAATTATGTTTCATTTCTTCATAAATTGTTTTAATGAATACTTTTCTATCCCTAGAAAGAATTATATTATCCACATAAACAATCAAAATTAGTGATCTGAAGTCAACAACATTCAAATATAATTTTTATCAATTTTTCCTTCATAAAAATTTAACATTATCAAACAATTGTCAAGTTTTTAATACCAAGATTGTGGAGATTATTTGTTCCCATAAAAAGAATTATTTAATTTAAAAATATTTTTTTATCCTCATAATGTAGAAACCCATAAGGTTGTTCAATGTATACTTCTTCCTCAATCTCACCATTTAAGAAATCTAAATTTACATCCATCTAATTAACATGTTAATTCCGATATGCATCCCCTAAAAGAAACGTTTTAAAAGTTTCTAATATTTTAATTGGAGAAACATATTACTCAAAATCCATACCTTACACCTATTCATATACTTTAAAAATAATTATGTCTTTGTCTCTTAAAACTTCTCCACATTCATTTAACTTATTTCTATAAACCCACTTTGTTCCAATAAAATTTGTATTTGGGGGTTCTGAAATAAGTTCACATGTTTCATTATTCTCAACATTATCCAACTCTTCATATATAACACGAAACCATTATTTTTGTTGAATAGCATGTGAAACTAATAATAGTTTATCATTTTAGGTAAGTGAAGTCTGATTTAATAATCTCAACATTCTACTTATTTGAACTAGTGCCTTCTAATTTCCAATTATATTATTGGATTCAACATGTTATTGTAAGGTAGGAAATTTCAATGTTTCTTTTCCGGATAAAAATTCCTCATCAAATGAATCTTCTAAATCTTGTAAAGGATGTTATGACTTACTTCATATGTTGTTGGAAATCTCTAGTTTATCCTCTTTAGAATTGTCAAAAAATTTGTAATGGAATGTTGGTTTTCAAAAACGTTCACATAATATGAGTCCACCAAATTTTTTAAATGTTTGTTCCGATATTTGAAACATCTTCCATTAGGTGAATTACCCATAAAATTTCTTTCCATGTATTTCTCATCAAACATTTCAAAGTCTATATTTTTTATTTTTCAGGAAACATGGACTTACAAAAACAATGAAATATTTCAGTGAATATTTTTTGTTATACCAAATTTCATAAGAAGTCATGTTGGTTTCTAGTCTCAACAAACAACTATTTTGAATTTGTATAATAGTACTAACATCTTATCTCCAATAGAACTACGAAATTTTGAATTATCCTAATATACTTCATCCCATTTCCACCATGCTTCTATTCTTTCACTATGCTACCCAATTTATTTATTGAGTATAGGTTACAGTATACTGATGTTTGATACCATGTTTTCTAAGATATGCTTCTAAATAACTTCTTGTGAATTTTAGTACCATTATTCATTCTCTACATCTTTACATAAGCCCCCATTACCTTCTCAACGTTTTTCAAAAAAACATAATCATTTCCCCAGCATATAACTTCTATTTCATAAACATGATATTTATAATCCGATTGAAATCATCAATAAAAGTGAAAAAGAGTAAACCTCATTTTGTTTTTTGATTTCTCATCATCCCACATAAACTTGAAGGAATGAGTTAAAGGGGTCTGGTAGATTGAATCTCAATTCTCTTATGACTTTTGTTAGTCATATTTACTTTCTGTAAAGTAATAAAAACATCATTATCTATTATTTTCAATTATAGAAAATTACCAGCAACATCAACTTTAGAAATTTTATTCATTTTTTTCTGCCTAGGGTGGACTAGTCATCGGTGGCCCAATATTTTGCACTCAAGTAATAGGAGATATTAAATTGTTCTATTTGAATTTGACTCTCAGAGGTTCTTTCTCCATTTATATTAACTGTAACGACCCGTCCCTTGGGGCCCGTGCTGTTACTACCCCAAGCCCTCCATTCATAGGCCAAGGGCTAGAAACTAGTACCGAAAAGGTGTATCCCTATAATGGGAAAGAATCGACGTTAAAACTATAAAAATACACAGACTAGTATGCAACCAGATGCAACCACAAAGTAAATTATTGTAGAAGAAGTGTGTTGATGCTAAAACAGTGCTAAAAGTAAAAGGGACTAGAACACCAGCCAAAAACAATAAGGTACAAGTACAACAGATATGTACACACCTGCTCTTAGATGATCCATTGAGGATCCTACCTAAAGGGTAGGTACAAATCGCCTCCACAGCACTCCACATTAGCCCGAATAGTCCACCTTTGAGCATCGTTTGATCCTGGCTCCTCAGCCTCGATCAACATTGTATGTCATCTGCAGAAGACACAACAAGGTGTGGGAATAGCTCATATAGGGGTGAGTATAATGATACTCGATAGGAAACCTGACACACCCATAGGTCTACTAGAGTTCCACAAAAAAAAATACCACAAAGAAGGACTTCAACTCTACGTAGTTATATTCCCATACATATACCTAAGTTATCAATATATCCTCTTATTATACATGATGAAAGAAAACCATAAAGGTAACACCAAGAAGGTAGAAAACCCACACAGGTAACACCACTGAGATAGAAGTACCACACCGGTAACACCATGAATACAATGCCAGAACATTAGAAATACAACATAGGTAACACCACTTAAACAACTCCACGAAGGTAGAAGTACCACACAGGTAACACCAAAAAAATAGAAGTACCACATAGGTAACACCAAGAAGATAGAAGTACCACATAAGTAACACTAATAAGATAGAAAATAATCAGCTCACAATCAGGTATAACTTAAGTACAGAAGTACAGATGATTAGTCATAAGTTAGATCATCTTATTCTTTTAAGAGTCACTACCTCTGACCCACATAGGATCGATAGATAACTAACCCCCAGCTTACCCACATAGGATAGGACCATAATAGGATCGTTATGTGATGACCCACAAAGGATCGCTGAGCACTATCCCACAAAAGATCTAATAGTAGCAGAACCACACAGGATCGATAGATACTGACCCACATAGGATCGATGTTCTTTCTTCATGTTACAGCCTACAATAGGATTCCTCCCACCCGATGCACTCGAGTACCGTAGAATCTTCCCCGTGAGAAATCAATCACACTTAGACAACCAATAAGCTCTATAAATAAGTAACCCAAAGGAAATCCATGTCTTAATGGTTCCATCAGGATAGACGGTGCATCAATCGGACGCCCGTTTTGTCAGTTATAAGAATTTTAGTTCCGAGGGCCCAGTTGGATTCAGGTTCGATCAACCCAGTCTTACTCCAAATGTTTCCAAAACTCAAGTGGAGTATACCAAAAGAATTTTCTCAATTTAAAGATCCCGGCGTCATAGACGGTTCATCAAAAGAACATCTGGTTCTCAAGATATGGTCCTTTAACGGTTTCTAGGGCCGCTGGGGCTTGGGTCCAGTCCTACGCAGTCGGACCAACCCGACCCCACCTAGCCTGGCTGGGCCATTGAGGGCTCGACCCTCCGCTAACGAGGTCCATCCCGGCCCATAAGGGCGGCCCGCAAGGAGGCGCGGCCCACCGGGCAGGAGGCTCGGCCGCGTGAGGCGCGACCCGCATGGGGGAGTGGCCCGCTGGGGGCTTGGCCTACTGGGCAGGCATCTTGTAGGGGGCTCGCTTGACTATTCATGGGGGAGCGGCTCCCTAAATTTCTCGAAAAAACTAAGTCGTTCAGTTTTTGTGGCAGCCCCGCCGGATGTAGCCTGCCCTCGCTGGTGTGGGGGTGGGGGGGTGATCCCCTATTCTCCCGAACAGCCCAGAGGTCGTTTGGCTCCACTTCAGTGCCAGAATCACGTGGTGCTGCCATGTGGCTTGTAGGGCCCATTGTAATGGGTCCTTCTGATCCGGACATGGCCATCTAGTGTGTCGGTCGTCTTTTCCAGCATTGCGCGATGACGCACCCCACTACCACCCGTGGCTGGCTGGTGTGATGACCGCCTTCCTCTAGTCTGCCGTGGCTAATGAGACATGGCCCAAGTCCTCTGGCGGCATATTGGTCACACCGCCCTCTCCTTCTATGGCCAACCGCTATTTCGGCTGCCTCCCATGACCATTGCGGCTGACGTGTCGCAACTGGTACCAATGACGGTGTGGGTGTGCCGCCCCTTTCATCGCGGCCAGCCTATGTCGGCCGCCGCCTTGGTCTTTTCCTACACCGGTCGCTGGTACCCCCATCCCGACAGTTTTCCATGGAGAATGAAAGGGGTAGTGATGTTGTGGAGGGTCTGGGCTGGGTTTGTTAGAGCCATGTCATCTGCGTTAGCTTGTAATCACGAGGGAGATAATGAATCAAAAAACTCTTGGAATTTAAAACCAAAAGTAAACCCTACTATGATATTGTTAGAGAGCCTCCATTCTTGAGGAAGGGTTGGTGTTCACCATCCTCACAGCTAGCTTCCAATGAGGCCACTCGTACATCATCCTTTGGTTCTTGGTTCATTGTCTCCCATCACATCCTGCTAGAACCGGATCCGTCCTCTAAGGGTTCAGCATATCGGCACTTTACCATCACCTCGTTGCTTGGCAAAGCTATGCTGATACCTCTCCCCAAGCTCCATATAAATAGGATAGGGGGAGGGTAAGTAATGACGTTGGGAATTAATCGGGGCTCATTAATTTGGAACCTTCTTAATTCCCCAATGTTGTTCTTACTTAGGAATGAATGGTCAAGCCATTTATTGTCTTGACACGTCATTGGTCCCACGTTGCCGCTTTTACATTGGAGGAAAAAGAATGAAAATAAAATAACTAAGTTATTTATTTATTCTTTCAAAAAGTCCCAAATCATAACTTTTTCTCCAAACCAACTGCGGTCAATGTGAAGCTTCCCTTAAGAGAATCTCGGCGCTATAGATTCAATGGTGACCTCAGATTTTTAATCTACGAACTGGTTTAAAAGTTATATAACACCACTCTCGCATTTACTTAACGTACTATAAAAAATGTTCAGAAAATTCATTCCGGGCACACCACACCTTAGAATCATGCGCTCTCAATTTTCACAGACTTTTAATAATTCCATATAATTAAAAACAATTACCTGGAAAATTTGGTTCATTAAATTCTCCCCACCTTAGGGATTTTTATCCCCAAAATCCATAACATTGACTATGAAAACAAATGGGCTTACTGAGCACAAATCTACACCTTGCACTCCCATGTACTCTCTTGGAGGATCCCGTGCTGCCAGCGAACGTGCACCAGAGGTATCGACTGCCCCCGAAGGACTCACTCTTGTCGATCCTCAATCTCAATTTGAACCTCCATAAACATCACCCCATCATCAAAGTATGACACATCGTGGTGGATGATGTGAGATGGGTTGTGCACGTATCTCCTCAACTGGGATACATGGAAGACTTTGTGCACCCTCTCCAACTACAGTGGAAGTTCCAAGTGGTATCACACCTCCACAATCCTCTAGAGTATCAGAAATGGTCTAATAAACCTAGGTGATAATTTTTCGCCTCAGCCAAATAATGGTAGTCCCCATCGAGGAGAGAATCACAAGAATACATGGTCCCCCTCCTGGAACTCCAAAGTTCTCATCCTCCTGTCATCATAAGACTTATGAATGCTCTGTGCAGTCTTCATCAAATCCTGGATGACCTGCACATTCTCAGTGGTATCTCGTACCATGTTTGGACACATAAGTGCAGACTCCCCTGGGTCTGTCCACCATAGAGGTAATCTGCATGGTCGACCGTACAAGGCATCAAATGGTTCAATACCGATGGTGGAGTGATAACTGTTGTTTTATATGAATTTCACCAAGGGAAAGTGATCCTCCCAACTACGGCCATAATCTAGGAAGCATTCACGAATCATGTCCTCCAGCATCTGAATGGTCTGATTCGTCTGGCCATCCATCTGAGGATGAAAGGCTGTGCTAAAACGCATCTTATTCCAGAACACCTCTTGTAATCCCTTCCACAACTGGGAAGTAAAATGTGCATCACAATCGAAGATGATCGTCGATATAACCCCATGAAGTCGCACAATATCTTGTACATAGAGGTTTCCCAATCCCATTATTGATCCATACTCTTAGATAGGTAGGATATGGGCTGACATGGTAAGTCAGATAAAGATCACCTAGATGGAATCATGTTTCCTAGACGTATGTGGAAGTCCTATCACAAAGTCCATGGATATTTCATCCCACTTCCACTATGGAACCTCTAGTGGTTATTCTAAGAATGCTGGATCATGATTCTCGGCCTTCACTTGCTGAAAAGTGAGTCATTATGAAACAAACTCTACCACTGCTTCCTTCATCAATGGACACAAGTGCAGACATCAGAGGTCCTGGTATATCTTTTCCACACTAGGATGTACCACCAGAGGGTACATATGGAACTCTCTCAAAACCTCCTCCCGTAGCACCACGGGTACCATGGTACATTGTCTAGAGAGGATGACGTGCATCCCACCTTTAGAAAATCCATCAGGTGCATGTCCTAAGGATATCTGAACACATCGTACCTCACAGTCAATGTCCCCAAGCTGTGCCTCACTGACTCGCTGATGGAGTGGGGGAGTGACTGTCATAAACTGGAGGTATGTAACTCTATCACTATCCACAAAAGATATCTGCAATGTAGCTAGTTTCTCTATCACCTCACTCAACAACTGCAGACTAGACCTCTTGCTGATTGCATATACTACCACATTCCCCTTCCTTGGAGTATAGACTATCTCATAATCATAGTCCTGGAGGAACTCTATCTCTCTCTACTATCTCAGGTTTAGGTCCTTCAGAGAGAAGATATACAAGAGAATCTTGTGATCAGAGTAGACTGTAAAACGTTCACTCATCATGTAATGACACTAAATCTTTAAGTTGATGACCGCTGCTGCTAACTCCAAGTCATGGGTAGCACAGTTCTGCTCATGTTCTCTCAGCAGTCCTGAGATATAGGTGATCAATGATCAATCCTGCATCAGAACACACCGATGTCTGGTCCTAGATGCGTTGCAGTAGAAGACATTTGCAATGACATATTCTGGTAGCCTAAAGAATGGGGAACTCTTCAGTCTCTATCTCAACTCTTGAAAACTTTTCTGGAATCTTTATATCCATACTAATGGTTTTCCCTTCATGTTCAACACTAAAAAAGGTTCCAAAACACTAGAAAAGTCATGCACAAATCTTTGGTAGTATCTAGCCAACCCCAGGAAGCTCCACACCTCAGTCACAATTCTGGGTGGCTCCCTATCAATTTCAGCCTCTATCATCGCTGGATCCACTGTAACTCCATCTTCCGAGATAACGTGTCTTAGAAAGTGGACCTCTCATTTCTATAACTTGCACATCAAGATCTTACCATAAATTTGGGACCCTAGGATTGTATCCAGAACTATCTGCAGATGATAGGAATGATCCTCCTTCATCACAGAGAATATCAAGATGTTGTCGATGAAGACCACTATAAAGCAATCAAGATATGGATGGAAGATCATCTTCATGAGTCTCATGAAAATTACTGGGTCATTGGTCACACTGAAAGGTATAAAAAAACTCATAGTGTCCATACCAACATCACAAGGTCATCTTCTGCACATACTCATCTAGTACCCTGAGATGATGGTAGCTTGATCTGAGGTCTATCATTGAAAACTAACGAGCTCCCTTCAGCTGATTGAAAAGATCATCAATCCTTGGAATTGGACACTTGTTGTTCAAGGTCACCTAGTTCAGGCACTGATAGTCCACACAGAGTCTCAAACTCTCATCTTCCTTATTGGAAAACAAAATCAGGGTTGCCCATGGAGAAACGCTGGGACATATGAACCACTTTCTCAGGAAGTCCTCCAATTATACCCATAACTCACGATGCTCTGTGGGAGACATCTGCTATGATGGTGTAGATATCTATGTTGTTCTGGGGTATAGGTCGATGTAAAAGTCTACCTATCTACGTGGAGGTAGTACCGAAACATCATCAGGAAAGACATCGGCATATTGGTCCACCAATACAGAATATCTCGGACTATCAATATCTATTGCCCTAAGGGTGAGGCTAGACAACTGATGTTTGGTCGGTTGTAACCTCTTCTGGGAAAGTCTATACTGTGCTACAGAGGTTCCGTTCTCACCAGTGAAGGAAAACCTGGTCCAATCCTTACATTCAAGCATCACTTTTCACCTAATACAGTCAATCTGAGTATGGACTATGGATAACCAGTCCATACCCAAGATGATGTCATAAGGCCTTGACACCGCTACCAAAATATCTCAGTCGAAGCTCTCGCCTCCTAGAGTAAGATCACACTAATGGATCCAGTGTGTAATTGTCTAATTCACTCTATGATAAAGCTGATAATTTCAATATATTTTATCTACATTTCAATGATTTAATCCTCACTAATGTGTCATTACATGTTAAGTTGCATCATTTTTGGAATATTGTTGTATTTTGAGCTAAATTGTGAAAATGCCTTAATTCTGGATTTTAAGCAGTTATTGACTTGTCTGAGTATTTGGTCATATATTTTTAAATACGTATCCAATTAGACTGATTCTATTTTTTAGGAACCCCTGGAATGGTATCTTCATATATGTCAACTGGAGAAAGATCTAAATCGTCCATCTAAGGGTCCAAATAAATCATTCTTTGGGAAGAGTTTGTATGTTCAGATGTGTGGAGCCCACCTCAATAAATGGATCATAACATCGGCTACATGTTTCCAATTTCATTAATTCAAACTGGGCATGCAATAGTACTCCAGGTCGTGCATTCGTGATCAATTTCAAGGTCAAAATCGATAATTAGTGCACACTATGATCGAGTCAAACAAGTGGGAGATGAAAGGTCTCTTAAGGTAGAGAACGATTCGTGGAGTAATTAATTCATAACTTATGAACCACGTCTCCAAAGCGGATGATATTTTGTGGACCGACCGAGAATTTACTTTTAAACAACTCTTTCGAAGGATCCAGAGGATGATTCGGCAGGGAGGTGTTTCAAACAAAAGCATATTTCGGGCGGACAGAATCTGGACAGAAGATTTTCCAGCCCTCCTCCCCCTATTCTCCCTATCTCTTCATTCATTTCAAAGGGGGGATGGATTTTTTGAGACAATGATGAAGATGGTGTATACTCTTCCTGGAATAGAGGTGATGTGGGCTGATCAAGTGATGCGAGGCTAAGCACCAAGTTGTTGCAGACGACGACAACCGACAGAAACTCCCTTCCGAGTTTTGATCTTCATGTGTAATCTATGTTGCATCTCTTTTGAATTTATATTTCTTGAATGACAGCGGTTGTTTTCATTCTTGAATATATTTTCAACAAGTTTGTTCTGGATGGTTTCCCAATCTATAAAGTAAAATAGTCGATTTCACTATTTAAATTTCTTCGGTGAGGTCTTGTCGTTGAGTATAGTGATTTCGGTTAGGTTTGGTTATTTGAAGGTCTTCAAATAATTAGATAACTTCTATAGGAGGGGAAACAATAATATTGAGGACTTAATATGATATCCTTACCAAATAAGGTTTTTATCTAGAGGTATTTGTGTAGGCATTGAGAGATTCATTAGAGATATAATTTAAAACAAGGAAGAGGGGAGTGTCGGGGAGGTTAAAGCTTGTCCGTAACCACTGTTTTGATTCTGGTTCCAAACCCATTTTATTTAAAATCAATTTTCTAGCTCATTATCCAATTTTATTTCTCTTTAGTTTTTATTTATTTTCTTTTCTTGAGTCTTTAATCAAATCCCAATTTTTCCATTTCATGTGAAAACAAACCATCAAAAAAAGTGACAGTTTTGCAACTCAAATTCCATCCTCCCCGAGAGACAATCTAGGGACTGCTATATTTCATTGTTTTTTGGGGAAAATTTATTTGATTCAAGTTTTCGTGAAAAATAATCCTCACGTCAACTGGTGTCGTTGCTGGGGAGGTTGCTTGAGTTGATTTTTTGTGAAAATTGTTTTTGTATGGCCCAAAATTCTGACCCAAATTTGTTCCCATTAGATTTTGAAATTGATAGAACTTTTCACTCTAGAGATAGAGCTACCAGAAATCCCCTTGTCCCCAGTTGTGAATCTTATAATAATGCACTTAGAAGAAACTTGGTTGAAATTGAAATTCCAATGGCTGAAAATAGAACCTTGAAAGAATTTGCTTCATCTTATGATGCAAATCAAGAAAATCATGTTGAATATCCTGATGCACCTACTGGGTTTGAAATTAAATCTAGTTTCATTCACCAACTACCAAAATTTAATGGTTTTCCTGGGGAAGATCCACATAAAAACCTTCATGAATTTAGTTATCTTTGTGTCAACATGAAACCCCAGTGCGTTGATGCAAATCAAATGAAATTGAGGTCTTTTCCTTTTTCTTTAGAAGGAGATTCCAAAGAATGGTTTTTCTATTCACATTCTACTTTGATTAGGGATTGGAATGAATTTAAAAAACTTTTCCTTGAAAATTTTTTCCCTACTTCTCGAACTGCTTCCATTAGAAAAGAGATTTGTGGAATTAGGAAAACTCAAGGTGAAACTTTGCATGAGTATTGGGAACACTTCAAAAGGCTTTGTTTCAGTTTCCACCACTATCAAATTAGTGACCAACTTTTGATTCAATATTTTTATGAGGGATTGTGTCTTACTGATAGAATCATGATCGATGCTGCTGCAGGAGGGGATCAGTTGACAAAACACCAACAGCTGCTAGGATATTAATTGTAAACATGGTCCAAAATTCACAACAGTTTAGAACAAGAGGCCTTCTTCATGTGAAATCTACCCAAGAGTTCCCCATTTCTAGTCCTGAAAACAATATGATTGCGATTCAACTTTATGATCTTACCACCATGGTGAGGTCAATTATGTTATCCAATACCCCACCAACTCTACCCAAACCTGAAGAAACATTTCAAATGAATGTCTACTATGGAATTTTTTCTTCCAATAACCATTTTAGTGACCAAATACCTCAAATTCAAGAACCTTCTGAAAACTGAAATGTTTTTTTTCCTAGAAAACCCTTTCAATCAAACCAACAAAGGCCATTTCAATCAAATCAAAATTTAAATCAAGGCTGGAACAACCACTCTAATGAAAGATTTCGACAGCCTGAACAACCTAGAGGCTTCTTCCAAGGACAATCAAGCAATTTACAACCAAGATATTTCAATGATCAAGCCAATTCTCATTCTGGAAGAAAATTTTAGGCTGCCCCTCCCACTCAAAATTCAGAGAGTAATATTGAAGATGCAATGAGGAAACAACATGAGGCAATGAAACAAACACAAGACCAACAAAAAACATTCTGAATACCCTAATGACTCAAATGGGTCAACTTGCCTCTAATCATAGTTGCATAAAAAATAAAATGAGTGGAGGTTTTCCCTCCAACCCCAAGTGAATCCTAGAGATAAAGGGAAGGAAAATGTGAGTGCAATTGAACTTAGGAGTGGAAAACAATTGAATACCCCTCAAATAGAGAAACCAAAACCTTTTGTTGAAACTATTGTTGAGAATCCCACCACTGATGGAAATGCTGTAAATTCTAAATGTTCTTTGAAGGGAAACACAATTTCAAGAGAAGAAATGTTGCTTTAAAGAACAAAGAGGGATTGGAAGAGGATGTCTAGACCTTTTGTTTCTTAAATATGTGATCAAAATAGCCTTGAAACAACCAAACCACCATTGCCTTACCCTAGGAGTGAACCACCAGTGAAGTCGAGTGTTGAGAAAGAGTTGGATAAGGAGTTTTTGGAGACTTTTAAGAAATTTCAAGTCAATATACCTTTTCTTGATGCTGTGAAACAAATTACAAGGTATGAAAAGTTTTTGAAAGAAATGTGTACCCACAAGAGGAAACTCAAAGGAGGTGAAAAGGTCAACTTAGGGAGGAATATTTCATCCATGATCCATCATGATTTTCCTATCAAATGTAAAGACCCAGGAACCTTTACCATTACTTGAAACATTGGGAAATGTGAATTCAAGGATGTTATGCTTGATTTGGATGCCTCCATCAATGTTATGCCACATTCTGTTTACTCATCTCTTCATGTTGGAGGATTGAACCCCTCTGGGATCATCATTCAACTTGCTAACCCAAGTACCACCAAGCCTGCTGGAGTTATTGGGGATGTTCTTATTCAGGTGAGAGACAGGATTTTTCCTGTGGATCTCTATGTCCTAGATATGGAAGATGATAGGTTTAGTACCCACGGACCTCTCATTCTTGGGAGACCATTTCTGAAAACTGCAAAAGAAATCATCAATGTTCACAGGGGAACACTTTCACTGGAGTTTGGCGGAGAGGTTGTTCATTTCAATATTATTCAGTCCATGAAACACCCAGTCAAGGATCATTCATCCCCCCAAGTGAACATGATTGATTGGTTTTCCACTGATATGTTCCCTGATTTTGCCTATGATGAGAAACTAGCTGATATTTTTGATGATGGAAATTTGTTTGTTGCTGAATCTGATCAACAAGAGAGGGAAAAGGGAGATGATGATGAGTCTTGGAATGTTGAGATAGATTTTCAAGATTCTATTGATCTCAACATTGAGGAAGATGTCTCCCTAGAAATCCATAGTGATGCTAGTGGTCTCCTTGGAGAAATTGAAAATTTTCCACTAGAATCAAATTCCGAGAACATTGAAATTGATATTCATGGTGATTGTCCTTTAAATTCTGTAACCCCACTAAACAACCACACCTGTAAGAAATGTTCCTTGATCAATGAAAATACCCCAGCTAAGTTAGAGTTGAAACCACTTCCTGAGAATATCAAATATGCTTTCTTAGGTGAAAATGAAACATTCCCTGTTATAATTTAAAAATATTTGTCTAAGGACCAAGAGAATCAATTGTTAGGAGTCCTCAAAACCCACAATAAAGCTATTGGATGTACTCTCTCTAATTTAACTGGAGTCATCCCCTCAGTGTGCATGCATAGAATTTTCTAGGAAGAAAATGTTAAACCGGTGAGACAATTTCAAAGGAGGTTGAATCCAACACTTTTAGAGGTTGTTAAGAAGGAAGTTACCACCCTTTTAGCTGGTGTAATTATTTTTCCCGTCTCTAATATTAAATGGGTGAGTCCAATCCATGTAGTTCCCAAAAATGGTGGCTTTAAAATCTCAAAGAATGAATTTGGTGAGCTTGTTCCTATTAGGCTTCCAAGTTAATGGAGAATGTGCATTGATTATAGGAAGCTCAATTTGGCTACGAGGAAAGACCACTTTCCACTTCCATTTCTTGATCAGGTCCTTGAAACACCGGCTGTAAAAACCCATTATTGTTTTCTGGATGGATTCTCTGGTTGTTTCCAAATTCATATTGCACCAGAGGATCAAGAAAAAACCACATTCACATTCACATTTGAAACATTTTCTTATAGGAGGATTCCCTTTGGTTTGTGCAATGATCTTGGAACTTTTCAAATGGGTATGATGAGTATTTTCTCTGATTTTCATGAAATATGCATGGGATTTTTTATGGATGACTTCATTGTTTATGGCTCATCATTTGAAAGTTGTTTGGAAGGTCTGTCTCATGTTCTTGAAAGGTGAATTGATAAGAACCTTGTTCTTAATTATGAAAAAAGTCATTTCATGGTGGGTAAAGGGATTGTTCTTGGAAATGTTGTGTCTTTGGATGGAATTCAAGTTAATAAGTCCAAAGTTGAGGTCATTTCTTCATTTACATTCCCAAAAACAGTCAGATATGTGAGATCGTTTCTTGGTCATGCTGGTTTTTATAGAAGATTCATTAAGGATTTCCGTAAGGTTTCACTTCCATTGTCTATATTGCTCCAGAAAGACACCCCATTTTTCTTTGATGAAAATTGTAAACAGGCCTTTACGGTGCTGAAACAAAAATTGATTACTCCTCCCATTGTTCAACCTCTCAAATGTTACTTTCCTTTTGAGATCATGACTGATGCATCCGAATTTTCTCTTGGGGCTATTATAAGTCAAAGGTTGGAAAAGAAATCTCATGTGATTGCCTATGCCTCTAGAACATTAGACTAGGCCCAATCAAAATACACAACAACTGAGAAGGAGCTGTTTGCTATTGTCTTTTATTTGGACAAATTTAGATGTTATGTTCTAGGATCTAAGGTGATTGTTTTCACTGATCATTCTGCAATCAAATTTTTGATGAAGAAACATGATGAAAAACCAAGACTTTTGAGATGGATTTTGTTGTTACAAGCGTTTGATGTTGAAATAAAGGACAAGAAGGGCAGTGAAAACCTTGTTGTTGATCATTTGAGTAGGATACCATATTTTTTGAATGGGGATCATCAGATCTATCTGCCAATTAAAGAAACTTTTCCAGATGAGGAGTTGTATGCTTTTCAAACTGAAAGGCCATGGTTTTCTGATATGTTGAATTATTTAGCTTCTGATGAGGTTCCCCACTAGTTTTCCAAGAATCAATTTTCTAAACTTTTGAGTGATTCAAAGCATTACATTTGGGATGATCCTTACTTGTGGAATGTTGGTAGTGATTAAATTATTAGGAGATGCATTCCAAATTCTGAATTCCAATCTTTCCTAAACTTTTGTCACACATTGAGCTGTGGAGGACACTTTGGGCCTCAAAGCACTGCAAGAAAGGTTCTAGATTCTAGTTTGTATTGGCCTACCATTTTTAGAGATTCTTTTGATTTCTACAGGACATGTAGAAATTGTCAAATTCAAGGGGGGATTTCCAAAAGGAATGAGATGCCACAACAACCTCTGTTGTTTTGTGATGTATTTTATGTTTGGGGTATGGATTTCATGGGACCTTTTCCCAATTCATTTGGATATCTTTACATTTTTCTTGCTGTTGATTATGTATCCAAGTGGGTAGAAGCTATTCCCACAAGGGCTGATGATGCCAAAACTGTGTCCAAGTTTGTGAAGGGAAATATATTTTCAAGGTTTGGATTCCCAAAGTTCTTGATTACGGATCAAGGTACTCATTTTTGTAACAAGACTTTGGAATCACTATTGAAGAATTATGGAGTTCATCATAGGGTCTCTACACCCTATCAACCCCAAACAAATGGAATGACTGAGTTGTCCAACAGAGAAATCAAACAAATTCTGGAAAAAACTGTGAACCCAAATAGAAAGGATTGGTTTTTGAGACTTGATGATGCACTCTGGGCTTATAGGACTGCATTCAAAACCCCAATTGGCAAGTCACCATTTATATTAGTCTATGGAAAGGCTTGTCACCTTCCATTTGAGTTAGAACACAAATCTTTTGGGCTGTTAAAACAAGTAACATGAATCTATTTTCTACTGGGGAAGAAAGAAAATTTTGTTTGCAGGAGCTGGAGGAGATCAGAAAGAATGAATATGAATGTTATGGGTTGTACAAGGAACGAACCAAATCATTTCATGATGAGATGATTCTCAAAAAAAAACTTCAAGGAAGGAGACAAAGTGTTGTTGTTTGATTCCAGATTAAAGCTGTTCCTGGGTAAATTTCGTTCCAAATGGTCTGGTCCATTCATTGTTACTCATGTTTTTCCTTTTGGTGCAATCCAGATTAAAGAACCAAGAAAAGGGACACCATTCACAGTCAATGGGAACAGGTTGAAGCTGTTTAGAGAGAATGTTCACGATCATCTGGGGGAGGAGATCCAACTTCAAGAATCAGAATACAATTGATGCCAGGTTGTGTTTTTCCTTCTCACTTTTTTTAATGTCCTTGATTTCATGAATTTCATATTCATATATTTTTTTTACACAATTAGGACATTGCATAAAATAAGTGTGGGGGGAGGAACATGCTGGGTAGAGTAGGATTTTGTGTTCTTTCATTTCATTTTTTTCCTTTGCATTTCTCTCTCTTTCAATTTTTGGTGTGTTCTTTTATTTTTCAAACATTATGTGTTTTATTTAAAATTTTGAAAAACATTTGAGCATACATGATGATATTTTAAAACCATATCAATGAGTGAACCAATTGATCCCTTGAATCTGGTTATAAATGAATGCTGAAAAAGACATTGTTTCAAGTTCCAAAATTTTGAAAAACCCATTGAATTTTGAATTCCATTCCATGAATGCTCTCTAATATTGAAACCCACTTGCCATGAGTATTTTGAACCCACTTTTCTTCTTCTTCACATTCATCCTACTTCTTGATTGAACCAAAGAATGCTTGTTTGATTGAACCAGAACTTGATCTTTTTCTATCAAAACTTGAGGGCTAAGGTGAGTGTGAATGAAATTATTGAGGCAATTAGTTTGTGATTAAAAGCCCCTTTTTCACGATTATCCCTTTTATTCTGGCCCACCGTTTATATTTTATCTTTCTTGAGCCCTTAGTTTCCATGTACTGCCTTTTAGATAGCCACATTACAAGCCATTTTTCCTTTCTAACCTACTCTGGAAGTATAAATGCATGATCTAGTTGAACTCAAGTGTGGGGGAGATGACTTGTGGTGTGCTACATCATCTGGTGTTGCTTTGGGTTGTTATCTAATCAATGAAGAGATGTTTTTGCTGCTGAAAGATTTTTGATTTCTAAGAGCTTTGCATGTCTGGAGCTCTCAAAGGAAGAGAGTTGTGCCTATCTGGAACTCTCAATTGAAGAGAGTTGTGCCTGTCTGGAGCTCTTTATGGAAGAAAGTTGTGCCCAATCTGGTGCTTTTGAAAAAAAGAAGATAAATGTAACTGTTGCTGCTGAAATTTGGATGGAATGAGGTGGAAAAGATATTCTTAGGGATTCTCAAATATGACTTTCATTGGAGGAGAGTAATAAGGATTCCCCACATGAGTGAAGATTAGATTCATGTATTTTTTGCTTCCAAAATGAGCCAAACCCTCCTTATTCGGCTTCAGAATTTTGGACATTTGAGACCCACCCACCTTTATCCACAGAACATCCTTGAAAAGCCCTCAAGATGATCACATTTTTTTTGGCTCACATAAGGTGGAGATTTAGAATTTTTTCAAGCCTATGATGATTCTTGCATGTTTTCTTGAGAGAAGCTTTGTTGGAAATCAATATTTGTGTTGAGAGAAAATATTTGTGAGGTGACCATGTTAAGTGAATGAGAGGAGAAAATGAGTTGAAATGGATTGAATGAACTGAATTTAAAACTTGAATCATTTTTTTTATGAGGCATGATATCATTTGATTCTTGGTGGTTGATTGGTGAACCTCATTGGTTTGTATTTTGAATATGCACTGATTTGGTTTTAATGATCACTTGTCCAGGAGACCAAGTTGTAAGTGTGGGGGAACTGATAATGCTGACAATTTCAATATATTTTATCCACATTTCAATGATTTAATCCTCACCAATGTGTCATTACATGTTAAGTTGCATCATTTTTGGAATATTGTTGTATTTTGAGCTAAATTGTGAAAATTCCTTAATTCTGGATTTTAAGAAGTTATTGACTTGTCTGAGTATTTTGTCATATCTTTTTAAATACTTATCCAATTCGACTGATTCTTTTTTTAGGAACCCCTAGAATAGTATCTTCATATATTTCAACTGGATCAAGATCTAAATCGTCCATCTAAGGGTCTAAATAAATCATTATTTGGGAAGAGTTTGTATGTTCGGATGTGTGGAGCCCACCTCAATAAATGGAGAATAACTTCGGCTAAATGTTTCCAATGTCATTAATTCCAACTGGGAGTGCAAGAGGTCTCCATGTCACGCATTCATGATCAATTGCAAGGTCAAAATCAATAATTAGGGCACACTATGATTGAGTCAAACAAGTGGGAGATGAAAGGTCTCCTCGGACAGAGAAAAGGTGGTGGAGTAATTAATTCATAACTTTTGAACCACATCTCCAACATGGCTGATAGTTTGTGGACCGATAGAGAATTTATTTGTAAACAACTCTTTAGAAGGATCGAGAGGTTGATTCAGTCAGGAGGTGTTCCAAACTGAAGCATATTTCGGGCAGACAGAATACGGACAGAAGATTTTCTAGCCCTCCTCCCCTATTCTCCCTATCTCTTCATTCATTTCAAAGGGGGGTTGGATTTTTGGAGACAATGATTAAGATGGTGTATACTCTTGCTATAATGGTGGTGATGTGGTCTGATCAAGGGATGTGAGGCTAAGCACCAAGTGGTTGCAGACGGCGACAACCGACGGACACTCCCTTACGAGTTTTGATCTTTATATGTAATCTCTGTTGCATCTCTTTTGAATTTATATTTCTTGAATGACAGCGGTTGTTTTCTTTCTTGAATATATTGTCAACTTGTTTGTTCTGGATGTTTTCCCAATTTATAAAGTAAAATAGTCGATTTCACTATTTAAATTTCTTCGGTGAGGTCTTGCCATTGAGTATAGTGATTTCGGTTAGGTTTGGTTATTTGAAGGTCTTCAAATAATTAGATCACTTCTATAAGAGGGGAAACAATCATATTGAGGTCTTAATATGATATCCTTACCAAATAAGATGTTTATCCAGAGGTATTTGTGTAGGCATTGAGAGATTCATTAGAGATATAATTTAGAACAAGGAAGAGGGGAGTGTCTGGGAGGTTAAAGCTTTTCCGTAACCACTATTTTGATTCTGGTTCCAAACCCATTTTATTTCCAATCAATTTTCTAGTTCATTATCCAATTTTATTTCTGTTTAGTTTTTATTTATTTTCTGTTCTTGAGTCTTTAATCAAATACCAAATTTTCCATTTCATGTGAAAACAAACCAACAAAAAAGTGAAAGTTTTGCAACTCAAATTGCAACCTCCTCGAGAGACAATCTAGGGACTACTATATTGCATTTTTTTTTGGGGAAAAATTAATTGGTTTAGGATTTCATGAAAAAAAAATCCTCATGTCAACTGGTGCTGTTTTTGGGGAGGTTTCTTGAGTTGATTTTTTGTGAAATTTTTTTTTGCATGACCTGAAATTCTAAACAAAATTTGTTCCCATTAGATTCTGAAATTGATAGAACTTTTCACTCTAGGGATAGAGCTACCAGAAATCCATTTGTCCCCAGTTGTGAATCTTCTAATAACACACTTAGAAGAAACAAGGTTGAAATTGAAATTCCAATGGTAGAAAATAGAACATTGAAAGAATTGGCATCATTTTATGATGCAAATCAAGAAAATCATGTTGAATATCCTGATGCACCTGTTGGGTTTGAAATTAAATCTGGTTTCATTCACCAACTTCCAAAATTTAATGGTTTTCCTGGGGAAGATCCACATAAACACCTTTAGGAATTTAGTTATCTTTGTGTCAACATGAAACCCCAGGGCGTTGATGAAAATAAAATAAAATTGAGGTCATTTCCTTTTTTGTTAGAATGAGTTTCCAATGAATGGTTTTTCTATTCACATTCTACTTTGATTAGGGATTGGAATGAATTGAAAAAACTTTTCCTTGAAATTTTTTTCCCTGCTTCAAGAACTACTTCCATTAGAAAGGAGATTTGTGGAATTAGGAAAACTCAAGGTGGAACATTGCATGAGTATTGGGAACACTTCAAAAGACTTTGTTTCAGTATCCCCCACCATCAAATTAGTGACCAACTTTTGATTCAATATTTTTATGAGGGCTTGTGTCTTACGGATAGAAGCATGATTGATGCTGCTGCAGGAGGGGATCTAGTTGACAAAACACCAACTGCTTCTAGGTCATTAATTGCAAACATGGCCCAAAATGCTCAACAGTTTGGAACAAGAGGCCTTTTTCATGTGAAATCTGCCCAAGAGTTCCCCATTTCTAGTCCTGAAAACAATATGATTGCGAGTCAACTTTATGATCTTACCACCATGGTGAGGTCAATGATGTTATCCAATACCCCACCAAATCCACCCAAACCTGAAGCAACATTTCAAATGAAAGTCTACTGTGGAATTTGTTCTTCCAATGACCATTTTAGTGACCAATGCCCTCAAATGCAGCAACCTTCTGAAAACTGCAATGCAATTTTTCCTGGAAAACCCTTTCAATCAAACCAACAAAGGTCATTTCAATCAAATTAAAATTTCAATCAACGCTGGAAAAACCACTCTAATGAAAGATTTTGACAGCCTGAACAACCTAGAGGCTTCTTACAAGGACAATCAAGAAATTTAAAACCAATATATTTCAATGGGCAAGCCAATGCTCATTCTAGAAGAAACTTTCAGGCTGCACCTCCCACTCAAAATTCAGAGAGTATTATTGAAGATGCAATGAGGAAACAACATGAGGCAATGAAACAAACACAATACCAACAACAAAACATTATGAATACCCTAATGACTCAAATGGGTCAACTTGCCTATGATCTTAGTTGCATAAAAAATCAAATGAGTGGAGGTTTGCCCTCACAACCCCAAGTGAATCCGAGAGATAAAGGGAAGTAAAATGTGACTGCAATTGAACTTAGGAGTGGAAAACAATTGAATACCCCTCAAATGGAGAAACCAAAACCTTTTGTTGAAACTGTTGTTAAGAATTCCACCACTGATGGAAATGCTGTAAATTCTAAATGTTCTTTGAAGAGAAACACAATTTCAAGAGAAGAAATGTTCCTTGAAAGAACAAAGAGGGATTGGAAGAGTATGTATGGGCCTTTTGTTTCTCAAAGAAGTGATCAAAATAGCCTTGAAACAACCAAACCACCATTGCCTTACCCTAGGAGTGAACCACCAGTGAAGTCGAGTGCTGAGAAAGAGTTGGATATGGAGGTTTTGGAGACTTTTAAGAACGTTAAAGTCCATATACCTTTGCATGATGTTGTGAAACAAATTCCAAGGTATGCAAAGCTTTTGAAAGAAATGTGTACCCACCAGAGGAAACTCAAAGGAGGTGAAAAGGTCAACATAAGGAGGAATGTTTCATCCATGATCCATCATGCTTTTCCTGTCAAATGTAAAGACCCAGGAACCTTTACCCTTACTTTCACCATTAGGAAATGTGAATTCAAGGATGTTATGCTTTATTTGGGTGCCTCCATCAATGTTATGACACATTCTGTTTACTCATCTCTTCATGTTGTAGAATTGAAACCCTCTGGGATCCTCATTCAACTTGCTAACCGAAGTACCACCAAGCCCGCTTGAGTTATTGAGGATGTTCTTATTCAGGTGAGAGACATGATTTTTCCTGTGGATTTATATGTCTTAGATATGGATGATGATAGGTTTAGTACCCATGCACCTCTCATTCTTAGGAGACCATTCCTGAAAACAGCTAAAGCAATCATCAATGTTCACAAGGGAAAACTTTCACTGGAGTTTGGCGGAGAGGTTGTTCATTTCAATATTTTTCAGTCCATGAAACACCCAGTCGAGGATCATTCATCCCCCCAAGTGAACATGATTGATTGGTTTTCCACTAATATGTTCCCTGATTTCTCCTATGATGAGAAACTAGCTGATATTTTTGATGATAGAAATTTGTTTGTTGCTGAATCTGATCAACAAGAGAGGGAAAAGGGAGTTGATGATGAGTCTTGGAATGTTGAGATGGCTTTGCAAGATTATATTGATCTCAACATTGAGGAAGATGTCTCCCTAGAAATCCATAGTGTTGCTAGTGGTCTCCCAGGAGAAATTGAAAATTTTCCACTAGAATCAAATTCCGAGAACATTGAAATTGATATTCATAGGGATTGTCATTTAAATTCTATAACCCCACTAAACAACCAAACCTATAAGCAATGTTCCTTGATCAATTAAAATACCCCATCTGAGTTAGAGTTGAAACCACTTCATGAGAATATCAAATATGCTTTCTTAGGTGAAAATGATTCATTCTCTGTTATAATTTCAAAAGATTTGTCAAAGGACCAAGAGAATCAATTGTTAGGAGTCCTCAAAAACCACAAGAAAGATATTGGATGGACTCTATCTGATTTAACTGGAGTCATTACCTCAGTGTTCATGCTTAGAATTTTCTTGGAAGAAAATGTTAAACCGGTGAGACAATTTCAAAGGAGGTTGAATCCAACACTTTTAGAGGTTGTTAAGAAGGAATTTACCACCCTTTTAGCTACTGGAATTATTTTTCCCATCTCTGATATTCAATGGGTAAATTCCAATCCATGTAGTTCCCCAAAAAGGTGGATTCACAATCTCAAAGAATGAATTTGGTGAGCTTGTTCCTGTAATGATTCCAAGTAAATATATAATGTGCATTGATTACAGGAAGCTCAATTTGTCTACGAGGAAAGACCACTTTCCACTTCCATTTCTTGATCAGGTCCTTTAAAGACTGGCTGTAAAAACCCATTATTGTTTTCTGGATGGATTCTCTGGTTATTTCCAAATTCATATTGCACCAGAGGATCAAGAAAAAACCACATTCACATGCCCATTTTGAACATTTTCTTATAGGAGGATGCCCTTTGGTTTGTGCAATGATCCTGGAACATTTCAAAGGTTTATGATGAGTATTTTCTCTGATTTTCATGAAATATGAATGGAAGTTTTTATGGATGACTTCATTGTTTATGGCTCATCATTTGAAAGTTGTTTGGAAGGTCTGGCTCATGTTCCTGAAAGGTGCATTGATAAGAACCATGTTCTTAATTATGAAAAATGTCATTTCATGTTGGTTAAAGGGTTTATTCTTGGACATGTTGTGTCTTTGGATGGAATTCAAGTTGATAAGTCCAAAGTTGTGGTCATTTCTTCATTTCCATACCCAAAAACAGTCAGAGATGTGAGATCTTTTCTTGGTCATGCTGGTTTTTATAGGAGATTCATTAAGGATTTCAGTAAGGTTTCACATCCATTGTCTAGATTGCTCCAGAAAGACACCCCATTTGTCTTTGATGAAAATTGTAAACAGGCCTTTGGGGAGATGAAACAAAAATTGATTACTCCTCCCATTTTCAAACCTCCCAAATGGGACTTTCCTTTTGAGATTATGATTGATGCTTCTGACTTTTCTCTTGGGGCTGTTTTAAGTCAAAGGTTGGAAAAATAATCTCATGTGATTGCATATGCCTCTAGAACATTAGATCAGGCCCAATCAAACTACACAACAACTGAGAAGGAGTTGTTTGATGTTGTCTTTGCTTTAGACAAATTTATATGTTATCTTATGGGATCTAAGGTGATTGTTTTCACTGATCATTCTGCAATCAAATTTTTTATGAAGAAACATGATGAAAAACCAAGACTTTTGAGATGGATTTTGTTGTTACAATAGTTTGATGTTGAAATAAAGGACAAGAAGGGCAGTGAAAACCTTTTTTCTGATCATTTTAGTAGGATACCATCTGTTTTGAATGGGGATCATCAGATCAATCTGCCAATTAAAGAAACTTTTCCAGATGAGGAGTTTTATGCTTGTCAAATTGAAAGTCCATGGTTTGCTGATATAGTGAATTATTTAGATTTTGATGATGTTCCCCACTAGTTTTCCAAGAATCAATTTTCAAAACTTTTGAGTGATTCAAAGTATTACATTTGGGATGATCCTTACTTGTGGTATGTTGGTAGTGATCAAATGATTAGGAGATGCATTCCAAATTCTAAATTCCAATCTGTCCTAAACTTTTGTCACACAATGAGTTGTGGAGGACACTTTGGGCCTCAAATAACTGCAAGAAAGGTGATGGATTCTAGTTAGTATTGGCCTACAATTTTTAGAGATTCTTTTGATTTCTATAGGACATGTAGAAATTGTCAATTTCAAGGGGGCATTTCCAAAAAGAATGAGATGCCACAACAACCTCTGTTGTTTTGTGATGTATTTGATGTTTGGGTATTGATTTCATGGGACCTTTTCCCAATTCATTTGGATATCTTTACATTTTTCTTGTTGTTGATTATGTATCCAAGTGTGTAGAAGCTATTCCCACAAGAGCTGAGGATGCCAAAACTGTGTCCACGTTTGTGAAGGGAAATATATTTTCAAGGTTTGGATTCCCAAAGTTCTTGATTATGGATCAAGGTACTCATTTTTGTAACAAGAATTTAGAATCACTATTGAAGAAGTATGGAGTTCATCATAGTGTCTCTACACCCTATCACCCCCAAACAAATGGAATGGCTGAGTTGTCCAATAGAGAAATCAAACAAATTCTGGAAAAAACTGTGAACCCAAATAGAAAGGATTGGTGTTTGAGACTTGATGATGCACTCTGGGCTTATAGGAATACATTCAAAACCCCAATTCGCATGTCACCATTTATATTAGTCTATGGAAAGTCTTGTCACCTTCCGGTTGAGTTAGAACCCAAATCTTTTTGGGCTGTTAAAACATGTAACATGAATCTGTTTTCTGCTGGGGAAGAAAGAAATTTTTGTTTGTAGGAGCTGGAGGAGATCAGAAAGAATGCATATGAAAGTTCTATTCTGTACAAGGAACGAAACAAATCATTTCATGATGAGATGATTCTCAACAAAAACTTCATGGAAGGAGACAAAGTGTTGCTGTTTGATTCCAGATTGAAGCTGTTCCCGGGTAAATTTCATTCCAAATGGTCTGGTTCATTCATTGTTACTCATGTTTTTCCTTTTGGTGCAATCCAGATTAAAGAACCAAGAAAAGGGACACCATTCACAGTCAATGGGCACAAGTTGAAGCTGTTTAGAGAGAATTTTCACGATCATCCGGGGGAGGAGATCCATATTCATGAAGCAGAATACAATTGATGCTAGGTTGTGTTTTTTCCTTCTCAATATTTTTTGTAATGTCTTTGATTTATTGAATTTCATATTCATATATTTTTTTTACACAATGAGGAAATTTCATAAAATAAGTGTGGGGGAGGAACATGCTGGGTAGATTAGGATTTTTTGTTCTTTCATTTCATTGTTTTTCCTTTTCTTTTCTCTCTCTTTAAATTTTTGGTGTGTTCTTTTATTTTTGAAACTTTGTGTGTTTTATTTAAAATTTTGAAAAACATTTGAGCTTACATGATGATATTTTAAAACCCTATCAATGAGTGAACCAATTGATCCCTTGAATCTGGTTATAAATGAATTCTGAAAAAGACACTATTTCATGTTCCAAAATTTTGAAAAAACCATTGAATTTTGAATTCCATTCCATGAATGTTGTCTAATATTGAAAACCACTTGCCCGTGAGTACTTTGAACCCATTTTTCATCTTCTTCACATTCATCCTACTTCTTGAGTGAACCAAATAATTCTTTTTTGATTGAACCAGAACTTGATCTTTTTCTATCAAAACATGAGGGCTAAGGTGAGTGTGATTGAAATGATTGAGGAAATTTGTTTGTGATTGAAAGCCCCTTTTTCACGGTTATCCCTTTTATTCTGGCCCAAATTTTACATTTTATCTTTCTTGAGCCCTTAGTTTCCATGTACTGCCTTTTAGATAGCCACATTACAAGCCATTTTCCCTTTCCAACCTGCTCTGGAAGTATAAATGCATGATCTAGTTGAACTCAAGTGTGGGGGAGATGACTTGTGGTGTGCTACATCATCTGGTGTTGCTTTGGGTGGTTATCTAACCAATGAAGAGATGTTTTTGCTGCTAAAAGATGTTTGATTTCTGAGAGCTGTGCCTGTCTGGAGCTCTCAAAGGAAGAGAGTTGTGCCTATCTGGAACTCTCAATTGAAGAGAGTTGTGCCTGTCTGGAGCTCTTGATGGAAGAATGTTGTTCCAAATCTGGAGCTTTTGAAAAAAATAGAAATGTAACTGTTGCTGCTGAAAATTGGATGGAATGAGGTGGAAAATATATTCTCAGGTATTCTCAAATATGAATTTCATTTGAGGAGAGTAAGGAGGATTCCCCACATGAGTGACGATTAGATTCATGTATTTTTTGATTCTAAAATGAGCCAAAACCTCCTTATTCGGCTTCAGAATTTTGGACATTTGAGACCCACCCACCTTTATCCACAGAACATCCTTGAAAATCCGTCAAGATGATCAAATTTTTCTTGGCTCATATAAGGTGGATATTTTGAAAATTTTCAAGCATTTGATGATTCTTGCATGTTTTCTTGAGAGAATCTTTGTTGGAAATCCATATTTGTGTTGAGAGAAAATATTTTTGAGGTGACTGTGTCAAGTGAATGAGAGGAGAAAATGAGTTGAAATGGATTGAATGAACTGAATTTAAAACTTGAATCATTTCATTATGTGGCATGATATCATTTGATTCTTGGTGGTTGATTGGTGAACCTCATTGGTTTGTATTTTGAATATGCACTGATTTGGTTTTAATGATTACTTGTCCAGGAGACCAAGTTGTAAGTGTGGGGGAATTGATAAAGCTGATAATTTCAACATATTTTATCTATATTTCAATGATTTAATCCTCACCAATGTGTCATTACATGTTAAGTTGGATCATTTTTTGAATATTGTTGTATTTTGAGCTAAATTGTGAAAATGCCTTAATTCTGGATTTTAAGCATTTTTTGACTTGTATGAGTATTTGGTCATATCTTTTTAAATACTAATCCAATTCGACTGATTCTTTTTTTAGGAACCCCTGGAATGGTATCTTCATATATATCAACTGGATCAATATCTAAATCGTCCATCTAGGGGTCCAAATAAATCATTTTTTGGGAAGAGTTTGTTTGTTCGGATGTGTGGATCCCACCTCAATAAATGGAGCATAACATCGGCTACATGTTTCCAATATCATTAATTCCAACTGGGCGTGCAAGAGGACTCCAATTATCTCATTACTGATCAATTTCAAGGTCAAAATCGATAATTATGGCACACTATGATCGAGTCAAACAAGTGGGAGATGAAAGGTCTCCTCGGGGAGAGAAAGAGTCATGGAGTAATTAATTAATAACTTTGGAACCACGTCTCCAAAGCGGCTGATAATTTGTGGACTGACAGAGAATTGATTTATAAACAACTCTTTAGACGGATCTAGAGGTTGATTCGGCTGGGAGGTGTTCCAAATAGAATAATATTTCGGGCGGATAGAATCTGGACAGAAGATTTTCCAGCCCTCCTCCCCTATTCTCTTTATCTCTTCATTCATTTCAAAGGGGGGTTGGATTTTTGGAGACAATGATGAAGATGGTGTACACTCTTTCTGGAATGGAGGTGATGTGGGATGATCATGTTATGTGAGGATAAGCACCAAGTGGTTGCGGACGGCGACAACCGACGGACACTCCCTTCCGAGTTTTGATCTTCATGTGTAATCTCTGTTGCATCTCTTTTGAATTTATATTTCTTGAAAGAAAGCGGTTGTTTTATTTGTTGAATATATTTTAAACTTGTTTGTTCTGGATGGTTTCCCAATATATAATGTAAAATAGTCGATTTCACTATTTAAATTTCTTCTGTGAGGTCTTGCCGTTGAGTATAGTGATTTCAGTTAGGTTTGGTTATTTGAAGGTCTTCAAATAATTAGATCACTTCTATAGGAGGGGAAACAATCATATTGAGGTCTTAAGATGATATCCTTACCAAATAAGGTGTTTATCTAGAGGTATTTCTGTAGGCATTGAGAGATTCATTAGAGATATAATTTAAAACAAGGAAGAGGGGATTGTCCGGGAGGTTAAAGCTTGTCTGTAACCACTGTTTTGATTCTGGTTCCAAACCCATTTTATTTCCAATAAATTTTCTAGCTCATTACCCAATTTCATTTCTCTTTAGTTTTTATTTATTTTCTGTTCTTGAGTCTTTAATAAAATCCCAAATTTTCCATTTCATGTGAAAACAAACCAACAAAAAAAGTGACAGTTTTGAAACTCAAATTGCAACCTCCGCGAGAGAAAATCCAGGGACTGCTATATTGCATTGTTTTTTTGGGAAAAATTAATTGATTGAGGATCGTGAAAAATAATCCTCACGTCACTCTCATAGGAGTCTCTAGCAATAAATATTGAGCCAACATCTCCACCAGATTCTTCGAGCTCCGAACAAGGTTAGTGGAAATAAAAGAGTGACTGGAACCTATGTCTATAAGTACTGAAGATAAGGTAGAGTAGACAGAGATCATACCTCTAATCATCATTGGAGCATCGTGGTCGTAGGCCTTAGCTTTCGAGAGCTAAGCTTGTCCTTGTCCACCTGCTCCATGTGGTCAGGGAGGACCACCTGGAGGTGGTGGGGGTAGAACCTCGAATCTCCACCCACCGCCTGCTACACAGCCAGCTCCTCTGTCATGTCCTCCAACTGCCTACACACATCCCGGATTGAATCTCTGCCTCTACATCATGATCCCCATACCACCAACCCTATATTAAGAGTTCTTCCACTAGAAGTACTGGCTCACTTGCACCCCTATGTCATCCATCTAATACCTACTACTGATGACTCTACTACCTGATGTCTTGTGGTGGCTCTCATTGTCAGTACCTGCTGATCTAGGAAGCTCTCCACTAAAAGTTCTCTCTCTAGAAACCTATCCTACATCGGAATGATGAGCGATAACATCGATGATCTGATCTCCCATCAGAGACCCTGCTCAAAGGTCTGATCACTGAATAAAGGGTGTCGTACCATGTCGGTGGAGTAGCGGAAGAGACCAGTGAACCTCGCCGAGTACTAGGCCACAGTCATGCTTTTTTTTATATATGTGCATCATCTCTTGTATACGCAGAGAGCATAGAGTCATTGGGATGAACTCTGCCCTGAAAAGAATCTCATTGTCTGCACATATGAGGGTCATCTCATTGTGTATCTGGAACATCAAGATCCACAATCCCCCTGCTGCTACAAGAAAAGGAATGGCTACTAGGATCACCATAAGGTCTGCTGATGTCCCAACTAGGTGGAAAACTCTGACTATATCCTCAAGCTAGTCCTCAACCTCCTATAGGTCTATCCCGCCTCAGAACCTCAGAGGCCTCTTCCGCTGAAGCTCGTGCAACACACTCAATTTGTGTGCACCCTCCACTGGTGTGGTTGGTGGAAACGACTGTCCAATGGGTAGTGGTGCTACTGGTACACCTCCAGAAGGTGCTAATGCTGTTAGAGGGCCCTACACCGAAGCCTCATTGCTCTGTGGGACATCATCACGTACTCTATTAGGAATCCTAGATGGATATCTATGTGGTGGTATCCTGAAATAAAATATGTGTTCCATGGTCAATAAGTTATACCTGGTGAGCTGACTCAAAAAGATCACAAGAAAAAATTCTCAAGACACACGAAATAAATGTTTTCATGGACTATGTTGGAAATCAAAAGTCAGGGTCCCAGTGTATGGATACGCTAGCTGTCAGACCAACAATGGATTCCCCAAACTGAAAACCACACTCATAACACTTAACAATATTTTCACACAGAAAATATCAGAGTCCATGTTCTTTGGAAGAACTGACTCCTCTGATTCCAATTTTCACGACCCATCCATCTGGGTCCGTGCCGTGACTACCCCAAACCCGCCTTCCATAGGTTAGGGGATGGCTACTAGCACCAAAAATTTATATCCCTAAATGGGCTCACATTTCCTTTAAACCTCTACAAACACACAGACTAGTATGCAACAAGATTCAAGCACAAAGTAAGATGTGGTAGTAAAGGTGTGCTGAAGGAAAAAAGAGTGTTGAACGTAAAAGGGATCAGAATACAAGCCCAACTAAAAAAGGTACAAATATAATTGAAAAGTAAAAAAGGGCTCTTGTATCATCCACCAAGGATCCTATCTGAAGGGTATGTATAGATCATCTCCACAGCACTCCACATCAGCCAAAATAGTCCACCTCAGAGCATTGTCTGGTCCTACCTCCCTCAGCCTTGATCAACGTTGTACGTCATCTGCAAAAAAAACACAACAAGGTTCAGGCATAGCCCATGCATGGGTGAGTATAAAAATACTCAATAAGGATCCTCAGACCCCCATAGGTCTCCCATATTTCCACAAAGTAAAATAACACAAAGCAGGACTTCATCTCCACTTAGGTATATGCCCATACATTTACATAAGTTATCAAGATATACTCCTATCATACATGAGGAATAAATACCAAAAAGGTAACCCCACAAAGATAGAAATACCACACAGGAAACACCAATGAGGGAGAAGTACCACACAGGTAACACAACAAGGGTAGAAGTACCACAAAGGTAACACCATTAAAACAACACCAGGAAGGTAGAAGTACAACATTGGTAACACCACAAAAATAGAATGACCACATAGATAACTCCATGAAGATTGAAGTAACATATAGGTAACCCCACTAAGATAGAAGAGACACATCTAACAATCTGGTATAACATAAGTACAGAAGTATAGATAATTATTTGTAAGGAATTTCATCTAATTATGTTAAGAGGCACTTCTTCTGACCCATACAGGATTGATAGGTAACTAACCCCAGCTAACCCACACAGGATCTGACCCACATAAAATCGGTACTTGCTGACCCATATAGGATAACTAAGTGCTAACCCACATGGGGCATGATAGTATCAAACCCACACATGATCGCTAGATGCTGACCCACATAGGATCGATGTTCTTTCTTCATGTAACAGCCTGCCACAAGATTCCTCGCACCTAGAGCACTCGATATCCATAGAATTTTCACCTCAAAATATCAGTCATACCTCGACTACCACTAAGCTCCACAAAGGAGTAACCCAAGGTACTGCCATGTCATAAGGGTTCCAATGCGATAGACGGTGCATCAATCGGACGCTCGGTCGGTCTGTTATAAGCATTTTAGTTCTCGGGGCCCAGTTGGATTCGGGGTCAATCCAACCCGTTCGTACTCCAAATATTTCCAAAACTCAAGTGAAGTATACTAAATGGACTGTCTCTATCCGAGGATCATGTCATCATAGATGGTTTGTCAAACAAATGTCTAGTTCTTAAGATATGGTCTTGTATGATTTTCTGGGTCTGGTTCGACCTGGTCGGACAGACACGGCCCGACCCGAACTGAGCTGGACCGTAGCGGGCTCAGCCCGCTGGGCCGAGGTCTCGCCTGACCTGCAAGGGGGCTGACCTAAAAGGGTTGCCCGACCTGCAAAGGGGCGGCCTAGAAGGGGGCGCGGACCGCTGGCATGCAGCCGACTAGGCAGGCGGCCAGGCCGCATAAGGCACAGCCCACCAGGGGGCGCAGCCTACCTGGCGTGCGGCCCGCTGGGTATGTGTCCCAGTCATGGTGAAGTGTGGCCTAAAGGGGGCTCGTGCTAGGTGGCAAGGGGGAGAGACTTACCCAATTTACCAAATGGAATAAGCTCTTCAGATGGTGAGGCGGCCCCTCTAGATGGGGCCCACCCTAACAGGGGCGTGGGGTGGTGAGCCCCCAGGTCTCCCAAACTGGCTAGAGGTCGTCTAGCTACTCTGTAGTGGTGGCATCACATGGCGTCACCAGGTGGCTTACGGGACCCACTAGAGCAGGTTTTGTTGATCCCGACGCGACCGGATAGTGTGCCTGCTGTCTTCTCCAACGGCGCACAATGGTGCATCGCTCTGCCACCTGTGGTTTGATGGTGTGTCGACCGCCTTCCCCGAGTCCACTGTGGCTGAGGAGCCACAACACGAGTCCTCATGTGGAACTCTGGTTGTGCTTCCCTCTCCTTCAGTGGCCCCCTGGTGTGTCGGAAGCCTCCCCCAACCGTCGGGGCTGACGAACCACAGTCGGTTCCTTCCGCAGTGCGAGTGCACTACCCCCTTCCTCACAGTTAGTCAGTGTCGGCCGCCTCCTTGGTCCATGCACGTTCCGGTCAGAGGTACCGCCATGCAAGAAGTCTTCCATGGAGAATGAAAGGGGTATCAACGTATTGGAGGGTCTGGGCTGGGTTCCTTAGGCCGCACCCACCGCGTTATCTTGTAATCATGAGGGAGATAAATAATCAACAAACTCATGGTATTTAATACCAAATGTAAACCCTACCTTGAGATTTTTGGAGATCCTCCACACATGAGGAGTGGTCAGTGTTCTTTATCCTCTACAATTAGCTTCCAACGACGATACTCGTACGTCGTTCTTCGGTTCATGGTTTGGTGTCTCCCATCACATACCGCTGGAACTGGCTCTTTCCTCCAAGGATTCAGCATCTTGGCACTTTACCAGCACTTCATTTCTAGGTGATGTTGTGCTGATACCCCTCCCCAAGCTCCATATAATTAGAATAGGGAGATATTATGTAAAGACATTGGGAATTAATGGGGACTCATTAATTATAAACCTTCCTAATTTCCCAACATCGTTTTTACATAGTAATGAATGGTAAAGCCTTTTATTTGCATGACACGTTGCTGGTCCCACATTGCCACTTGTCCATTGGGGGAAGAAATGAAAATAAAATAACTATTTTATTTATTTGTTCTTTCCAAAATTCCCAAATCATATCTTTTTCTCTAGACTTTCTGCGGTCAAAGTGAAGCTTCCCTTAAGTGAATCTTGGCGCTGTGGATTCAACGGTGCCCTCAGTTTCTTAATCTGAGCATTGGTTCAAAAGCTAGAAAATTACTCTTGTTCTTTTACTAAAAATACCTTAAAAAATACATAAATTCATTCTGAGCACACCAGGACTTGGAATCATGTGCCATCAATTTTTATATACTCGTAATAATTCCATATAATTAAAAAAATTACATGGAAAATCTGGGTCATTACAATAACTTTTCTATATGTCAGACATTTTAGGATAGAAAAAATATTTTCTAAAAACTAATTCTTTTCCATCATCACAATGTTTACATAAACTATGTATGTTATGTTTTATCCCATCAACTAATAAAACATCCTTATATTTCAACTTATCATATTTAATTTCATCCATTATAATTCCTCTAATTTTTAAGGATCTATCATTACCAAAGGTAATTTCTCCTCCATCATGACTTTCAACATGTTTCTAGATTTTTATATCACCTCTCATATGTGACTAAAAACCACTCTCAATTATCCATTTTTTTTCCTTTTACTTGCTTTTAAATTTTTCTCAATAACAAAAGATCCTTCCTCAACGTTCTTATTTTTAGCTTTCTTTTATATTCTGTCATATGAAAATTGGTATGGATGAAGTGTCATACATATTTTGGAAAGATGAAGAACCTGATAAAATCTTCCACAAACTTCTTCTGAACATTAAAATTGACTTTTTTTAAAGGTTCTAACATTTTTAGAATTCACTTTTTCATCTTTCTCTATGCTAGGAATGTTACTCTTTCTACATCCACTATTTCTTACACATTGCTCAAATTTCCTTCCAGGTAGAGATAAGTAGTTCCAAAAATTATGTTCCATGTACCCATTGATTCCAAAACCTTTGAAATATATATCAGATATTTATTTTATATTTTATAAATAAATTTATTTTTAGAATCCTTGATGATGTTGATAACATCTTTTAGGTCTAACATACTTAGTAGGTGGACCATATTTTCATTTGAGTGAGTTTTCTATATTTATAGATTTGATTGGTTTGTCTCATCCATTCTCTACCCATGATTTACTAATACTTTTTCCAAAACATTAAGTGTTAAAATAATATGATGAAACATTTTTTTTGGTAAGATAATATTTCATCTGATTCTCATACTGACCATTCTCACCAATGCTAGAAGTGTCAACTTTTACATCTGATTTTTTGTTGATGTTTTCAATCATCATCTCAAGGTTCTTTTTGATGAAATAAGTTTCGATTGAATCTTGTTAAATTACTATTCCACATCTTCTAGCTTCTTACTATGATCATCAATCATCTTTCCATGTTCAACAATTATATTTTGGTAACTTAAAATCTCCTTGATATATTCTTCCTCATACTTGAAGACATATTTTCATCCATCAGAAACTTCCCCACAATCTTTCTTCATAAATCAAATTTCTTTCCTTAGAGTGTTTTTTCTCAAGACATGAAACAAGTTCTTATATGTTTTGATACTCATTAAAAGATTCTTCACCACCTTCTTCACTATATGTGGAATCTTTTATTTTCTCAAATTTTGCACAGAAGGATCAAAATTTTTCTTAACTTTCATCTTAAAAATAATTTTTTTCACTTGAGTATGATTCATCTTTCTTAGAAAACACACATTTTTTATCACTGAAATTATTCTAATATTTTTTGGAATACATTCCTTCATTATCGTTTTTATCGACTTTTCCATTGATGTTTTCCATCAGAATCAACTTGATATTCTTAAAATTTATTCTTTGAGAAATTACAAGATAAGTTTCTGATTCTTCCACAGTAAAAACGTTTGAGAGTATGTTTATCTCCATACATTACCATTCCCCTTAGATAGTTATTGGATATATAGGAAATGATTTTTTTCATTCCACTCATCATCCTCATTATCTACATACTCAAAGGGTTTAACTTCATAAACATCTTGGGTTATCATCTTTCTCAAAGCATCAATAGCTATTTCATCTTTTATCATATTTTTAATCATTGTATCATTACTCATTTCATAAGAAACAATAATGTTATTCCATTACTAAAGAGATAAATCATTATTATCTTTTCATGAAGAAATTTTAGAATAAAACATATTCAGAAAGTTTCTCATATGTTTCTTCACAATTATAGAATTTTCTAAGACATCTTTGAATCCAATGATGTTGCAAAAAAATCATTTACTCTCGTGAAGTATTCATCAATTATTTCTTCATCTCCCATAATGATGTCTTCATACATAATACACAATATTTATAGTTTTTCTTCCTTAACATTATTATTCTCTTCAAAAACACTTTACGGTTTTCCCCACATACATTTTGATGTACTGAGACCCATTAAATTTTGATAAAAATTCAATGATAAGGACATAAGGATTGAATTTATATCCATTACATCAACTTATATATTTCTCTTATCAATAAACCTCATTGGGTAATCTTTCTTAATAGGTGTAAAACCTATAGTAACAGTATCAAAAACATCCTATATTAGAGATAGAAGATAAAAAATCATCATATTATTCATCTATAATATTTTTTGGAATAAAAAATAGGAATTCTTATAATCTCGAGTGAATTGATATTATACATGGTTAGTATTAAACAAGGGAACCTTCCATATGATACAAATTTAAGTTACAAAGGATTGGATAACAACTGAGAAGGGATGGGGTTGAATTAGTTGTTCACGTTTTATGAGTTTCAAAACATTTAAAAACGTAACCCCTAAAACCTATTAAGATTTATTTCATTTTAAAATTTTAGTAAATACTCATTCATGAAATTTTGGAATACAAGTAATGATGACAATATTTACAAGGTTCTACCAAATTGTGAGACCCTAAAGCCTTTCCATAGCCACTCTCATGGTTATTTTGAAATTTACTGTTATGAATAAGTGAATAAAACTTATTCGAACTCCCATTAGACACATTCTATATCCTAATAATAATTATTATACTGACTCCAAATAGTATAAAATTTTTTATTATAAATTATTTAGCCAAACAAAATAATAAAAACATTATTTAAACATATCCACAATTGCTCAGTCAGAATCTTTAGTCTGATTTTGCTGGATCTGATTTTCTCATTCCAATTTACTTGGATATAATTTTATCAATATGATGAGTCTATATGTTATTCTCTTCATGTAATGATTATGGATCTAATCTTCTCAATTTAATGATTATATATCTGATTCTCTCAATACGATGGACTCAATGATATGGACTCAATATGATAAACTCATTCTCAATCAACAAAACCCAAACTCTACTCAAATGATCAAATAGGTAAACAAACATTCAGTTTCCTAATCCTCCTCCTTAGATGTATGGCTATAATTGATGTGCAATAGATTTCTTTAGAGATATTCCTTTTCCACTTGCATGAAAATTTGACTATGAATGAAGGATCTATGATATTATTTATAGGACTCTTTGAAAAAAAAAGGAAACTTAAAAACCTTCCCCACTTACTAAAATTTCAATAACTCCATGAAATATCACTTATATAAAATTTAAATTTTACTTCTTCAGTTATCATTATATTTCTCTTTGATTTATGAAAATTTTAATTTCATTTTCTACCACATTAACTTATCATAAAACTTTTAGAACTTTTATTTTACGTCTTCTTCGTAATTATCTAATTAATAATATTTTTACATATCATCTCATTATGAATTTTTTTTCTTCTCAGATCATTAGGAATGTTATTTCCTTCTCATCTCATTATGATCTCTATTTCATTCCTAGATCATTATGATTTATTTTTTCCTTCTCAAATCATTGTTATTTAAATTTCTTTCATATCTCATTATGATTTATGTTTCGTTCTCATCTCATTATGATTTTGTTTCTTTCTAATATAATTATGATTTATGTTTATTTATTAGGTCATTTCAATATGCCTTCATCTCCATCCTAATTGAATCCTTAAAAAGATGCAATTATCATTACGATGGAATTCCCATTACAAAGGATTTTCCCGTTACGATGGAAATCCTTTAGGATGAAATTCCCATTATAGTGGAATCTCCAAAATTCAACTTTAAAAAATTTCAATCCTCGCCACCATATTATTAGAAATGTTTTATCATGGAAGTTTTCATGATTTTTGAGAACCTTATTACCAAAATAGCATTGTCTTATTTTTCATATAATGTATGAAAACATTCTAAATCTTTGCTTCACAATCTTCTTTCAAAACACTTCTTCAACAAAAAAACTTCTTCAAATTGCTGCATCTGACTTTATAAAAAATGTTGAGTCTGATGAATCACCATTATGATGGATTTTAATCCAATTTATATACATTCAATTCTATCATCAACTTTCGAATTTCTTACAAAATATCATTACTATGGACGAGTTTTGATTCCTGAATAACAAAAAACAATATTAAAAAAGAAGTTTATTTTCAAAAAATACAAAACATTTCTAAAATGAAACACCACAAATGTTCTTCATGTTGAAGACACTATGGAAATCTAATGTAGTTCTTTCAGGTTATTTATAATTTTAGTTATGATCATGGATCATTATCTCCAAAGGAAACTATGGCATAGTCAAATTCTTCAAAGTCTATAGGGATCTAACCACATGTTTTAGGAGTGAAGAACCTTCACATAGTGGATGATTTTTTGATGAAGGATTATGTGATTCTAGCAACAATGAGATATTACATATTTATTGCATCGTATATAGTCACTTATTTATTTGATACTCATTCCTCCCACTCATTTATGTTTATGATTTTTTTTAAACATCCAATGGATCTCATGTCATTTTTTATGGAGTTAGAGAAATAACTTAGTGAGAGGATAGAACATTAGTTTTAGTTTCATTCTTATTTTCAATTGATATCTGATACGGAATTAGTCTAGGATTTCATCATTCTCAAACTATATATTTTTTGACATATTCAATAGGATGGATATGATTATTTCTCATCATATGGTGGTTGAAAATCATTATTATATTGTATCCTTATTGGATGATGATGGGAGCTCATGGGTGTTTTAGGGAGAGTGAGATATGAGGACTACCCTTACAGGACCTTTCTACCAAGAGCTCATAATTTTTTTATCTAATGTTGCAATTGAAAATGATCATGTTTATTCCCTTGTTTTTTTACTATTTATTGATGTTTTCCTAGATGACTTCTTTGGTATTATTCTAGATATGGAGGTGGCATTCAAGATTGACCAGGTGTTACGTATGTAGTTTATATTGACACCCTCTTATCTTATGGTACCAATGGATATAAAAGGGATAAATTTTTATTTGGAAGATCTAATGATAAAAGGTTTCGTTCACCCTGGTGTTTCTCCTTAGGAATCCTCAATTCTCTTTTCTAAGAAGGCTAATGGTACACTTCAACTATGTTCAGAATATCAGAAGTTGAACTAGGTGAAACTTATTAATAAGTATCATTTTCCTTTCATTGATGAGATTTTTGATAATTTATAGGTGGAAAAGTGGTTTTTGAAGAAATATCTTCGATCGGTTTGTCATGAACATAGGGTTTAAGAGTATGATATTTTGAAGACAACTTTCAAGATAAAATGTGTCCATTATAAATTTATTGAGATGAATTTTGGTTTGACTAAAAATCTTGTAGTTTTTATGTCTTTGTTGAATGAGATATTCCATCAGTAACTAGACACTTTTTTATAGTGTTCATGGGTGATATTTTTGTTTCTTCAAGTTATGACTATGAAAACGATCACTATATGAATTTAGTTTTTAAAATCCAAAGGAGTTATGATTTTTATATAAATCATTTCAAATGTAGTTTCTATATCCAAGATGTAAAATCCATGGGGAACTTGATTTCTGAACATGGACTATCAGTTAATCCTAAGAAGGTGAAGGTTGTCTTATCATTATAGGAGCCACATAAAATCATTGAGATTCAGAGATTAATTGGTCATGATAGATGCTATCAGTACTTTATCAAGGATTTCTAAAATTTGTTGTCACCTTTTACGACACTTACCATGAAATGGTTGAAGTTAACCGAATATGGGTAGTGCTGGTAATATTTCAATGAACTGAAGTAGATTTTGACATCAACTTATATTTTGATCTTACCTTCAACTAGTATGAGTTATGCAGTATACTATGATTCATTCAATGGTGGAAGAGTATTTGTTCTTATGAAGGGTGATCAAGTTATATCCTATAGATCTCATTAGCTTTATCCACATGAGAGAAATAACCCTACTCATTATTTGTTGCTTCCCACAGTTATACATGTTCTAAAATTTTGGTAGCACTATCTATTTGGTGATAGATTTATCATATTTTCTAAATATTACTATCTAATATATATCTTCTCATATAAATACTTGAGTCTCAAATCAAGATGGTGAGTGTAATAACTTCATACATTCAACTTTTACATCAACTACACCCTGAGGATGGGGAATTTCATTATAGACTCTCTTAAGAGGAATGTGACAACACATGCTATATTGGAATCAATGTAAGAGTGGATCCTTATATGATTCTTCCAAAACTTTCATCTATATGCTCAAGGGATTTTTTAGGTATGTTTTTTTACCAATTTTTATGTACCTAAATCTCTCCTTGATTATATTCAATATGTTTAGTAGTAGGATGATGAGTTCGTAAGATTTTGACAACCCTTTATTGTGGGTAAACTATTTCTGGTTGGTCACTCCCTTCAGATCATATTTTTCCACCTTGGCGATCGGGTTGAATCCTATAATAAATGAGGGAACCAATTTTGAGTGACTATTATTTTTCTTCATGGGCTGTTCATCCATGAATTATGAAGATGTATTATAACATGATATGGTGATAATGGTGGTCAAGTATGAAGTATGGCATTTTAGATTATGTGTCCCACTACGACACCTACCAACAAATAAATTCAGAGCATCGAAAACATTATGATTTTCTCAACCCTCTTATGGTACCAATTTGGAAATAGGATGAGGTGACCATGGAATTTTTTTTTCCAAACATGGACTCCCTGAGGGAATAATGATATGTGGGTGGTGATTGCTCAATTGATGAAATTCGGTCATTTGATTCTGGTCATGAAAACCAAAAATGTTAAATATATGGGTAATCTATATGTATTGGAGGTTTTAAAATTACATGGGGTTCCCTCTGTGAATTTATTAGAAAGATATTGTAGGTTTACCTCTCAGTTCCAAAAGGGTCTCTTGGGGCCGATGGGAACTCAGGTTAGGTAGAGTATAAATTTCCATCTATAGATAGACGATTATACGAAGCGTAATATTTAGTTCCTGGAATATATGATCCATTCTTGTATCTTGGATTTTGGTGGATCTTGGGATAACCATATGGGACTTTTTTAGTTTTCTTATAATAAAAATTATCAGTCTTTGATCTTAATTTTTCCTTTAATGGCCTTGTATTGTCACCCATTAAAATCACCTTTTTTGTGGAAGAAGTGGGAAATGCCACTGTTGTGGGACCAATTTTCATTTATGAGAAGTAGGAAAGGACTTGAGATATGAATTGGTGTCCAATTACATCTCAGAGTCCGTAGAAACTGTTTTTGAATCCTTGATTTCATCTTTTGGAGTTTTCCATTGGTGACCAGGGTTTCTTGAAGTTTTATCCTAATTTGGGTCACCATCATCTTTGGAAACATGGACATAAGGATCCAAGATATGTTGGACTATTTTATGTCAATGATAATATTATGATGGTTTCTTATAAGTTGGTGTTAAAAAATCAGTTGATAAGAATTTATAATTTTTTCCACATATCTTAGCCCTAGAAGTGTCATCATGACCCCACTCATGTTTTGAATTGGGAAGAAATGAAGATAGAGCCAGATATTCTCATTTTAGATCATCTATTGGAGATTGTTTATTATCTATTGATATTATTGTATGGGAATTATATTTCATTGTTAATATTGTTATTGGAACATAGATCATATTCTCAAAAGACTTGGGAGTGCGAAACATCAGTGAGGGTGTAGTAGCCTCACCTCTTTCTTAGGAAACATTCTTAAACATGACATCCTGAAGATGAAAAGTCATATTGTGGGGATATTATAATATCTCATTAACTCCATTAAAATTTTTCTCATCTCCCTATTGGTTTCCCCTTTGATGGGTTCATTTAGACAATTCAAGTTTGAATAGACTTATTAGGGAAAAGGAAATAATGTTTGGGGATGTATGTTTTTTTGAATAAGTGGAGTCTTGTTATATATGTCTCAAAATACTTAGAGGTTTATCCTTGCCTTCGGAGAGTTTCATAAATGGTTTTGGTTTTTCCTATAGAATAAGAAATATGAACATCCTACTGGACACATTCATGTCATGAAATTGTTACAAGAAAAGATTATACTACAGGGAAGATTATGTGAGTTTGGTTCAGAGTATTAAAAATTACAAGCCATGAAACCTATTCACATCAATAATAGTTTAATCGGAATTAATTTAACCAAAGGTGATTTCTTTTTTAGCATATTTTGTAAATTGGGAAATTCATTTTGTGGATGGGATTCACAATTTATATTGTTTAGGGCCAATGGTTTTTATCATGTTGTGCATATGATTATTTTAACAATTAATAGGAAATCCTATTATCTCAAACCCTAGGTTCTCCCCCATGCGATTTTCGGTACATCTTCTCCTTATGGATTTCATCATTCAATGCTTGATCTTTATGAAGGGTTGGTTTTATCTCTCAAAAAAATTCAAAATTTTTCTTCTTTATTTCCATTGGTCACAGTAACTCTGTTACACTTTGTTTCTATATTTTTGATCTAGTGGATATGTTATTCTTGATACTTTTAGATTCTATGAGTTATATTCTTCTGGGGGTCAGTCCTTTATGGTTTGTAGTGCGACATCTAAAAGTTATGTGATGTATATTGTGATCTTCCATCATTTTCATCTGTTTCAGTTATGTAATAATATTCTAAACTATTAGAATAATTAATAGGGACTTCATTGACCATATATTTCATTGTGAAACACAAATTTGAGGTGTGTGGTTTTTTCTCTATCATTTCTAAGATTAAACCTTAATTATCTTGTTTTATAATTTTTCTTATAATTTAATTAGATTGATTACTTTATTTGTGTGTGTAAATGTTTTTTTGAGAAAATGTGGTTTTGCTATTTATTTTCTAAAAAGAGTTGGTGTTTTCAAAGAATAATGAAATGGAATTTTGAAAAAAAATCACGGTTTTTATGAATTATTTGGGGAAAATGTAGCACATGGGAATCCTTGGGTACTTAGGTGGAAGGTTTAACAATAGTATGACAAACATGATCTTTATTAAATATTAATCCATGATTTATTACATAAGAGTACACATAATACAACCCGAATGATCGTTAATTATAGTGTATTTGGTATTTAGGAACATTTCATAACAACCTAATATAGGGAATACAAAATCATTATTGAATACTTTTTTAATATGCCCATATTATTCATTCACACTGAAAACTACATGGGATAACCTGTGTACATAAGAAATTGGTTATCAATAAATCCTAGTAAGGGAATGAACATTGAGTAACATGAATAAAATAATAAATTTCAGACAATAGGAATGTCAATGGGTAATAAAAGAATTTATAATGATAAACGTGAATGATGAGGTGTGATATAGCATAATAATCATAAAGGCAACATAGGAAATGGGTAAAAAAACATAAAACACTAAATCATAAACACAGGTCAAGGATAAATGACAATAAATACTGATGGAAAGACTCCGATTATGGATTAGGATCACACCCTAATCTCTTTAATGACATCTCATGAGACTAAAAAATTACCCATTGAATTATAGCGCTATATAATTTTGGGTGCACCCGTCCCTTTCATTTCATTCTCTTTCTTAAGTGTTCCATACATCCTACAACATGGATTCATTCATCATAATATTTTATTCCATGCTCAATGAGTGTAGAATAAATACATGTAAGTCTTAAATCAATAAGTATAAGTTCATAAATATGAAAACCCTTGATAGGAAATGGGTATGGGTATTCACTACACAATTATTTAGCATAGAAAATCACAGTGAAATTGCGACAACAATATAGGGGCATATGAATGTAAATGAGAGGGATTGACAAGATTAAAAGGGGAATCTCAGAATTTAGAAATAAATATACATTAAGGGGGATACTGGAGAACATATACCATCATTAGTAATTGGAGATAAAAGTCATTATAAAATGAAGAAACATGAATAAATAGGAGAAGAAGATCATCCCTTACCTTGAGAGGGTGATACCAAATGCTTGGGAGGAGCTTCTTGAGAGCATGGGGGAACCTTAGGAGGATTATATATATCTAAGGTAAGAGTTAAGGGATGTTACAAGGTTTATTTTTTCCAATAAATGGGTGCATGAGAGGTTTTATATTAGAAAAGAGAGTGAAATTATTTATTTTTCTAAAACTTTGGTTTTGGAATCTATATAACAAAATAACATAACAGTAAAACATCCCAAGGTTTTTCCCACGTTTTATGGAAAATATGGATAGTTTCATTATTTTTTTGGACAAGGGGTAAACTTTTTAAAATAATACCCCTACTGATATGGAAGTGAGTCATATTTACAAAAAAAGTTATTTTAAACCTTTATAATATATTATAGATTTTGGTGGATTCTTAAGTTCATTATAAAATTTATCAAATACAATTAATCTAACAATATTTTATTGGGTAAAAATATATTTGGTTGTGGTTATCATTTTTAGTATTTGTTACATCACTTTTGGGGTATTATGATGTCATAATACACACCATATATTTATCATGTATTTAATATTTACCCAAAATATTGATTATCACAGAAAATTATGAAAACTTCATCATTGGAAAATTTTAACTTTATTTTAAAAAGTATTATTTATATTATCTAAATGGTTTTATAATTATATTAATTTTCACCTTTAAAATAAGAATTTTCATTTATTGAGAAATACTAGGTTTGTTAACAATTACAGTTTTCGAACCCTTATTATATTCGACTTCATAAAAATTATATGATCATTTATTTTTAATAAATATTATTTAATAATAATTTTTAAATGAAATATTAACTATTTAAAAAATTCATTAATTCATCAATATAAACTCATTAATTGAATTTTAATTTTACAAAAAATAGGATTTCTGATTTATTTTATCTAAATAAAAATCATTTATAAAATAACAATAAAACGAAAATTATTAATTATTCTATGAAATATAAATATAAATATTTTTATTTTTATGATAAAAATCCTTTTAATACAAAATAAAATTCATGATGAGTACGGTTCATGATGGTGAGACATTCATGGTGTGGTTCAGCATACAAGGTTTGGGTCTTGATCTTGATGACCAAGAACTTATCCCATAAATGGTTTATCTCATCATTTACTTATCAGATCTCAGCATGGGGTTGTTCAAGATAAAATAATACTGATTCTATCTCCCTCATAAGCTATAATAAATGGGCTTCATAGGGTATTATCCTTCTGGTTGAGTCCATCACATCCTTTTTTAATATCAATTGAATTTGTTAAAACCCTATATTTATAATAATCATATGATCAATGTTAAATGGATATATAATCATTGGTAATGACGATTAATGACTTATAATTATAATAGGATATAACAAAACCCAAAAATATCATGTTTTTCTATATTTATAATATATAATAATTCATTTAATTAAATCACAAGGGAATTTTATTTATAAAAGTTTGCATCATTTCTATCTTCCCCACTTCATAAATTATTCCCTAGAAATTGTAATTTCACACATTAAAATACATGAGGCTAATTATATTTCATCACTACACCCATTTCCCACGTAGAGTCTTCAAACATTTGGTTTCTCCACAATACATTGACCATGTACATTGTTTTATTCCATAGAACGTTATCTCTAGGATTTATGATCTTCAATAGATGTGTTTCCTGGGAATGATCATTCTTAAATGATACCACTAATGTATTTAGTACATGTGAGGGGTATGGTATGTACTTCTTCAAGAATTATAGATGGAACAGATCTTGTATTTGAGATAGGTTGGTGGGATATCTAGTCGATAGGCCACTACTCCAATGTGATCAAGGATCTCAAAGGGACCGATGTATCTTAGACTACATTGTAAATTAATAAAAAATCTAATTAAATTATTCAATGAAGATATGCATAGTAATACCTGGTCTCCAACCTCAAACTCTAAGTCTCATCGATGAATTTCATTATTTCTCTTTTTTCAACTGTGTGTTTTCTTTATGTGTTATTGAATGGTCTTCATGTTTTCCATCATTTCGTCCACCATTTCTATGCCTAACAGTTTTCCCCAAGGTCATCCTTACATGTAGGTGTTCTAAACCTCTTCCCATACAGGGATTCATAGGGATCCATTTCAATTATTTAGTAGAAACTATTATTATATGATAACTCGACCATAATAATATGTTGATTCTTTCCAACTTTTAAATCAATTCAACATGTTCACAATGTTTCCTTGAGTGTATAGATTGTCCTCTCATATTGGCCCTCAGTTTGGTGGATATAATCCATGATTGTGTTCTTCATAGTATTTATAGAATGTTGGATACTCTTCTAGAACATGGATGTAACTCTTGGGTCTCTATTAGATACAATAGATAGTGGTGTTCTATGAATCCTCAACACTTCTTTAATGTATATCCTTGAATGTTGATCAAGTCATAATTCTTATTAAATTTAAATGAAGTGAGAAGTCTTTATAGGATGATACACCACATCAAGAATATAATTATTTACTCTCGATGAACTCTAAAGACCCGTGACAAAGTCTAAGGTGTTGTTTTCCCATTGACATGTGGGTATGGGTAATGGTGGAATTATCCCCTTGGATATTTTTCTTTCTTCCTTCACTTACTAACATTACAGACTTATTGATGTATATTCCTAGATCTCCTTCTTCATATTTTCCCACCAATATTGCTCTCAAATATCTCAATACATCATTTTTATTCCTCGATGGATGGACAAATTTGAACTATGTGAATCATCTAACATCTCCTTATTTAAATCTGGATTTGATGGAACACATAGTTGAGACAAAAATCTCAAAAATAAATCATCATCAATATTGAACTCTAGGGATTTCCATTTTTATATAGCTTTCTCTTTCTTCTGAATTCCAACATCAACTCTTTGAGAATCTTTTATCCTCTCCCTAAGGGATGGTTGAGAATTAATTTGTGAAAGGATTGATGATGTACATTCATATATGATTACCATGTCCATTCTTTTCAAGTCTATGAAAATTATATATTTCTCAATTCTCATCAATGATAAAAATATTTGATCCTTTCTACATAGACCATCTTCACATTATTCTCTTTTCAAAGATAGTAGTTGATTGAGTATTTATTGTCCTTGATCAGCATTAACCATCTTTATTGACGCATTTTCATCTCTTTCTATGTGAATATATACTTAAGGCTCTTATGATATATATATACATTTAAAATTTAACCAAAAATAGATAATTTCACCAGATTTTCAATGTCAAGATCACTATAGTCAACTCTAGATCATGCATTGGGATGTTCTGTTAATGAAAAATCAATTTCATTGGGGCATAGGATGTCACTTTTTCATTCTACAAAATCACATAGCTGAATCCATTCTTTTAAGCATCATTAAATACTCTGAAAAGTCCTCCACTTTTGGTTAGTGTGAGTATATTTGTAGTCATAAGACACTTTTTCAACTCCTTGAAGCTCTCTTCACTTTCAACAGTCCCAAAAAAAACTTGACTCCCTTCATATTTTTCTTGGTTAGAGTGTTTTAAAATCATGAGAAATTTAAAAAAATCGAAAATAATACCAATATAATATAAGGAAAATTCATATATCTATCACAAATGTTGGCCATGTCTAACCTTAAATTGCTTATATTTTCAAAGGGTCCATATATATCTCATTTATTGTGATAATATACCCCAATAATGAGAAATCATCTAACTAGAGGTCATATTTTTTGTACTTTGTATAAGATTCTCCTTTCGTAAGCTCTTTAGTAAACTTCTCAAATGATCCTCTTGTTCCTCCTTGCTTTTGGTGTATATTAGAATATATGACTACAAATATTTTCTAGGATAATCTATAAAGATTATATTCATCATGTAAACAACTATTTATGGAGTGTTTCTAAGTCTGAATGGCATTACTATAAACTGCTAATGCTCAACCCTTATTCAGATAGAATTCTTAGGGATATCCTCATTTTTCATCCTTACAAGATAATACCCCAACTGAAGACCCTCCTTGGAGAAGTATTGTGCTCCACAAAAATGGTAAAACAAGTAATCAATTTAAGGTAGAGGACACTTTTTATTTATCTGGATCTTGATGTGTTCACAATAATCAATGCAAAGGCGCATTGACCCATATATCTTCATTATAAATAGGGTTGTTGCACACCACAGTGAAATACTTGGGAATATGAACCCTTTACTAGTATTCTCCTATATTTTTATCTTAATCTTCTTAAGTCCCACACCATCCATTCAATATAGATTCTGGATAATATAAATTCGACACATATAAGGTCGATTGAAAATTCAAGATCTAGGCTAGGAGGAAGACCAGTCGATTCTTCAGGAAACATATCAGTGCATTCCATCACAAATGGCATGTATTCAAGGATGATCCTTTATATAGAATCAATAATTTGAGATATATATTATTTACTTTAGGTAAATAATATACATGTTTGAGATGTTGGTGCCAAAAAAGATTAATTCTCCTTCCTTAACTTGTACATAATCAGGGGTTTGTTCATGATACAAAGACTGATTTCCTTCTTGGGGAAATTTATGTTGGATCTATACAAGGAAAACCAATCCATACCCAGAATTACATAAAATTCAACTAAAGGTTGTATTACATGGTTCACTGGGAAATTCCTCTAACAAGATTTTGATAGTGGAGAACTTATATACTTAGGATGAAATAATTTCCCTATTTTCAGTTTTCACTGATAGCTCAACTTCAATGGTTTTTGGTGGTGTGTGGATAGTTAAATAAAACATTCATGGAATGAATGAATAAATAAAACAAAAATCCAACCGTATGTTTTCTATTCTTTATTTAATTACTAGTGTACCTTTCACCACTTGTTTTTTAGGATCCACCACCGTGGTTGTGACTGAATAAGCTCGCCCTTGGTACCTTGGAGGTTGTTGTTTTTCCCTAAAAACCCATGTCTTAGTGAATTGGATTATAAAGTACCCATTTTCCATGAATTTAAAATAATGAAAAATGTGAAAAGGTTTGACTAGAGAATCCCTTTCCACCATCGCATTATGGGGGTTTTTCTATCAGCAATATCTTTCTAGATCACCTTCTTTACAAAACCTATTGAATTTTTGCATCCCCCTTATACAATTTTTGGGTGCTCTTTTTGCACTTTTGAAAAGTGGGATTTTTAGATTTATTAGAACCATTAGACTTCTTCATCAAACTGAAAAAATTAAACACCACTTACCACTTCTTATCCCCATGACACCCTTGATATTTTTTTATCTTCTTTTAAAATTTGAAGGAACATCGGAAAATTTCCTCATAGTGACGAAAGTCTCAGATCATCATGGAATTACACAAACTAGGTTTTATCCCACCAAAGAAGTGTTCAACTTTGAATTCAAGGGTTATGACAAAGACATAGGAATATCGTGAAAGTCTAGTGATGTTTTACACATACCCCTAAAATATTTTTGGTTTTATTTCATGGGGGAAAGGAAATACCTTTAGATATTAAGTTAGAGAGTTTGTGGAAAATATTTATCAAAAAACGTTTCATGAATTACTTCAACCTCATCGCTTCGATCACTTCCCCGGGATTTGTATTCATTATCAATTCTTACCACTGATCAGCTTTTCCCTCCATATGATAATCATCTAGTAGAACCTCCACTTACATAGAACACTGAAGGATGCAGAATATCTTCTCAATGCAGTTGATTCATTTTTCTAAGACTAAGAGATTAGATGATCCATTGAAAGTCAAAGGACATTATTTCTTAATGGTCTCAATTAAATATTATTCTTTCTTAAGGGGATTTGGTAACTCCTCCTAATCCATGTTTATATTCAGTTTCTGTGTCAGCTGTGCAAGTATCATCATAATGTTCTCTATTCCTACTCCCCTCAGGTTGGGAATATTTTTTGGATAGTCATCACATTTCTCTTCACATTGATTTTTTACATAATTCCTACTATTTCTGACCATTGTCTAGAATAATGGGGAAATTAGGGATGATTATTTTTGAGCTATTAAAAAAATAAATTGAAATCCAGTGAAATTAAAAGGATACATTTTAAATGAAATTTACTTGTAAACATTTGAATTTACATCCTTTAATCAACGTAATCCATGATCTGTTTCCGAAAAAAATATTCTCAATGAAATTTTTGTTCCCTTAATAATGTTTAGTAATGTGCTTGTAAATTTACAAAAGCATATTTCCTAGGTGTTTCAAACCAAGTGTGTATTAAGTCTTGTTTTATTTCATTATTTCTAGAACGATTCTATCTCAATGCAGTGTTTATAGGTGTTACCCCTATCTACATATGTTCTAGAGGCATTTCCACTGGTAGTAACTAGACAATGATTTATTTTCTTGATAAACTATTTACTCTATAAATTACAAAATTTAGGGATATTTTATTATATTTAATCTTTCCACTTAGGCCTTCTCTAGAATATTCTGATTCTAATTCCAAAAATAAATATACATTTCCTTTGATGCCAACTATGGAAACCCTTCCCTATATTACATATTAATTCTTGATTTATTACATAAGAGTACACATAAAAATATTAGAAAGATTAATAAATATGGTGTATTTGGGAATTAGTTACTTTAAATAAAAACATAAAATAATTAATATATCATATTTATTGAATACTTCTTTAACATGCTCATATTATTCCTTCATACATAAAACTATATAGGATAACCTGGGGACGTACAAAGGATAGGGCTGAGCTATAAATCCCAGTAAGGGGAAAAATTTTCATCACATAAAAGTAATAAATTTTTGAAAATAGACATATAAATGGGTCCTTATTGGAGTTATAATCATAAACATGTACAGTGAGGCATGATATAGAATTATAATGATAAAGTAAACCTAGGAAATGTGAAAAAAAAAACAGAAAAAAATTCATCATAAAAATAGGTCAATGGTAAATGCCAAAATATCATGCTGGAAAAATTCCATGGACGGATTAGGTTCACTCTCTAATCCCTTTAATTTTGTCTCATGAGACTAAAACATTACCCAATTCATTTGATCACTATATAATTCTTGGTGCACCCGTCACTTTCATTTCATTATCATGCTTATGTGTGAAACATAGATCTTACAACATTGATTCATTCATAATAATACTTTATTACATGATTAGTGAGTGAGTAATACACATATCTAAGTATTAAATCAATAATTATATGTTCACAATGGTGAACATCCTTGATAATAAATGGGTATGGGTATTCACTACACAATTTTTTGGCATGGAAAATCGTTGTGGAATTTCGACAGCATAACAGGAGCAGATGAATGTTCATGGGAGATCTTGATGAGAGTGAAAGGGGTATCTAATCATTTAAACATAAAATTTATCATAAGGGGATATGTAATAACATATCTCATCATTACTAATTGGAGATAAATGACCACAAAAATGACAAAACATGAATAAAGTGGATATGGAGATGATCCCTTACCTTGAGAGGGTGATTCCAAATGATTCAGAGGAGTTTCATGAGAGATTTGGGGAAATTTGTGAGGAATATAGATAGAGGAGGAAATATTAAGGACATCTTGAAAATGTTTTTTTGGTGAATAGAAATGGAATCATGGGTGGTTATATATAGGAAATAATAGGAAAGTTCATTATTATTTCTCAAACTTAATTTTTTGAATCTATTTAATAAAATAACCAAAACCACAATCTTTACCATGTTTTCCCCTGGATTATTCCAAATAGGGGTGGTTTAAATTATTTTACTTCTAAAATAGAATAAATTATTAAAATATAACAGATACTGATGTCCAAATGAGTCATGTTTATAAATAAATGATTTTAGAACTCTAAAATATATTACAGGTTTTGAAGGATTCACAAAGGATTTATAAAATTAATAAAATAAACATAAAATAAAATTATTTTAATGGTTATACATATATTTGGTCTTGAATACCAATAATATTATTTATTACAACACTTTTGTGGTATTATGATGTCACAATACACACCGTATATTTATACTATATTTAATTTTTCCCTAAAAATATTATTGTCTCAGAAAATTATAGAAAATTAATTGTTGGATATTTTGAAATTATGATTCCAAAATTAATATTAATTTTATCTATATAATTTCCTTTATATATTAATTTTCAATTTTAAAATAATAATTAACAATTATTATTTAATATTGTGCTTTTTGACAATAAGAGGTTTTAAACCCTTATTACATTTCATTTCATAAAAATTATATAATCATGTATATTTAATAAATATTATTTATTAATAATATTTAAATAAACTATTATTACTTCAGAAATCCAATAATTCATCAAAATAAAGTCCTTAATTGAATTTTAATATTACCAAAAAATACAATTTCAATTTTATTGTATCAAAATAATAATCATTTATCAAGAAAAAATAATGTAAAAATATATTCATTATTCTATACAATATACATATTATTATTATTGTGGTTTTGATACATATCCCATTAATACACCATAAAAGTACTTAAGAGTAAGGTAGAGATTGTTAGACTTTCATATGGTGGTTATGTGTACATGGTTTGGGCAGTGATCTTGACAAGGCTAAACATCTCTTGTAAATAGTTTCACTCAGGCCTCAGTTGTTGGACCTCAACTTAGGATTGGTCAACGGAAAAGTCTAGTGATTTTATATCCCAAAAAACTATAGTAAATAGTCTTCATTGGGTATGATCCTACTAGTTGAGTCCATCCATTCCATTTTTTGTGTCAATTAGATTCATTAAAACCCTTTCTTTATACTAATCATATGTTCACTGTTCAGACATAATATTATCGATGGTAATATATCTTAATGGTATTTTAATTATAATAGGATAAAATGAAAAAACAATTAGTGCATGTTTTTTATGTCCATAATATATAATAATTAATTTTATTAAATAACAAGTGGGGTTTTATTTATAAAATATTTATTCGCTATGAATAGGCATCATTAATTGATATTATTTATCAATTCACTCATGGGGTGTTCCTATACTCTATAATATTATTGTTCTAGGGACTTTTTAGACACTATTGGGGGTTTACTTTTTGGGGTGTTCCTCAATCTCTAGATTTGATGCATATATCAAGGGACTTGATGCCCATGATTTCTATGTTTGGGTATGAGTGTTTTAGATTGCATGACCTATTGTGATCATTTCCATGATGTTACCTGTGATTTTGGTTTGTACTATTTTTCTTTGATTACCATAATCGATATATATATATATATATATATATTTGTGTGTGTGTGATATGTTTTGAATCTATTTGAATTAAATTATTTAGAACTTTGGAAAAGGGGAATGTTTTACCTTGATTTTGATATAAATACTATTTAACAAAACATTATGTTTTTTCATTTAAATTCGAGGATGTACATATTGTTATAAAAATACATGTTTTAGAACACCTAGGTGGGATCCTACTAATCCATTTTATCTCACACCCTGCACAACCCTTCAGTGATGTGTAGACCTGGTAATGTCTTTTGATTCATGGAAATGAATGGTGTCATAGTTAGGTTATGAGGTTTCTATCTTCTGATTTTGGGAAGATGATTGTGAGATGCTGGGAGTTTTCCCACCCTATCCCATCGAGTACTCATTTTCGGTTTTAATTATCCTTAGCTGTTAGACATGTTGTTTGTGTTTTTATAAGTACTCGAGATATATAATTTACACTATATTCTTAAAGATATGGAATATGTTTTCATATTTTATATTCATCTATTTATATATTCTTTGTATATATTTTCCATGTTTTCTTCTTTAGGATAGGTAAAATCATTCACTTTTGTTGTTTTTTTTGGTTGGTTGGTAGTCACCAGCCCATGGGGATCGGGAACACCATTAGGTCTGTAGTGGATCGGGTCAGGTTCTAGGTTTGAAAGAAACCTTGGTCTATTCATTAATACTTTCAATATCTTATTGAAATTGTAGAGACCCTGAGCTTGAAATACATGGAAATTACATTACTTTTGCGGAATACTTAATACATAACAAAAACAGACACACAAGGACCGTAACAGTTTAGTGTCTTTGGAAACTTGGAACATAATCTTCTAATCATGGTGAAAGATCTTCAACATCTCCAATTAAGATCTTCCCTTTTTTTCTTACCTACAAACGTTCTTTATATCCTGGGGAAAAGAAAACATAAAAATTGTGAGCTCAAATGCTCAGTAAGGGTAATCATGTATAAAATAAAACATACCATATACATTTGAACATAAATAAACATGAACATTAAAAATCCTGTGCAACGACATAAAACATGCAAGTACATAAGGCATAGATCATAATGGAACATAAATCATGATAAAATAGCATGGGAATAAAACATGTAATTGTGGCATCCATTAAGCACATGTAATGATTTCCATAATAGCCAAGGCATTGCTGCCAAGACCATCTTAGTGGAAAAAGTCCCATTCTGAATCGAGTTCACTCCTCGTTTCAGTCATGTAACACTGAACCGGATTAACTTACAATTCCAGCCATGTCTATCTCATGAGATATAAAATCATTACCCAATGCATTGGAGGGATATATAGGTCCCACCCATCTCATAATTAAATCATTATTACATGTGCCACAAAATAAACATAAAACATTCATCATAACCCAAAGAATAAAATGGGTTTCATAAACATCATCCCTTCATTTCATAATACATATAAAACAAATGGACATTTCATAATAAGAGACGTGAACCATGTAAATCATAGAGACATTAAACTTGAAACATGCACATATAAAATAATTTCATCTTAGATGGAAAATGGTTTTGATAAAACATTTGAAATGAATTTTTGAGGAAAATATCCTTTCTTCGTCAAAATCATTTTCTTTTCAAAAAATGCCATGATCTTTTAAAATAAAAGTATTTTGTTGAAAATATTCATAAAATCATGAAGAGCATGCTTCATGAAAATGAGGCTTTATGAAACCGTAAAAATCCATTCATGCCATATAAGTTAAAAATAGCATTCTCCTCGTACTTTTTTCCGAAAAGTCAAAAAAGTACCTCACAACGTAAACAAAAGAAAGATTCCTTACATACCTTAGGTCCGATATGCGTCGTATGGATCCGAACCTCCTGTATAATGATTTAAATATTGTCATTGACTTATTAAATAATCATATTAATTATTATCATATCATATATGTTTCACTTATGACTTTATATTACCGGTTCTTTTGTAAATTCCATGTTAAAGTAGCGTTTTGTGTAAAATAATTTCATTTATCGTATGTGTTTCGACTTTTCGTTGTTGATATTATTACTTATATCCTGATTTACATAATTCCAGAATGTAAAACATGATTTATATATAATATATATTCATCATATACATATATATTATAGGTCGATAAAAGGAATGAAATACACTGTTCATGGAGACGGTTGTCCGTACGTACGCATGAATGCTATTTTCGTTTCCTTATTGAATGTAATTAAGTAGATAAAAAATATATATATATGTATACATAAATCCAGTAGCTTTATTATGTCATATATTTCATTATTATTCAGTATATATACTTTATAATCATTCATGAATGGTTAACATGGAGAGTGAATCTCATCGCGTCGTGGAGACGGTAGTCCGTACGTACGCACGAGCGATGATATCATTCCCAAGATCGTGTAATTGTATTAAAGTGTATGTATAATATTACAGAATCAATATCACTTTACAATAATCATATATATTCATTAATTTCACCGTTATACCCATCCAAGTAAGGTGGTGGTGGAAAATAGATTTCACCACGGCGTGGAGATGGTATTCCGTACATACACACGCGCGGTGATTTCATTTTCCGTAGGATGGATAGATGGTGAAATAGGGTTGTTTCATACATATAATAACATATCATTATATGAGTGATACTTATGTTATTACTTCATAATGAAACAACCTAATAAGAAGAAATAAAGTTGAAAGAATCGGTAACGAACATTACCTCTTCTTTGAAGCGCCATTTGAGACCTCCTCTTAGGGCACTAAAGTTGGTCTTTGAAGAAGACCAGTACCTCTAGGATGTTTCTAGGGAAGTGGAGAAGATAAATGGGTAGGTTCCGGCCGATCTTGAAGGCTCAAAGTGGTGTGAGGAAGAGAGGGAGGAGGTGTCCTTTTGTAAGGGAGGAGAGGGGCACCTTTGGAATTCTTAAAAATATTAATTTATAATAAATCTTACCCCACTTAAAAACCTCCAAAAATGAATAATATTCGAAGATTAGATGATATAGGGTTGTAATCTCATCAAAATATAAAATTTAGACATGTTAGGTATTTATTTTCAACATTATCAACTTGATTTATCCTTATTTAATCAATTTAATTTTATTTGTGGTAATAACATTCTAAATTTTAAATTATAACAAATAATTACTTATTTGTGGTGAATTGTCCATAATTGGATACTTTATAATATTATAGACCATATAAATTTAAATTTATAATTTTAATATATTTTTGTGATTTTTAAACAATTTTAAAATATGTTATTTTTATAAAATAACAATATTGTCAATTTTGACACTATTCATTTATTTGAATTTAAATAAAATACATACAGAGGTTATGTTCGAACTAAAAGCTTTAATATATTCATAAAAGGTCATATGTATCTAAAATATTAGTGTAGAACATTAAATAGTTCATATAATATTTATTTTATTATCATTAAAACCATTTATTTTCTTTATCTCTTAATAAAATAATTACTACATCATTTTTGTATAATTATTTAATATACATATTTGTTGTATAAAAATTAAAAATAAAATCCTATGATGAAGATAAATCTATTAAATTTTACAATAAGACTTTTAATCTAATTTATCATCTTAAAATCACAATATTTAAATTGTTATATTTATTAAATTATGAAGGTGTCAACTTTGGCATCATTTAAAATAAAATAATATAAGTGTCATAATCATCTTAATAAAGATCCAAATGGTCCACAATTCGGCCAGTGTATGATTAGGGTTTGTATATACACTAATAATAAGTTTTTTTCAGATTTTTTTGCCTTTTGATATGTATTAATATTTCCATAATAACAATATTATTTATTTTTCACTAAATAAATAATTCCGGCATCCCTATTGTGTCAAAATTAATGATAATTATTTAATACCTAAAAATTTTAAATAAATTCATATGATGTAAATAATTTCATTAGATTTCTGGAGACTATTCATGTTCTAAGTTTCATGATGTTTATCACTAAACTAAAATTAATATACTTATAAGATTTAAGAGAGTGACATGTTGTCACTTTCTTTGGTTTTAATAATAATTAAGTTATTTTCATAGAAAAAAGTCCATTAAATGATTATAATCCTATACTTAGGTGATATGGGTAGACTTTTAGTCATCCAATAGGATTTTTTCATGTGTTTGGGTAATTTTATAATATTATATTTACCCTTAATTACCCAATTTACCTTTAACTATGGTAAATAAAATTTTAACATAGTTACTATTTATAATTCTCAAAAATAAAAAGTAGCCTGTTAACATAATTTGGACCCACTAATTCCAAATATGGAATCCATTTCTCCAAATTCATTACATAGAAGTTTCAGAAATTAAATTAAAATTAATCCCATTGTCGAAAGAAAACGGGTTTTTGTTTAAAACATTGCAAAAGATTGAATTTATTTAAACTACGAATTTAATGTAAAATCAATGGTAATGACATAAATTATATTAAATGGTAAAAATATATTCTATTTATACTTTAAAACAATTCAATATTATAATTTAACCACATATGTTATTGTGATGAAAAAAGTTGTTTTTAATTAAAATATAGTGTGTTTTTACTATTCATAAAAATATGAATGTTACCAGAATAATATGAAAAATTTATCCAAAGTAAATTTTTATTTCTTGATTCCAAAGAAGAATTTTATTTTGTCAAATTTAACTTATAAACATGTAAAAAACTATATTTAAAGTGGGTGCGCCCTCAAAAGGTGTCAAAAATGCATTTTCTGAAAAATACTTATTTTACCCGAAAAATTTATTTTGTTCACATACCATTTTCTAGAAAAGTTGTAAGATGAAATAATAATGTTATAAAATTCAAAATTTAGTTAATACTATTCATAAAGGCTAGTTTTTAATAATATTATAGCCATATATCATTGTTTAGCGAAACCTGATATTACGTACAACACACGCTATCGAGGAAAGTCGTGATTGCGTGTAATGCAAGCCAAGTCAGGGTTGCGTGTTGTGAAAGAATCCTTCATGGTTTCGTATAACGGAATCCAACCATATTTCATTTATACATTGCATATATATATATACTCAATGTTGCGTATAATGACTATTATAAAACGAACTTGAAATTGTGTGTAACAGAATCTAAGAATAGTGTTGTGTATACTTCAAGATAATACAATGTGGCGTATAGCATAAGATAATCTTGTTGTAGCATAAAACAAATGACATAAAATAAATTAAAGAGAATACTTATCATAGAATATCAGGTTGTTACATTCTACCCCCTTAAAATGAATTTCTCCCCCGAAATTCGTCAGGGTTATAAATCGTTTACTATTCATAGAAACCCATATCATAAAAAGGAATACTGAAACTTAATTTTAAAAAACTAAAATATGAAATGTATTGATTACCCAAAGTAACTCATCACTGGGTTTCCATATAGGAGAACATAGGTGAAAATATGGATATGGAAGAAAAATCTAACCATCAAGTTCTGATGGAGAGTGGTAGAGAACATGGCTATGAAAAAGCCATCAATCAAAAAGCCATAAATTTGTGATGATCTAAGGTACCATCTGATTCATCGGTTATAAGAGCACTAGGACAACATTTTTGGTTTTCAATATCATTTCCCTATAGTTTATGAATTAAAAGAAATACTTACATGAATTTGGTACAATCTAACTATTGTTCGTGAATTGAACAATTTCCACTTCATATCTTAAAGAAATAAGTTGAATTTGTTATTCGTGAAGCGTTAGGAGATCATGTGATAGAATGATGGGTCGTTCCATCTATTTCAAACAAAAGTTTAGCAAAAGTTATCAAATATACATAAGTCCAACAAAGGAGAGGTTAATCATATAAGATTCCAAAAATGAACTTATACTTCATATATCATACAGCTTAATAAAATAAAACTAGTTTCTACTAACCAGGGACATCATGTTGGCCAGTGGTAGGTGATAAAGGACAGTCGCACTTTGGTTGTGGGTTCGATTCCCACAGCCTTATCCAACGCGATGGGATGTCGCCCGTCCTGCGGGTTGTCCTTTTTCTAAAACTACATTAATATAACATCCTATCAATAATATCAAAAAAAACTTCTATCCCTAAATAATACTAACTTATGTCCAACATAATCCATTATAATCTTTAGGCTTATCCGTAATACTGCAGTCCACTCTCATATTATAGTGAAAACGATTACCAGAGATTTCATATAACAAGCATGTTAATACCATCGTTGATCCCCATATATCATAAGATATGTCTTGTTGGTCACATTCCAAACATTCGAAGGCCTTAATCATGTATTCTCTTGAAAAAATGAATACCCATTGAACCTTAGTGAAAACATGAATGCAGTTAAAAGTTAACATTTTCCATATACCAAAATACAAAAATTCTATATACTCAAACCATGATATAACCTTCTCCTTATATCAGTCATGAGCTCATGAATACTATCAAACATTTAATTTTCTCCTTATCCCTTCATTATGCGCATATCATCTACATTCCAAAAATATCTGAGTAACCTTTCATGAATACAGGTACCATTAATCATACACTTTCAAAACTCAAGGAAAGACAATATTTTAACAATACATAGATGTCTCTTTATTCCATAGTACCATGATATAACTTATACAACATTACACTTGATAAACATGTAATCATTCCACTACCTTCTTAAACCATTGACCGAGCTTCAACAATTCTTTCATCTCACATATCATTTGTAGTCTCTACATCATCTCCAACATAAATACTACCCATACGACTGTACTGATTCTCTTCACGAGACTTTCCCTTAGGGCATTGGTTTGCATAATGCCCGTACATTCCACATTTAAAACATTTAACCATTGTTGATGTCGTAGCAATACTATTATCCTCATCCATGGTGTTAACTGAACCTTTTCCTTTGCACTTACTGGCTTTGTGTCCTTCTTTTCCACACCCAAAGCATCTTCCAGTTCCCTTGAAACAATCTCCCTGATGCCTCTTCCCACATGATTTACATGAGGGAAATTGAACTTTCTTTCCTCTATGATCATCATGAAACTCCATCATTCTCTTATTATCTGAGTCGGGAAACTTACCAAAGTTGAGATTATTGATCATATTATGAGATTGCTAATTAGGCATAATAACGATGTTTGGACTTCCAAATCCTGTTTCATTTGGTTTCTCATGAATAATATCATTCCATTGTTCGACATATCCTCCATTATCATGAATCTTGCGGTTTCTAGCCATTTTCTAAAACCCAAAAAGAATAGTGTGAGAGGAAAAAATCATGCCAGGGAAAACAACATAGTAAAAGGGGAGCACCATCAATATCTAACATCTTCGGTTAAATTCTAAGATCATTACCGTAGTTCTAGGACTATATCTTATACATATACTTAACCTTAGGGACATCCCTAGACATACCTTAAAAATATCTCTAGGGGTCTCACTAAAGTTCTCGCATCCTAGTTTCCAAAGGTTGACTAAACCTTTCCTCTGATACCAACAGTAGAGACCCTAAGCTTGAAATATATGGACATTACATTACTTTTTTGGAATACTTATTACATAACAAAAATTGACACACAGGGACCGTAATAGTTTAGTGTCTTTGGAAACTTGGAACGTAATATTCTAATCATGGTGAAAGATCTTCAACATCTCCCATAAAGATCTTCCTTTTTTTCTTACCTAAAACCTTTCTTTATATCCTCAGGAAAAGAAAACATAAAAAGGGTGAGCTCAAATTCTCAGTAAGGGTAATCATGTATAAAATAAAACATCCCATATACATTTGAACTTAAAAAAAACATGAACATTAAAAATCTTGCGCAACGACATAAAACATGGAAGTACATAAGGAATAGATCATAATGGAACATAAATCATGATAAAATAGCATGGGAATAAAAAATGTAATTGTGGAATCCATTAATCACATGTAATGATTTCCATAGTATCCAAGGCATTGCTGCCAAGACCATCTTAGTGGACAAAGTCCCATTCTGAATCGAGTTCACTCCTCATTTCAGTCCTGTAACACTGAACCGGATTAACTTACCGTTCCAGCAATGTCTATCTCATGAGATATAAAATCTTTACCCAATGCATTGGAGGGAGATATAGTTCTGACCCATATCATAATTAAATCATTCTTACTTGTGCCACAAAATAAACTTAAAACATTCATCATAACCCAAAGAATAAAATGGGTTTCATTAACATCATCCCATCATTTCATAATCCATATAAAACAAATGGAAATTTCATCATAAGAAAATTGAACCATGTAAATCATAGAGACATTAAACTTGAAACATACACATATCAAATAATGTCATCTTATAAGGAAAATGGTTTTGATAAAACATTTGAAATGAATTCTTGAGGAAAATATCCTTTCTTTGTCAAAATCAATTTCTTTCCAAAAAATTCCATGAACTTTTAAAATAAAATTATTTTGTTGAAAATATTCATAAAATAATGTAGAGTAAGCTTCATGAAAATTAGGCTTTATGAAACCGTAAAAATCCATTCACGCCGTATAAGTTAAAAATAGCATTCTCCTCGTACTTTTGTCAGAAAAGTCAAAAAAGTACCTCGTAACGTAAACAAAAGAAAGATTACTTACATACCATGTAGTAAAAGTAAAAAATGGGTAAAAAGGACTTTAAAAATACATGAAAAAACTTTTATAAAACATGTACATGGATGATATAAATAACCCCAGTAAATACTTACGAATAAGAAATCTCGGATAAAAATGAGATTTTCAAAATTATCCCTTACCTTAGGACCGATATATGCTTCGTATGGATCCGAAACTCCTATATAATGACTTAAATAATGTCATTGACTTATTAAATAATCATATTCATTGTTATGATATCATATATGTTTCACTTATGACTTTATATTACCCGTTCTTTTGCAAATTCCATGTTAAAGTATCGTTTAGGGTAAGATCATTTCATTTATCGTATGTGTTTCGACTTTTCGTTGTTGATATTATTACTTATATCCTGATTTACATAATTAAAGAATATAAAACATGATTTATATATAATATATATTCATCATATACATATATATTATAAGTCGATAAAGGAATGAAATACACCGTTCATGGAGACGGTAGTCCGTACGTACGCATGAACGTTGTTTTCGTTTCCTTATTGAATGGAATTAAGTAGATAATATATATATATATATACATAAATCCATTAGATTTATTATGTCATATATTTCATTATTATTCATTATATATACTTTATAATCATTCATGAATGGTTAACATGGAGAGTGAATCTCATCGCGTCGTGGAGACAGTAGTCCGTACGTACACACAAGCGATGATATCATTCCCAAGATCGTGGAATTGTATTAAAGTGTATGTATAATATTACAGAATCAATATCACTTTACAATAATCATATATATTCATTAATTTCACCCTTATACCCATCCATGTAAGGTGGTGGTGGAAAATAGATTACACCACGGCGTGGAGACGGTATTCCGTAAGTACGCACGCGCGGTGATTTCGTTTTCCGTAGGATGGATAGATGGTGAAATAGGGTTGTTTCATACATATAATAACATATCAGTATATTAGTGACACTGATGTTATTAATTCATAATGAAACATCCTAATAAGAAGAAATGTAAGAAGAAATAAAGTTGAAAGAATCGGTAACGAACATTACCTCTTCTTTGAAGCGCCTTTTGAGACCTCCTCTTAGGGCACTAAAATTGGTCTTTGAAGAAGACCAGGACCTCTAGGATGATTCTAGGGAAGTAGAGAAGAGAATTGGGAAGGGGTTGGACGATCTTGAAGGCTCAAAGTGGTGTGAGGAAGAGAGGGAGGAGGTGTCCTTTTATAAGGGAGGAGAGGGGCACCTTTGGAATTATAAAAAATATTAATTTATAATAAATCTAACTCCACTTAAAAACCTCCAAAAGTGACTCATATTCAAATATTAGATAAGATAGGGTTGTAATCTCATCAAACTATAAAATTTAGACATGTTAGGAATTTATTTTCAACATTATTAACGTGATTTATCCTTAGTTAATCAATTAAATTTTATTTGTGGTAATAAGATTCTAAATTTTAAATTATAACAAATAATTACTTATTTGTTGTGAATTTTCCATAATTGGATACTTTATAACATTATAGACCATATAAATTTAAATTTATAATTTTTATATATTTTTGTGATTTTTAAATTATTTTAAATTATGTTAGTTTTATAAAATAACAATATTGTCAATTTTGACACTATTCATTTATTGGAATTTAAATAAAATACATACAGAAGATATGTTCGAACTAAAAGCTTTAATAGATTCATAAAAGGACATATGTATCTATAAAATTATTGTAGAACATTAAATAGTTCATATAATATTTATTTTATTATTTTTAAAACCATTTATTTGGTTTATCTCTTAATAAAATAATTACTACATCATTTTTGTATAATTATTTAATATACTTATTTGTTGCATAAAAATTAAAAATAAAAACCTATGATAAATATAAATCTATTACCTTTCACAATAAGACATTTAATCAAATTTATCATCTTAAAATCACAATATATAAATTGTTATATTTATTAAATTATAAAGGTTAGAACTTTGGCATCATTTAAAATAAAATAATATAAGTGTCATAATCATCTTAATAAGGATCCAAATGGTCCACAATTCGGCCGGGGGATTATTAGTGTTTATATATACACTAATTATAAGTTTTGTGCAGATTTGTTGGCCTTTGATATGTATTAAGATTTCAATAATAACAATATTATTGATTTTTCACTAAATAAATAATTTCGGCATCCCTATTGTGTCAAAATTAATGATAATTATTTAATACCTAAAAATTATAAATTAATTCATATGATGTAAATAATTTCATTATATTTCGGGAGACTATTCATGTTCAAAGTTTCATGAAGTTTATCACTAAACTAAAATTAATATACTTATCAGATTTAAGAGAGTGACATGTTGTCACTTTCTTTGGTTTTAATAATAATTAAGTTATTTTCATGGACAAAAGTCCATTAAATGATTCTAATCCTATCCTTAGGTGATATGGGTCGACTTATAGTCATCAAATAGGATTTTTTCATGTGTTTGGGTAATTTTATAATATTATATTTACCCTTATTTACCTGATTTACCTTTGACTATGGTAAATAAAATTTACCGTAGTTACTATTCATAATTCCCAAAAATAAAAAGTAGCCTATTATCATAATTTGGACCCACTGATTCCAAATATGGAATCCATTTTTCCAAATTCAATACACAGAAGTTGCATAAATTAAATTAAAATTAATCCCGTTGTCGAAAGAAAACGGGTTTTTGTTTAAAACATTGCAAAAGATTGAATTTATTTAACCTACGAATTCAATGTAAAATCAATGCTAATGACATAAATTATATTAAATGGTAAAAATATATTATATTTATACTTTAAAAAAATTCAATATTATAATTTAACCACATATTTTTTTGCGATGAACAAAGTTATTTTTAATTAAAATATAGCGTGTTTTTACTATTCATCAAAATATGAAAGTTACCAGAATAATATGAAAAATTTATCCAAAGTAAATTTTTATTTCTTGATTCCAAATAAGAATTTTATTTTGTAAAATTGAACTTATAAACATGTGAAAAACTATATTTAATGTAGGTGCGCCATCAAAAGGTGTCTAAAAAGCATTTTTTTCAAAAATACTTATTTTACCCGAAAAAATTATTTTGTTCACATACCATTTTCTAGAAAATGTGTAAGATGAAATAATAATGTTATAACATTCAAAAAAAATTTAATACTATTCATAAAGGCTAGTTCGTAATAATATTATAGCCATATATCAATGTTTAGTGAAACCTGATATTGCGTACAACACACGCTATCGAGGAAAGCCATGATTGCGTGTAATTCAAGTCAAGTCAGGGTTGCGTGTTGTGAAAGAATCCTTCGTGGTTTCGTATAATAGAATCCAACCATATTTCATTTATACATTCCACATATATATATACACTCAATGTTGCGTAGAATGACTATTATAAAACAAACTTGAAATTGTGTGTAACACAATCTAAGAATAGTGTTGTGTATACTTCACGCTAATACAATGTGGCGTATAGAACAAGATAATCTATTTGTAGCATAAAACACATGACATCAAATAAATTAAATAGAATAATTATCATAAAATATCGGGTTGTTACAGTAATCAACATCATACCACTATATATATTGAATAGTAAAAATGTCACCTAGACCTTTACTTATAAATCATGAGAACTAATTTTTAATATCACATCACCATAATCTAGTAAACTATTCATTCCCCTTGGATAATACCATTGTCTAATCAACCCTCCACCCAGTGAATATCTCACCACCACTACCAAAACAAGCATGTTCATGTTACCAACTCATTTTCCTCATTTTCATGGAATTAATTCTCACTTGAAAAGGATTAAAACTCCCAACAATCTCCCACATAAAAACTTCTTTATGTAAATATCAACATATCTCCCACAATATGGAATAAAAAACCTCCACTACTATAGTATTAATATTTAGTGTTCTCCAACATAATCTATTCACCGAAGTCCTACTGAGGGATAATGTTTTTTCATACATTATTAGACTAAAAAATTAGTGAACATGTCCTCTAGATTATTTTTTCTAGCTATATTTTACAACTCAAGTACTTTTTATTCTAGTATATTCTTTGTGAAGTGATATATCACGTCAATATATCTCATCATTGTATGAGACATGAGATTCCTCAAAAAGTGAATCATGCTTTGATTATTGTAGAATAACACTCCACCAATATGAATCCTTCAAAGATCCTTCAGTAAGTATATAAACCATACTAATTATTTCTCATATTCAATTCCATCTACATATTCCACTTCTATTATTGAAATTGAAACTTCTAATTATAGACACAAAATCCAACTAACTATTATTCCTTTGTAGGTAATTAAATCTGGAGACGTTCTTCTGAGTATCTAAATCTCTATCAAAGTTATCATTTAAAAAACCTTGTAATGGATTGTACATCGTAAATCACAAAGTTGTATCTTCCAATTATTTTATGTTCATAATGATCCACTTTAAACCATCTTAGTATTCCCTTCCCAAATTTTAAATTAAATGAATCACTACTTGATTACATTTCCGAGCGCATCAAGTAAGATGTCTGGTTTTACTATTTTTTCGACAGTATAATAGGAACCCTATTTCATCTCTTTATTGAGTGTAACACACCAAAAAAATTTCAAATAAATTAATATTTTCATTTATATCTAACAATTCACTAAGTCAAACATTCCTTTCACACTAAACTGACTTGTCGTATGTTCCATACAGCACTGAGTTGACGTACGATACATGAAACATTGAGTATAGATTTTTCTCATTATGAAAAAGCAATAACATTGGATTATTTTATATTAAAAACCAAATGAATATTTCACTACACAAAACACATACTTGGATTGTGTTACATGCAAGAGCGACCTTCCTCAATATCACGTGTTGTACGAAATACCGAGTTTCACTAAAAAATGATATATTATTAAAATATTATTATTTAATGGGATATAAACAAGACATTATGATTATTATAAACCACATTTTGAATTTTATATAACATTAACATTCATCTGATGTATTTTCTAGACATGATATAAAAATAAGATCAATTTTTCACATAAAAGATGTATTTTAAAAAAAACGCAATTATCCCCACCTTTTAATGAAGAACCCCATTAAAATCTGGTTTTTTACTCTTTTATATATTATATTTGAAAAAATAAACTTCTTCTTTGAAATCAGGACCTAAAAGTTTACTTTTCATTAATGTTTTGTATTTTATTGATAAAATTCATATTTTATGGAATAGGGAAAATACTGCATTTTAATTCAAAACTTCATTTTCAACTAATTTAGTTATATAGTTTGATTGTATTAATAACTAGTATTTAAATTAAATTGGATTATCTTTTTATAATTTAATAAAATTTTGGCCATTGGAAGTAATTTTAAATTAAAACTGGACATAAACACTGGTCAATATTTTGATAGGATTTACTTATTAAAAAAATGTATTCTTGTTTTGACAACGAGAATTATTTTTTAATTCATTATTCCAATTCTGTGTTCTGAATTTTGGAAAAATAGTTTAAATTTTCTGAATCATAAGGTCAAAATTATGTAAATAATCCCTTTTTATTTTGGGACATTATGAATTGTAACTTTAGTAATTATTTTTATTTACCACAATTAAAGAATAAATTAGCAAAATAAGGGTAAAAAATATTATAATAATATAAAATTACCCTAACACTTATCCTAATCCTATTATATGAGTTATAGGTGACCAATAGAACTCTTGGGATGCACACTTGTTTTTTGGGAGCCACTTGGGTGTGATAATGATGTGTTGTAATAATTAAATTAAAATAAAGAGAAATATAACCTAAACATGTTTCTTTTTATAAAAACAATTTTAATGGTGGGTTATATAACTGATAAAATTGACTATAAATATTTATTATAAATTTAAAAATATTTCTGACATCATGGTGTTTTATTTAAAAATTTTAGACATTAAAGAAATAAATTTATTTATGACATAATGATGATGTATGGATTACCTTATTAATGAAAGATTGAAAAAATGATATTATAATCATTAAAATCAATTAAATTTGAGATTTTGGAAGCCATATGAAAATCTTTGGGATATAATTGACAGTTTATAGATGAGATAATTTTTTTCTAAGGACTCATGTTCTTAAGACTTTAACAAAAAGCAATTTCTAAGTTGGGTCAAAATTAACCTAAATGAGTTTTTAAAAGAAAATACTATTTTATTAAGTGATATAATAGTTGTAAAAATATAATATTCATAAAATTGACTTATATAGAGTTAAAATTTTCATTAATGGTCCTATTGAGGTTATCATGTCATTTTATAGTAACAATATTAACCATATAGTTTAAAAATACAACAAGACATGGTAAGAGTTAATTTATTTAACTGAGGGTTAAAGCTAAAAGATAAGGTTAAATTTGTGACCTAAACTTATGTAAAAAATATTGGATGAGAGAATTTATAGCTATCCTCATATTATACTATAAATATATAACGTTTTAGCTATTATAATTCTAAAATCAATTTATAATAAAATAATATTTCCAGACTTTCCTAAAGTGCCCTTCCTCCATCTTATAAAAGGTCACAACATCCACACACATACACACACCAATCAAGCACCTTGGATCATACAAATTATTCTCTAATAAGATCACAAAACACTTAACTTCCTCATAAACACCACACTTTGGGATTAAATCCATCCTATGGAGACCTTTTCTACACATCAAGAGGGGATACACGAAAAGAGGTAATTGTTTTATCACCTCTTTCAAAATTCTTTTCTTCTTCCACTTCCTCTTCTTATGTTGATTCCATAATAAATTAATAAATATAATAAATTTTACATGATTAAATTTTATTATAATTATGGGGAAACTTTATACCTCCTTTTATCCATCCAACTAATAACAATGTCACCATGTGTGCGTACGTACGACTTACCATTTCCATGACGTGGTGTAATTTTTTATTCAACAATAGTTAATTTAGATGGGTATATTGATTAGTATAATGGATTTAAATAATGAATATAACATGATAATGATTCTGTATAACTAATATACCATCCAATTCCTTACTTTTTAACCATTATGCGAATGATATTGTCGCTCGTGCGTACGTACGGCCTACCGTCTTCAAGATGCGATGCAATTTATTCTACATGATCTTAATTGAAACATGATTATATACATGAATGGAATGAATAAATATGATATATATTATACTTATATAATTCTTTAAATTATATGACTATAACCTAAGAAGTGGAATATAAACATATCTGACAAACCTTTTATAAGAACATAAAGCAGTTAATATCCGAATAATGAGTGACAATGAAATGTCAATAACAAAAATATGGTAATATAATAATATATGATATCATAAAAATTATTATGATTATATAATTAAATTAAATTATTAAAATAATTATACTATAGGTTTGTATACACATTAAGGATATTAGACCTAAGGTAAGGGATAATTTTGCAATCACATTATTATCCGAGATTGTTTATATGTAATTATTTATTGGGGTATATTTATCATTCACATACATGTAACCTAAATAGGTAATAAAATTTTTATTCATATACAAATATTTAAAGTCAATTTTCCCCATTGGTTAATTTTTACTAGAAGGTATTAATGGAGTATTGTTTTCGTTATTCAAATCAAGGAAATTTTTTAACATTTCCAACAAAAGTATTAGGAGAATGTTTTTTTAACTCTTAAGAAATTAGTGGATTCCTACACATTAACAAGATCTTATTTATATGAATCTTACATTAATATATTTAAAGTTTATTTTCAAATATTTTATGTTCTTTTAAAATTTTGTGGCATTTTTAGAAAAAAAATGTTTTTGAAGTAGAAAGGATATTTTCCTCAAGAATTAATTTTATGTATTTTATCAAAATTATTTTCCATCTAATATGACATATGGAATGTTTATATCCCTATTATTACATTGATTTTATTGTGTTAATAATGGAAATATTTTTATGAAATACATTTATTTTATATGGATTGTTATTGAATTATGTTTAAGAAACCCGTTTTTTGTTCCTTGGGTTATTCTATGATGAATTGTTTAAGTTTTTCTGGAATATTGAAAAATGATGTCATTAGAAGATAAGTGGGACCTATATATCCCTCTAATGCATTGGGTAAAGATTTATATCTCATTATATATGCATGAATAGAATGGAATGTAAATCCAGTTCAGTAATAAAGGGTTTAAAGTGTAAGTATATGTGGTTCATAAATATAGTGATAGAACAAGGGGTGAAATCGATTAAGTAATGGAAATTCTCTGCTATGATGGTCTTAGATATTATTGTTGGATAATATGGTAATGATTTTCTATTATTATGTGTTTTCCAAAAGTTCATGTTTTATTACAATGATATTTTATCATGATTAGTTTTTCTTTAGGATTTATTCCTTATGAACTACTAATATTTATCTCAGAACTCAACATTTTGATATTGAAAAGTTATGTTCATGTTTTTTATATTAATATGTTCATCTATTGTTTTCTTGTCACAAACCGAATCTGGTCATGACTAATAATTTCCCCAAATCCATCCCATGACAATTCTCGAGGGTAATTTCCTATCCCCGCGAGCTGGAACAAGTGGTCGGGTATCAATAAATATGGTTTGGGGATTATTTACCTCTGTATGAAAGCATAAAACATTAAAAACAATTAATAATAGGAATCTAAAATTTTCATTCCAAACAAGCCTTAACATAAATAAGATCTTAATAAATGGTTTTAAATAAAATAAAATAGGTCCGAAGATAAATAAAAATTGCATAAAAGCATACACAAATACTCCACATGACAAGGGGTTATCACCCCTGAGCCGTCTCCACAACACTACACCATAGGAGGGGACAAACAACTCGAACCTCCCTCACCTAAGGCTTTTCCTTTACTTGTGTCTAACATAATCAAGTGTACATACACCAAAGGGGTGTAAGTAGGGTGTGCACCTATGTCCAATAGGATACCACAAAAATATTCCTAATAGTATGAAATTCAAGGAGAAAAAACACACAGTTTTAATATGTAAGGATAAGTGAAGATAAATTCCCAAAAATGCAACTTTCAATTGTAAATAGTTTTCAAAATAAAGCTTTCAGAATGTTAATTTTTTTAATAATACGTGTTATCTACTATAATGTACAGCCAAAAACCCCCCTAAGAAAAGGGTTAATACCACAAATCCAATGATCACTAAAACCAGGAACACCCCTGGGCACTAGATAGTCTCGGGATCTATGCTCCTCATACCTCTGTTTAAAATATCCATGTCACAATCCTTTCCTATGCATGATCCACTATTAAGAAACATACACATAACAAAGTGGTCCCCAAACATCATTGATGTAGTTTAGTTATAGATGTTGTTATCCAGAATGCTAAGTGAAAAAGGGATAAAACTACTCCGGATCGCAAGTTTATAAGTACATATACATCCACCTTAGTGCTCGGGCTTCCCCCATTGTTCTAACAAACTTTCATCCTGAAAAATTAATACCTATTCACATAAAAACACCACTACTGCTCACAAAATAATAATACATTATATATACACACTTTATTCCATTTAAAACACACAACAAAACATTTTGATTTTCAATAAAATGACTTCTCAAAATATCACACTTTTTTGCACCCCAATGTCCTTTAAATCCTCACATTTTACACTATTTGAACACTTATAAGTCAAAAAACAATATTTTAATCCCAATACCATTCAATGAAACAAACAAATCAGTTATAGGGAAGTCCCATATGAACCAAGAAGTTATATCTTTGTAAAACATTCACTTTCACACAAACATGGCACTTAAAGTTCATACACTTCAAAAGCACGATTAAATTTTTTTTCATAACCAAAAAAAGGCGATAAACATTCAAAATATTTGTTTAACCCCTAATAAATTTCAAAAAAATCAACTAAGTAGTTATTGATCATCCCCAAATGAACCAGTAAAATATTTTTTTTGAAAACCCCCAAATTTCACATAAAAATGGCAATTAATATTTATTTTCTTTACAAATACCACTAAAACCAATTTTTGAAGAAATAACCAAATGAGATAAATCTGAATGTATTATAAACACAACAAGCTAAGTCTCCAGGATTTCATACACATGGAATCACTGACCAAAATTGTTAAAACCTTGAATCCTTTGGCCTCCCTTGCGGTCCGAGATGATCATGTGGTTTGTTTTTCAAATATCCCTCTTTTTAAACTGGAGGGGGTCAACCTAATTAGGAGTGATGCTCTTGGGATGCATCATTTCCGACCTCCCTAGGTGTAGTTCCCTTTTATTTTATTTCTTTCCAGCCCGGTAGAAATAAAAATCGTAATGTTGGATGGATGAAATAAACTTCATGAAAAATTGAGGAACTAAGAGGGAGATACACTTACATGAGATTGTGTGAATTACCACTAGAAATTCCCCCCTCAAAATAAAGTTCCAATGAGGGTTTGAGAGGATTTCAGAGCATCAATGGCTATTAGTTTTGAAGTGGGGAAGAAATTGGAGAGTTTTTGCAAATCTTGGGTGGGAAAATAAGCAATTTAACTCATTTTTAATGGGGTGGACATGGTCACACAGTTTGTGTGCATTGTTTGGGAAACTGTGCACCCCCATTCTCCCCTCAAAACATCTCCGAATGCGACAAAGATTTGTTGAGGATTAGTAAGTAAATAGGGGGATGTTAGGATAATTATATAAGAAATATATATACCATAAATGAAGAACTTGTATGTGACAATTCTTCCCACCATGGGAACTTTCCATCCAAGAAAGTTGACTAGTGGCACGATCAAAAAACAAGAATGGGTAATCGTCCTCAACACATGAATTCTGCTCCCAGGTCTCATGTGTATCAATAAAATGCTTCCAATAAACCTGGACCAGTGGAATAGACTTCCCTTTAAGCACCTTCTCTTGGGAGTCCACTATTTTCATTGGCCGCTAAGAAACTGACAAAGCAGGCTCTATCTCTAGTTTTTCCTAACTCAGCACATGGGATGGATATGGGTTGTATTTCTTCAACTATGAGACATGGAAGACATCATGGATGGATGTAAACTAAGATGGTATTTCCAACCTATAATACACCTTACCAATATGCTCGGTGATCTCAAAAGGGCAGACATATCGCGGTGTCAGCTTCCCTTGCTTCCCCAATTGACGATGGTCCAAACGAGGGGCCACATTCATGAATAACCTATCACCCACATAAATCTCTAGGTCATGACGCTTTTAGTCAGCATAATATTTATGTCGACTATGAGTTATAAAAATCATTACCTAATCAATTTGACCTTCTTAAAAGTCTCATGCACAAGGCTTGACCCCAACAGTGAAGTCACACCTACCTCATCACAACATAGGGGGACCAACATGTCCAAACATAGAGCTCCTCTAAAAGGTACAGTAGAATCGAGGATTGGTAACTTTTATTATATGAAAATTCAACCAATCCCAAATGGTTATCCCAAGAACCTCTAATGTCCAAAACACATGCACAGAGTATGTCCTCCAGAATCTGGTTCACTCGTTCTGTCTGACCATCTGTTTGAGGATGGTACACCATGCTCATCCTGATCTGTGACCCCAAGGAATTCTGTAGGCCTTCCCAAAACCAAGAAGTGAAAAGGGTCACTCTATTTGAGATAACTTCTAATGTAAATCCATGGATTCTCACCACCTCATGAAGATACAAACAGCCCAAATCATCCCCTTTAGTTATATATTTAATCGTGATGAAGTGGGGTAATTTGGTTAGATGGTCGATCACCACCAAAATAAAATTGTTACCAGGAGGTGTATGAGGAAAACAAATAATAATTTCTATATAAACATCATCCAACTTACAGGTTAGAGTGGGTAGTGTTTAGAATAAACCAGAGGGCCTTTGGTTCTCTACCATCACCTACTGACATATGTAGAAACTCGACACAAAGTCTGCTATGTCCAGTCGCATACCTGGACACCTGAACTGTCATGTCACATCATAATACATCTTGGTGGAACCCGGATGGATAGACCATTGTGATTGGTGTCTATCCTCCATCACCAACTTCTGTAAAGATTATAACACTACTGAATGGCCTTTGAAGCACAAGATTCCATCAGGAGATGATGAAGAATTTGAGGACATCTCCCCACCATGAAAAAACTTCTTCGACCACTAAAAAATATCATCACTAGGATTCTCCCACTAAATTATCTCCAACATAGAATGAGTCAAATGAATGATTTCCATGAACACACCCTCATTTTTGTTTTTGGTCTCCATAATCATATGAGCAAAGATCCCCATCAAAGTCCACTAATCACTGGACTTGCTCAAGGCATGTATTGTTACCTTTTTTCTCAAGGAATCCACCACTACATTTCCCTTTCATAGGGTATAAAAAATGTATAAGTAAAACCCCTACAATTACTCTATCATATGATACTACCTTAGATGAGGTCCTTCTATGAGAAGATATAGGCCAAGATTTTTTGATCAGAGTAGACCACACACTTCTACCAATAGTGATAGTGATGTCAGGTCTTCAAAGCATGCACCATAGCTACTAAATCGAAGTCATGGGTCAGGATATTTTTTTCATGTGGTTAGAGATGGCGAGAGCCATATGCCACCACTTGATCATCCTACATAAGCACAGACCCAATACCCATTCTTCAAGCATCAAAATATACCACATACCCCATCCCAGCCTTAGAAAAATCATCACGAGGGCAATATTCAACCGCCTCTTCAGCTCCTCAAACGATTCCAGGCTTTATGGGGTCTATATTGACTTCACCCCTTTCTAGGTGAGTGTGGTCATCAGTGAAGCAAGCCGAGAGATATCCCAAACGAATCACATGTAATAACCCTCAAGTCCAAGGAAACTTCAAATATCAAATAAAAATCTTTGGTTGATCCCAAGACATGACCGCACCGATCATCTCAAGATCCACTGAAACCCCCTACTCTGAGATCAAATGACCCAGAAATTCCACCTTCCAGATTCAGAAAGTTCACTTTTACAACTTTTCCTAGATGCGGTGATCCCAAAAATATCCAAAAAAAAATCCTCAAGTGAAGTTCGTGTTCCTCCTCAGAGCCATAGTATACTAGAATGTCTTCCACAAAAACAACAACGAAGTAATCGAGAGACTGGTGGGATAACGTATTCATGAGTTCCATAAAGACTTCAGTAGCATTAGTCAATCTGAAATGCATGGATAAATACTCAAAGTGTGCATTCCTTATTTGGAAGGCTATCTCCGTGATATATACCTCTTTCACCCTAAGTTGATGGTATCCCGAACAAAAGTCTATGTCTAAGAACCAATTTTCCCCCCTTCAATGGAATGAAATAATCATCTATTCATGGAAAAGGGTATTTGTTCTTAATTGATACCTTATTAAGCTTTCGGCGGTCAATTCACAACTAAGGGGATGTGTCATCCTTTTTCATGAACAATATAGGAGCATCAAAAGTTGAGACTCTCAAGAATATGAATCCTTTGGATTTTAATTATTTCATTTGAATCTTTAATTCCCTCAACTCAGTGGGGCCATACAAAATGAGGGAAGAGATATCGGTTGTATTCCTGGAGCCAGATCAATCAAGAACTCCACATCCCACTCTAGGGGAAAACTAGAAAAAGAATCTAGAAATACATTTGGAAACTCATTCACTTCATGAGATAGTGCAACATTAGAGGAAAAACCATTATCCTATAGCACGATCAATGATAAATGGAAGGTATGACATCAGACTCTAGGAATGGAGGTCCTGCACAACTTGACAGAGTATCCCATTATCCACGATAAACCTAACAACTACCATCAGGTGCTGTGAAACTCACTCACTGCCTATAGAAATTAATGTGTGATTGTATGTGTAATATCCAATACATGCCATGTATTACATCAAAAAGATCTATATCTAATACCATGAGGTCCCACTCCACCTCAAATTCTGACACAGAAAGCACACATGGCGGGCAACTGAGACCCTGGTCCTTCTTTCCTAGCGGTGTCACCAACTCCATCACAGAAGACGTCAACTCTGTTGGAAAATTTTGAGTGTCCAAAAAATGGGATTAAATTAATGAAAAATAGGATCAGAATCAAGAAGAGTACTAGCTATATAATATGTGATCAGAACAGTACCTCAAATTGTCGACTGTCCCGCCTCCGATCCTACTGGTGCCTGATCCACCGCATAAAGATGTTTGGAATCTACCTGATGATGACTTCTAGTCTGTGTTTGTGCCCTAAATTATCTAATCCCATAATATGACCCAACCTTACCACCACAACCACCAAAATGAGATCCCCCTGTCCTCGACAGCTCTAACTGTGATTGCACTCCTCTTCAAGCCACTGACCCTACCCCACTCTAAAGTGGACGTGCCAACCCAAAAAAGCACTAAAAGTGATCCTTACCTCCACATTGATAAAAGGGATTTGGAGGAATTTAGAATATTTTAAGATGTTCCCCAACCTCCCACATTGGTAGCATTTGACCAATCTCACATTAGAAGCCATAGTCGAAAATTTTCTCAAAGAGTAGCTTGAACTACTACCTCCCTTATTCTCCTGATCGTCCTTCTTCCTTTTCTTCTATAAAGAGTTTCCAATTCCCACTACTAGTATTTTCCTAGGGAAACCATCCCCACTTTTATGTCCAATCTCCCCCATAAATTCCCAGTCAATGACCTCAATATAGGTTCTTAGCTTTAACAAGAAAACCTAGGAGTATATCTCTGGTCGCAAGCCTTTCTCAATCCTCTGGGTATTCACTTGTTCATTAGAGACAATTTTAGGGGAATATTGAACTATATCAGTGAAAAAGTTGGAATACTCCATCAAAAATAGATTCCCCTAAACATGTTCCATGAACTCCCATGATCTTGCATAATCCAACACTTCACGGCAGTACTGGTCATTAAAGATGGCCTTCAAATATCCCCAGTGCATCTGATCATTCCTCACAGTCTGATATACTGACTCCAACCACCTTAGGCTAGTAACCTCCAATTGAAAAGAGACTGTTGGGTAAAAATCCCTTAAGGTATCATTGAAGCATTTTTGAGGTGATTGTGTTTGTTGACAAAGTGTGCCTCCGTGTTGTGTTTGTTGACAAAGAAAACCATGACATAGTAATTCATTGACAAAGGGGATTTCATAGTGGCATGTAGAGTACAATGGATGTGGTTAAATATCCATGGTTAATTCAAGAACATTGACAGAGGAATGATTTATCTAGAGGTGGTTCAAAAAAATCATATACAAGGTGATGCAGATTTCCAGTGATTGCAAAAATTTTGGACCTCAAAATCGTCAAAAGAAGAAAAGTGTTTTGGAAAAGGGACTTTTACGCCGGTGTCTTGGAGGCTTGTAAACTTTCACGCCATATTTTTTTCAAGATCAGTGCATCAAAATATGGCAAAGTAAAAATGGGCGCTCATGTTTTTGGTTTGGTCGCGCACGTGACTTGCGCGATAGTAACTAGGGCAGTTGGACTTACGCGTCGAGAAGAGACTTGCGTTCCTGTCGCACTAGGTGTTCAAATAACTATAAATAGAGGTCGACCCCTCCTCATTTTTTATGAGTTCAACACTTAGAAAAAATCATAGCTCCCTTCACGCAGGTGTGGTGGTCGTGCAACTGGTGGTGTGGTCACACAAGTAGAAGTTGTGCACTAGTTGTTTGTTGCGCTCCCATGGAGGTTTGGGAGAGAAAGGAAGGGAGTCGCCCAAGTTTAGAGTTGAATAAGGGGATATCGCGCAAGTGGTTTGGTGACACTTGGGAGATAGGTTTTGAATAAGCATGACTATTGATGGTTGCATGCCAAAATTGGTTTGGGCGTAAAAGGGTGTGAGTCGCACAAGTTTCGAGTTGAAGAAGCAACTATCGCGCAAGTGGTTGAGGTGAACTTGAATGCTGGGACTTGCACACCGACATGAAGAAGGGCGCCGGGTGTGGTTGAAGTACGACAATCATTTTAGGGATGCGTGAATGCTGTAAGATTTCCTGATACCTTCGGTGCAAAGTGAGATTCATCTTCGGGTGAAAGTTGGGCTTCAACAGAGCATCTACATACAATAGAGGATGTATTCATTAGTGATAATGAAGAGATCTATTGGTCTATAAATTGTGAGTGGATCCTTTCCAGAGTAGTGAGAAAAAAAGAGGAAGAAGGTGATCCTCTCCACTGGCAGTGAGCCAGAGAGAGAGAAACAGGGAGTGACCTTTGGGAAAGCAGTGAACTGGCCCTAAACATTGTAAAGGCAGTGAGCCTGGGAATAGAAGTGATCTATCCTGACCATTGTAAATAGTGGTGTTCTTTTTAGTGGATTTGGTAAAGTGGAACATTGTCATTGTATGCACCTTGGATGTAGCCCAGTGAGGGTGAACCAAGTAAAAATCATTGTGTCTTCCTTCTTTCTTCCCTGCATTTCATTCAAAGCATTATCATTATAAAAAGAAGAAAAGAAGTGATCATAATTAACACACAAGTGAAAACAGAGTGACTCTTGTAATAAAGAGGTTAAGATCCAGTGGGACAGGAAAATTTTTGAAAAAGAATATCCATACCCTAATTCATCCCCCCCATCAGGGTATATAGGCCCTTATTGGTCCTAACAGATGCACAGTTCACCCTGACCTCCTCGGGTGTTTCCAAGAACTCAAACATGTGGTTGATATTTTTGATCGATTCCTCTGATTCTTGGGGTTCTATGCTGCCTCGAAGAGTAGGAGGCTTGTTTTTAAGAAACTCTTGAGCCTTTTCTTTTCTATGAACCATATAATCTTCCCTAACAGGAAGGGGAACATGAGTTGGTCCCTGTCCCAGAGCATGGACAACTCAGACCATAACCACGACTGGCCTCAGATCAATTGGTGTGGGAGAACTCTTTCTGTCTTCCTCCCATGGGTGCATGGGAGCTTTCCGGGGAGGCATGTCACTACAAAATACAACAGTCACAAAAAAATAGTCAATACCAACATTATTAAAATTTTAATCAAATAAATAAATTATAAATTATCTTAACACACTATAGTAATATAATAAACAACTAATCCATCCCCATCTGATGTCTACATGTTGTCTGCAGCCCAGACATCTCACCTGGAAGTGAAGTAAATCAGACAATTCCAACATCCCATGCTGACTCACTGTCTTCCATGAGAGGTGTGGGCCAGAAATCGTACACGTGACCAAATCCCCAAGCCCCAACATTCCGAACTTCTATCTATCCCGACTCATCCCAAAATAGTAATATAGTCCAAAAAAATTTGGCCACCCTTATACCATATTGTCACAAACCAAATATGGTCTCCACTAATACTGACACCAAATCAAGCCCATTACAAGTCTCTAAGGGAATTCCCTATCCCCACATGCTTGAAAAAGTCCCCAAGTATCAATAAAATTTGTTTGGGAATGATTTAACTGAGTATGAAAGCATAAAACATTAAAAACAATCAATAATATGAATCTGAAATTTTCATTGCATACAAGCCTTAACAGAAATCAGATCTAAGTACATGGTTTTAAATAAAGTACAATAGGTCAAAACATTAATAAAAATAGAATAAAATCTTCCAAAAAGACTCCACATGACAAGGGTTCATCACCCCTGAGCTGTCTCTACAACACCGCACCATTGGAGGGGACTAACAACTTGAACTGCCCTCACCTAAGACTTTTCCTTTACCTATGTAAAACATAATCAAGTCTGTTATGGGTTTTCATGAACAAAATATTATTATTTTTTGAAATATAACCTTTATTATCAATATTAAAAATGAACCAATAAAAGGAGGTTATTTATCATCACTTCTAAAAAATTACAGATAAATACAACCCTTTTATAAGTACTTTTTTAGAAGCACTGATAAAGACCCCACCCCCCATTATCAGTTATTTTTTAGAGGCACTGATAAATGAAATTTTTATCAATGCTTTTTTAAATGCGCTGATAAAGGAAAAATTTAACAGTTATTTTTTAAAACTGTCAGAGACACCTTTTAATATTGCTAAAACAAGTACTGTTAAAGTCCTCCTATAACTGTGTTTTCTCTAGAACTGAGGAAGGGGGTTTTTAACAGCGCTTTTAGTTATCAGTGCTAAAACCCTAGCACAAGATGAACCCATATTTCTAATTGTGATAAACATAATATTAATTAATGTTTTTACATCAAAGTAAACACCATTTAGATTACATATTCAAAATTTTATCTAAATTCTTCTCAAATAATATTTCATGTTAAATCACATGTTAAACTTAAGGGTTATTATTACCTCAGCCCAATGAAACATCTCCCAAATATCATTAATTACCATGATAAATAACTATATAATATTTTTTTGTAATGAAATTCACCAAAATATAATGAATCAAATTTATATACTAATCAAAATGGTAATCCTTAAGTATACCATAAATATTATATAAAATATCATCTAGTGAGTGAATCACATTTAAGCCATCAAGATTATCAATATCCCACTATCTAGTAGTCCAAAATTAACTTATCATCAAATCATATGCCAACCAGAATGGGAATTTAATCCTCGATAGAGTATCAAATTCCCATTACATAAAAAATTATGAAGGGTGGTGTTTATGCCTTTGGTTACTATTACAATTAAAAATATGTCTTCAAATCCTTAAATAAAAACTAATATGGAAAAATACATATTTGTTTCATGATTTTTATGAAAAGAATATTATTTTTTAATAGTTATAGAAACTAATTTTGGAATCCAAATATATAAAAACTTTAGTCATTCAACTTCCTTCTTCAACCATTAACCATATATCATAATCTTATTCCCCAGTATATTTTTCAAAAAATATAAAATATGAATCATGTGTAAAGATTTATAAACATCAATTTAATCAGGATTATTAATTTTAACTTGCGATATACTATTAAAATATACTATACCTTCTATATTTCAATTGTAGTCTCTTCGTCATCATTAGTAAAACCATCACTCTATAGTCTTGTTGATTCTATTCTTGAGCTTCCACCCAAGTACATCAATTTTCAAAATTCCCATACTTTATACATTTAAAATAATTCACAACCTAACCCATGCTTGGGCTCAAGCAGTAACTACCCCAAGATAGCCTTTATAGGCCAGGGGTGGATACAATCACCAAAGGCATAACTAACATGGGGACGCCTTTGGATAAGAACATATACACATGCATATAGAAAACTCAATAAAATTGTCCAGAGGGAATGAAATGAATGATGTCGAACTACAATAAATATACCAAATATTCATGGACCACTAAACAGAATTAAGTAAAATATTGTACACTAAAAATTTAAGGGGAAAAAATACACGCCCAAACTCTAAATATGTCCCAACAAGGAAAAAACTAGAGATTTAAGCTTCTATAAAGTCACGATCAATCGGTCTGCCGTCTGCAAAAGACACGGCATGTGTTAGTAAAATCCCATTCTTGGGAAGGTATATACAAACACAGTAAAACACCCAAAAAGGTAAAGGGGGAGAAGTAAGAGATAAATCTTAAGAGGGAAGAAGCATATAGAAAAGGGTACAGTAATAGAGTATAGATCAACCCAACAAGAGTGTCAAATTGAACTCCTCCATACACAAGGAGCTCGACACTGTGATAATATAAACTTCTTCTTGAGTCTTCGCTACCTATAGTAGGAGAGTAGACTCATCAAACCACAGGAAGCTAAACACGGATTTCACATTGCATACCCCAGGTGTCTTTTCCTCTCTTAGAGGAAGAGTAACTATACCCAAGGAGTGGGTACTGAAGTAGGATATATATATATATATATATATATTCTCTATCAAAGAATCCCAAATGACAGGGTAAGGGGATCTCCATCTCACAAATCCACCCAAGATGAAGAGTAGCCAAAAGATTCCAAGGAAGTCCAGCAACAAAACCAATAAGAGTTTTTTATTTAGGTGTTCTGAAAAAAATGTAATTAGGTCCATGTCAAAAAAGATTGAAAACAATATGAGAAAGGTTGTATGGTGTATTCCACCTTTCGGTTAAGTGGAACGGTGGTAGGCCCTCTACTTTCATTCTGTAAAAAACAAAAATATACTATTTTAAATATAATTTTTGTATTTTTTTTGTTTATATATATATATAATAAAGCAAAAGAAATTAGCAGAATTTATCTAATATTTAATATCCATCATTACTGCTATTAAAGCAATTTGAAATTCTGACTGAAACTCTCGCCCATGGCTCCTTTTAATAATAGTTTTCTTCCCTAGAAATCATTTCGCATTTCTAATATGGGATTTATGTTCTCCATTTCATGCACAGAACATTCTGCATTACTGATTTGGGATTCAGATTCTCCCTTTACTGTGTAGAAATAAGAATATATTATTATTAATCATTTGTAGTCAATTAATAATAAATATTATTTATTAACTAATAATAATTAACTATTAATGATTGCTATGAAATATTTATAATTTAATAATTTATATTAAAAATGATTTAAACAATATTAATTAAAAATTAGTTAATTGCTAAAAAATATTTATAAGTTTTTAATAGTTAATTGTTTTTATTTATTTAGTAATTAAGAAATGTTTAAATACTTATTAATATTAATAATTATTATTTCACTAATTAATTAATATTTATAATTGTTTATCAGAAAACTATAAATAGATAATAGTTTAATTATATGTTATTAATTAGTTAGTAATTAAGAAATATTCAATTACATATTAAAAATAGTACTTACTAGTTAACTAATTAATTATTTATTTATAATTAATGTATTGATAAATTTTAATAATAATTATTATCCAATTACTAATAAATATTTAAAGATATTATTTAGTTTTTAAATATTGGTAATAATACTTAAATTAGTATATTACTAATTGTGAATTAATTATTATTATATCAATATTAAGTGGTTAACTAATTATTGCTAATAAGTAATAATTACTAATAAATACTAATTTCAAATAGATATTAATTACATAATTTTATTTAATATTTAATAATATTAATTTCAAATAAATATTAATTACTAACTAATTTTAATTACTAATAAATATTTATAATTATTATTCAGTAAATAATTATTATAAATAGTTATATAATTATTAGTTATAAACTAATTTGTAATTATACAATATGTAATTACTTACTAATAGTATGAAGTAAAAATAATTAATTAATTATTAATTAAATCATTATTATTCATTATTATTATTTTACATATTCTAATAAATATTAAAAAACATAATTTAGTCACACAATATTATTAATAATGATTACCTTATAAAAATATTAATTATTAACTAGTTATTATTATTGTATTATTATTATTTAATTAAATAATTGTTCTTAATTAATATTAATTGATAAATAATATTAATAAAATAATATTGGTTACTATTAAACAATATTAATTTATAATAAACATTAATTAATAATAAATATTTAAAATTATTCTTTAGTTATTATTTAACAATAATTATTTTTATAAATTATATATTTATTATTAATTGTTAATATTATACATTATTAATTATATACTATTAAATTAACTAATTAATTATAACCTATTATTTATTATTAATTATTTATAAATTAATTAGTTTTTTATAATTATTATTGAATACTAATTAATGTTATTGTAAATATTATTAATATAAATTATTAAATTATTAATATTTAGTAGTAAAGAGTAATAGTTAATTATTATTTATTAGTGACTAATATTTATTATTAATTGATTAAAAATAATTAAAAATATTATATTATTAATTATATATAGGAAAGGGAGAACTTGAATCCCATGTCGAAAATGTAGAATGATTTCCACAGTAGGCCCTTTTATAAAAAGGAGCCATGGGTGACGGTTTCGATTATAATTCAAGAATCATTTAATAGAAATAATGATGGATATTAAATGGAAGATAAATTCTCATAATTGTTTTTGTTATATATAAATATATATATATAAAAACAAAAAAAAATATAAAAAATATAAAAAAAATTATTTAAAATATTATAAAAAGTGACTGAAATGTGGGAGAGGGCCTACCACCTTTCCCCTTACCCGAAAGGCAGTAGGCACCCTGCTTACTTTTTTAGAAAGGTTTCAAAATAAAATTGACCTAGACCTATTTACATATCTATTTTTTTTAACAAAAACCTAAATAAAAAAAATCATGCTCATCGTCTCACATGTCTACCTTAAACACAGGAGTCTAAGGGACTCAATCACTACACCTTGATACCATTCTCTTAATGAAACACTAACCCACCCATATGGTTTTAGGTCAAGCCGCCAGGATCCATCTCGGTAGGGAAATTGTCTGTCTCCCTTGTGAGTCTAAAGCAATGTCAAACAATGTCTCATCATTGTGTCGCACAATAGAGGGGTCATACATTTTATGTAAGGATCTCGTACCCTGGTACGTCATGAGGGTCCTACTCTAATTTTCACTGAGGAACTCCACTACCAAGCTTGGCTAGAGGGTTATGCTCAAGAAAGTCATCATGGAATGCCAATTCCCAATCCTACTAGAGGGTCCATTAAATAGCTTGGCTGGATGGTTACATATAGAAAATTTTATCAGGGAATGCCAATGCCAAGAACAGTTATTGGGTTAACATGGAATGTGGAAGAATGCCACTAGCTAGTCCTACTAGAGAGTAACTCGGAAGGATCATCGAGAATGCCACTGCCAAGCCCTACTGGAGGGTAATCAATGTATTATCTTTGGAGAATGCCACTATCCAGCCCCCCAAGAGGGTAAGCCTCTTACTGTCTTTGGGGAACACCACTTCCAGCTCTGCTAGAGGGTAAGCCTGATAGTGTCTTTATGGAATGTTGTCGGCCAACCCAATTGGAGGGTAAGCTCGATTTTGTCTTCATGGAATGAAACTTCCCATCCTAGATGGATAGTTATACCTGATATGGTCTGGTGATTATGTATGATTTCTGTTATAATAGAGTGTCACCTCAGCATGTGCCAAACTCAAAAACATTTCACATTATATCTCAAAATATGTTTCCTATGGAGGCATCGTGTTCTATGTTGAAAAAAACATAGTATATTCATCTTGCAGACTAATATATGAGTTCGAACGATGGTGATACATATGATTAACGTTTACTCATAAGATATCAAGGGGAGCACAACATGTGATGGGACCCACACAGTGTGTGGTCCCACTCCACATCATGGTCATGGTCCTCGCTAGCACAAGGCACCACCCCATGTAGTGGAATAACTGTGTTAGTAGACTAAACATCTTTCCTTGACTAACCAGGACTGGGGCATGTCATGTACTCGTGTTCATGTATATTGGTACATGGCATGTGGATGAATATGGGATGTCACTTGTGTGGCCAAGCCATGTATGTGTACTTGGCACATGGTGTATGTCATGTTGTGTGATCGGTCACACAACTTCACCTCACAAATAGGATGTACATGGCCTTTCAAGGGGAGTACACGTCGTACCATCCTTATGGGATTCCAAACCCTAGTGCCACCATTAGAAAAAGCCACACATCATGTGTTCTTCCGACTACACGGCGTGTAGTCGAGATTTTTTCAGAATCTTCTGATTTTTTCTAAAGTTCATACACACATCTAATTAGCCTCAACCTCTGTGGATTCTACCTCTATTCTACATGAAAAAGGTATATTTGACCATGAATCAATGTTCCAAACAACAATTCCCTAGAAATTGATCATCGTAAGGTACAAGGATTTGATTCTTTATTTTGCACACATCCATTCACTCAATACATGGTAATTTTTTCCCAAATCACCATATTTATCATCCCTTCATTTAAATGATTTTAGATCTATGCTCTGCTCATGATATTGTTTTTTTCATCAATCTTCCACAAATATGGGCACTCAATTGAGCTCGGGTGACCCGATAACTATCAAAACGAGAACTGTGGGGTTCTATCAGTGAAGAACACAAAGAAAGAGGGAGAGGAAGAAAAAATAACAAAGGTATTACAATATCTTTCCAAGAATTATTTTCCAGTCGATCAAGAATGGTAAATTCAGATTAGGAAACAACCAACTAAGATGATTCAATAATCAATCTAATTCATAGGTTTAAAAAAGGGGAACATATCGAATAATAATGTTGTATTTTCTCAAAAATTTAATCAAAGGGTAACAAAAACAAATTGATGAGCACCAAAACTTGTATGGATCAATATCTGATGAATAAAAGTTTTTGTAATGTTGGAGGAGGATCAATTCTGTTCATCCCATAATGATATGTTCTGATCTAACATTTTTCCATTCATCAAATAGTTTCATCAAAGGAGGAGGGAGATAGATCTCACCAGTGATCCCCAACATTATGCGTTTATCCCTAGAGAATTCGGTATAACAATAATTTTATAATTTATTATTTAGGTTAAAAGTAAATTAATTAATTAATTAACTTAAATGTTCCTTCAGTGAGACAGGGGTCCGAACATCCCACACCAACTGATTTTATGTCGTGCTTAGGGTAAAAATCGGGTTTCAGATCCAACTATGGTCTCATATTTTTGAGTTGATCTATTTTTTAAGAGTTATCCCATTATATATAATTAAATACATGTGCATAATATAGAATATACTTTGTATTTTTTTTAAAAGAATTATGGACACACTGGGAAATGGAATCGCATGTCGTCTAAGTAACTATATTTCAAAGTTTTATAAGGGAAATTAGGGTCTCTACATCATTCCCTCCTTCAATATTTTCATCCCTGTAAAGATAAGCTTGGAAAACAAATCAGTATAGTGATCTCGCATCTTGATCTCCCACTCCCATGAACTTTCCTGTATGTTTCCATGCATCCATAACACGTGATCAAAGGGATGGTCCGTCCTTGAAAGGTATGATCATGTCGTTCCCCGATCACAACCGAGTACTCCACAATGGTGGAACCAACCTTGATGTCCAACTCACCTCATTCAATGACGTGCATAGGGTCATGCACATATTTCCATAGCTGTGACACATGGAATATGTCGTGCACCTTCTCTAGATGTGGGGGTAGGGCGAGGTGGTACTATTCCTTTCCAACCCTCTGCATGATCTTGAAGGGACCTATTAACCACAAGGATGGATTTTCTCCCCGTTCGAACCTCCATATTCCATCTCAGGGTGTGACTATTAGGAAAACAGGGTCTCCCTACATGAACTCCAAGGGCCTATTATGGTGATATGCATAATATTTCTCTCTTCTCTCGGGCATCCTCATCTGTTCATGGATGACCTTCACATTCTATGTTGTCACCTACACCAACTTTGGGATCAAAATATATGGTTTCCCAATATCTTTCTAGTGTAAGGGTGACCTAAAAGGTCTCCCATATAGTTCCTAAAATGTTTCATGTCTATCATATAGTGGTATCTATTGATGTATGAAAACTCTACCACGGGCATGTGATCCTCCCAACTCTGACTAAAATCCAACCTGAAATCCCTATGCATATCTTCTAGAACATGGATAGTGTGACTAGTCTTCCTATTAGTGTAGCTGTGAAAGGTTTTACTCATCTACATTTTGGTCCCTAATTCCTTCTATAGTTCCCTATGAAATCTGGGCATGAACTTTGTTTCACGGTCAAATACAATCATCGAGAGTACCCCATGAAGGTGGATGATCTTTCATGCATAAAAGTTCTCCAAACTCTCCACTGAACTCTACTTCCTGATAAAAATGGCATGCACCAAATTCATGATTCACTCAATAATCACCCAGATGTTGTCATGTCCCTTCGTTGTGTGTGTTATCCACATGGAAAAATTAATGGATATGTTGTTCCATATACAATTTGAGATCTCGAGAGGCTTCAAAAAACATTCCAGAATGTGGATCTCATATTTCACTTTTAGAAAAGTGATGCATCGTGACATAAACTCAGCTATGCTTCATCTCTTGTTGGACCACCAAAACATTCATTTAAGGTATCTATGAAACATCCCCACACCAGGATGTACCACTAAGGGGGAATTGTGTAACACCTACATCACTTCCTCCCATAACGTGATTAAAACCATTATTCACCCCTATAACAAGATTTCATGATTTTCTCCATTATAATATTCATCTGGTACATCACTCATGGGTATATGATTATGTAAGAACATGTAGTGAATGTCTCCCAGCTGAGAATCTCTCACAAACTCAAGGAGTGAACGAGTAAACACCATCGGCTGTAGAAAAGTTTTACTCTCTTGTTTCACTGGGGTCAGTCGTAATGAAGCTAATTGCTCCCAACCTTCCCATAGTAGGTGCATATAAGGCTTCTTACTAATGGAATCTACCAACAAATTTCCCTTTCATGGAGTATAGACTATCTTAATGTTGTAGTTCTGCAAGAACTCCAACTAGCATCACTGCCTCAGGTTTAGGTCTCTTCGAGTGAGGACGTACCTCAGACTCTAGTGGTCTGAGTAAACAACAAAAATCTCTCTCATGAGGTAGTTCCTCCACATATTCAAGGAAAAGACTATGACTACGAGGTCTATTTCATGAGTCATTTAGTTATTCTTATGGGGTCTCAAATTCCTCAACCCATGTGTGATGACTACATGTCATTTCATTAACATCAAACTGATCCTAGCTCTAGAGGCATCGCAATACACTAACAACTCAATAACCTACTATTGTATTCTCAACACTAGAGCACTCATCAGTCTCTAAATCAATTCCTTAAAGGACCTCTAGAACTACACAGAGCTGGTAAATGGTTGTCCCTTCTATGTCAGGGTTGTCAAAGGGGCATCAATTCAAGAGAAGTACTCCCAAAATATCTTATAGTTCCCCACCAAGCCAAGAATACTATGCACCTACAGCACATTTTTGGGTGGATCCCAAGAAATAAATGCATCAATATTCACTAGATACAGGGATAAAACTTGTTAAAAAATGGAATTCCTTGGAAAGTGAAGCTCGTATATCCAAAACTGGCATATAAAGAGCATCCCATACTGTTAGTGTTCTCCAAGTAAATCCAAAACCATCCTCAAGTTCCCTTCCTGCTCTATCTCTATTGAAAGTAGATGATTTTGTTTTAGATGAAGATAATTAAAAACTATTCCATGTGTATTTGGAGAATGTAGTTCATCAAATCCATAAAGATGGAGGGGAATTTTTTACATTAAACGGTGTCACTAGGAACTTGTAGTGTATATAGCAACATCAGAACACCAAATTTTTAATTTTAACCTCATGAACCCCCAACTAGTGATAGTCGGACCTGAGATAGATCTTTGAGAACCATATTGATCTTTAAAACTAATCAATGAGGTCATCTATCCTCAAAAATTAATACTTTTTCTTTATCGATGCCTGGTTCAAGAGATAATAATCCATGGAAATCTGTAAGATCTAGTGAACCTTTTTCAGGAATAGAACTAAAGATCCCCATGGGAACACACTGGGTTTGATGAAACCTTTTCCACAAAGGTCCTCCAAATACAACCATAGAACCTGAAGCTCAGTATGTGCCATCTGATATTATTTAAAAGATATCGGGGAAGTCCCAGGAGGCACATCTATGAAAAACTCAATCTATATCCTTGGAGGTAGTCCTAAAACATATTTGGGGAAGAGGTACATATAGTCCTCCACAACTAAAGTAAACTATATTCCTAAAGTTTCTTTTGATCAAGGATTACACTCGCTAACTGATGGTTGATAGGTTGAAACCTCATACTCATAGCATATGATAGTCCTGCTATGAGTTCTCTTCCTAGAAAAAGAGAACTTCCTTCCATTAACATGTTGGTATCTAACTAGTATTTGGTGATTTTTGACCTATTTTCAAAACATGGAAATCTATTCCATTCCTAAGATAATGTAATAGGGTTCCATTGTGATGACCAATAGTTTCCATGTGAACATATCTCCACCATGAGATAACTCACACTATCGGAAAATGAAATAAGCAGAAGAAGCATGCACTGTAGGAACATTGAGACAAAGATGTTGCACTAGAACCTCCATAGGTATCTCAAACTCATGTAATAAGAGTACTAAGATAAAATATTGGATTGAAAACATGCCTATTAATACTGATGAAAGAGTAGAATAATGACATGTCGTACCTCAAATCATCTGGCGCACTACAGGGTTAGAGACGTCCAAAGTTTGTAGCATCCCGCTGACCCAACCTCCAACTCCCTGAGACTAACATGGGCCACCTAGTGGTGGTGGTGGAAGTATATCTTACAAATTAACTCCACATGTATCTCATAATGCTCTTATTCCAGCTCTTCTAGCCTACGGACCACCTTTCCCATGCCTTAGAGAACCCTAATCATGACTCGGTATCAGCCTTGGTGGTCCATCAACTATCATCCTAGGCTACTCTGTATGTCTAGATGGGAAATAACGTGCCATTTGAGCTTACCCAACATAGGTAAATAACCATCACTATCCGGGATTCTAGGTTCCCATATGTTTTCATTTCCCTATATGACCATG